>OY757915.1:13122067-13494567 GCA_963585895.1 Sepioteuthis lessoniana | reverse complement strand
TGCTTTCCCTCCACCCGGATTTACAACATCACGGTGAATTTACAAAGAATCGACGATCAGATGAGGTCAGTTGAGGTCAGATAAAATTAAAAACGTGGATTCCGAGGCTGTGCTCGACGTTATAGAGGCAAATCCGGCCAGTATCAGGTGAGCTCAACTCCCTGTCCTGTTTGGTTCGTGAGCACGCTAGAAGCGTGTGGAACGGCTGAATTATCCTTTACATTATTAAAACAAAACAAAAGTCCATATGGAAACCAATACTCAATCAAGCACATTTTGATAGAATGCACAAAACTCAACCACACCAGGAAAAAGTTTTATAAGGCGAACAGCATGAAGGAACTATCTAAAAAATTGCACTCAAAAACATAATCAACTTCTTAAAAACAATTGGCCTCCAATTAAAGATATAGACTATGTTACCAACACCTTCGACCATCAAGTTTATACAAACAAAAAGCTTTGGCTTATTTTAAAATACTAATTCCGGACTATTTATTTTCAATTAATATATATATATATATATATATATATATATCAGAATTTGAAACTCAACGACCCTTAAGAGGTTGATTTGCCATAAAACCCAACCAACACCAACCTAAAAATATGCGTTTACAAATCATATATATAATATATGTGTAAAAAGGCTCTGGCATTAAATAACCTATAAAGGTTGATATGCCATTAGATCCAACCAACCAACCAACCGTAATCTAAGAACTTAGCCAATTTTAGTTCAAAAGAGTTCAACTCAAAACTGTGTTTAAACACCTTTTCTTTTCCCTGCATTTCTCTAAAGTCCTAAGGGTGCATCCATACAGTATTACTGTCTAGGCTGCAGCTTGGAAGAATTCCAGTTTTATCTTATTAGAGATATTAGATTTCCGTATGATCAATAACCTTTCAAAATTAATCCAGGACTTCTCAATGCGTATATTAACATCGCTTTCTCTAGATGAGATACTGCTGCTGTGGTATGAGAATTGTTCTATTAATTTCAGATGTTTGCCACTTAAAGTGGAAATGGCTTTTTATTTTTGCTCCACGTTGACGTCAGTCGGTGCGCACACATGTTGTGCATTGTTTCACTCCATGTGTTATTTGAAAACTACATAGATGAACATGCAATAGAGTTTGATTTGGGAAATTAAGGTTTATGAGTTCGAACTGGACTATGGCGCTGCAGAAGCAACTGAAACCATTTATTGTACAAAAAAATGTGAAGACACTTTATTATAATACAGTAATCAGATGGTTGATGAAATTTCGGTCGGGTTGCAAGAACCTCGACAATCAGGCAAAATCTGTTCCGAAGCCGTGCACCAAACCATCGTGGCAAATCTGGTAAGGAGAACTGGGAGTGTATCAGATGGATTCGCCATCTCCTACACAGTGACAAAAGCAGTCAGAGCTGCCAAGTTCTGCCACACGTTAGCAAAATATTGCAAAACTTTTGACTTACCCTAGTAATATTGTGCCCAGTCGGCTGGGTTTGTAGAATACACAGACTGTATCTCTGCAGAGGGGCAACTGCTGCTGCTGCTTAGAATATTCTGATAGGATAATTGGTTGGGTATTCTGAACATTTGAAGCGTTTATTTTGATTTTTGGTAATAATACTGGATAAATCTTAATAGAGCAATTAATTAATTTAGATTTGTAACGAAATCAATCTGCACTTTGATATTTAAAAAATACAAATAGAATAAAATAGATAGGAAGAGTTGAGTCGCTGAGAGGGTACCAAGAGGAAGAGATGAATAGATTTGAAGGAGACACACACACACACACACACACACACACACACACACACACAGAGGCAGTGATCGTGTCGATACTGCTGTATGGATGCACTACATGGACTCTAACAAAACGGCTGAAGAAGAAGCTAGATGGCAATTACACAAGAATGTTGCGAGCAATAGTAAACAAGTCCTGGCGGCAACACCCAACAAAGCACCAACTATACAGCCTCCTGCCTCCCATCACGAAAACTATACAAGTTAGACGAACCAGACACGCAGGACACAGCTGGAGAAGCAGGGACGAGCTCATAAGTGATATACTCTTATGGACGCCCACATATGGCCGAGCAAAAGCAGGATGATCAGCTCGAACATACATACAGCAGCTCTGTGAGGATACAGGATGTAGCCCTGAAGACCTGCCAGAGGCAATGAACGATAGGGAGAAGTGGCGAGAGAGGGTCAGGGATATCCGTGATAGCGGCACGACATGATGATGATGATGATGATATATATGTATATATATATATATGTATATGCATATATATATATATATATATGTATATATATATGTGTATATATATACATATATATATGTATATATATGTGTATATCACGACATGATAATGATGATGCTGATGATGATGATGATATATATAGTGAGAGAAAGAGAAAAAAAGAAGAAATAGAGGTGTAAGAAAGGGAAAGAAATGGAAAACAAGAGGAGATCGAAGAAAAGAAACATTGAGAGAAAAAGAGTAAAAGTGAGAAGGAAGCCAAGAAAGTTGGTTTGGCTTCTTAGTTTAATGGCATATCAAACATTCGTGGGTTACTTAAAGCCAAAGCCATCCTTGTTGGAAGGAGAGTAGAAGCAGAATTTGCCTATCAATGGAGCGAAGGATAAGTGGGTTCATACCTTCCCCAAAGGTATTAGTCCAAAGGTGAATATAATACCGCAACTTGGGTTCGAACTCACTTACCATGTATGATATGGTCGTCCAGCACGTTAACCACTATATCACGAGGATTCCCCCACAAGAGATGAAGGAATAACATAAAATGAAGCAGGCATAAATAAGAAAGATAGAAAAAAAGAAAGAATGAAATGACACATAGAGAGAAGACGGTGAAAGAGAGAAAGGGATAGAACTAAGAAAAAGGAGAATGAAAGAGAGACAGAGAGAGTGGGGGGAAGGAGAGAAACAAAGAGATATAGAAGAAAAAACAGAAACAGAGAGGAAAAAGAGACATACAAAGAAAGGGATTGAAAGAAATAGAGAACTAAGAGAAGAAGAGAAAAGAAAATGAAAGAGAGAGAGGTGGGGGAAGTAAGCTGAGACAGAATGAAGAAAGACTTTCTGGGAAAGAGAGTGAAAGAGAGTGAGAGAGAGGGAGAGAGAGAGAGGACAAAGAGAGAAAGAGATCAGAGAGAATGAACAAAGACTTTCAGGGAAAGAGAGTGAAAGAGAGATAGAGAGAGAGGGGGGAGAGAGAACAAAGAGAGAAAGAGATCAGAGAGAATGAACAAAGACTTTCCGGGAAAGAGAGTGAAAAAGAGGTAGAGAGAGAGAGAGAGAGAGAGAGAGAGAAAGAACAGAGAGAGAAAGAGATTAAAGACAATGAATCGAGACGTACAGGGAAAGAGAGGAAGAGAGAGAGAAAAGAGGGAAAGAGATCCTTGAGAATGAATAAAGACGTACAGGGAAATAGGGTGAAAGAGACGGTGAGAGAGAGAGAAAGAGAGAGAAAAATGAGGGAAAGAAATCCTTGAGAATGAATAAAGACCTACAGGGAAGTAGGGTGAAAGAGACGGTGAGAGAGAGAGAGAGAGAGAGAAAAATGAGGGAAAGAAATCCTTGGGAATTAATAAAGACCTACAGGGAAATAGGGTGAAAGAGACGGTGAGAGAGAGAGAGAAAGAGAGAGAAAAATGAGGGAAAGAAATCCTTGAGAATGAATAAAGACCTACAGGGAAATAGGGTGAAAGTGACGGTGAGAGAGAGAGAGAAAGAGAGAGAAAAATGAGGGAAAGAAATCCTTGAGAATGAATAAAGACCTACAGGGAAATAGGGTGAAAGAGACGGTGAGAGAGAGAGAGAGAAAGAGAGAGAAAAATGAGGGAAAGAAATCCTTGGGAATGAATAAAGTCCTACAGGGAAAAAGAGTAAACGAGAGGGAGTAAGAGACAGAAGAGAGAAAGAAATTCTTTAAAAACGAATAAAAACGTACAGGAAAAGAGAGTGAAAGTGAGGGAAAACGAGAGAAAGAGAAAAGACAAAGAGAGAAAAACATCCAAATTGCACAAAACCCATGTTTAGCAAGCTTTGAAAGTTTGTTTTTATACATACTTCACGATATCCATCAAATATTCTTTTATAAATTTCACATGCTTTGCATGTTTTAACCACCATGGATCCGATGACCGATCTCTGTTCAAGCGTAGAGTATACTCTTTAATTTGGTGCCATGTTGAATAGCCTTAAATCAAATATTTTTGAGGGATGAAAATACTTTCCGCAATAAACTAATTCCAAAAAAAAAACAAATCTGGGAAAAAAATTACCCCTATACATACATACATACATACATATATATATATATAGAATTAACTTAAATCGCTAGTCGAAAAACTTCTACTAAAGTTTCATAAGATATTTAATAAGAATTGTATTAAATTAAGTTACAGTTGCATGCCGAACATTAATGGAATAATAAATAGGAGTAATATAGCTAAGTTAGGTACAAAGAAGCATAAGGTGATTGACAAATGCAACTGTAGGGATAAGGTTAGGTGTCCTCTCGAAGGCAAGTGTAAGCAGGAGTGTGTAGTGTATAAAGTAGAAGTATATAGTGATTCGAATAATAAGAGAGATAAAAAGATATATTTTGGCTCGACCCAAGGGGATTTTAAAACTAGGTACTATAACCATAGAACAAGTTTCTCGCACGAGAGGTATAGGTATAGCACTGCTTTATCTAGTTATGTGTGGGAACTTAAGGAAAAACAGGGAGTAGATCCGATAATGAAATGGGAAGTAATAAAAAAATGCCGCAAATATAGGGCAGGTAATAGAACCTGTAATCTTTGTATGGAGGAAAAATTGGTAATAGCAAATTGTAAAAGCAAGAATATGCTAAACAAAAGATCGGAGGTGTTAAATAGTTGTAGACACAAAAGGGCGTGGTTACTATATAATTAGGAATAGGTTATAGGTTTGTTTTTTTGTTTTTTTTTATGCAAATTCTAGGATAGGTGGGGGTTTTTGGTGAATAAAAGCAAAGCAATTTCTCCTTAGAATTGTCGAGGCGAAACTTCCTGATGATCCGTTAAGGTGAAACTTTAGTAGAAGATTTTCGACTAGCGATTTAAGTTAATTCTATAATTGGCTCCATTGTTTTATGTTGAGCACTTTAGTAATAGTAGCATTGCAGAATTCGCGGAGGGTTTTTTGGTTTTCTTTTGACCACTGACTAAGTACCCCTTGATTTTTTTCAAGGAGTCGGATGAGGTTGGTCTTTTCTTTCTTTTTTACCCCAAAAAACTTTTTTCTTTTTCCTCTGGACCGTGATTCGATATATTTTTATCTCTTGTTCCTGGCCAGGGTTTTTTTGTTTTTTTCTGGTACCGTGAATACTGGTAGATATTAGATTAGTAAATATATATATATATATATATATATATATATATATATATATATATATATATATATATAATTAAAAACTATCAATACCCTTGTAGACAATATATATACGTATATGACAACATGAAATTAAAGATTTCTGTATCTGCATATAATTTATTAAATTTATTCTCATATATATATATATATATATATATATATGAATAAATTCAGGAGTTTTACGTTGAAATGTATTTAGAATTACTTTTTTTAAATTTTTAAATTAAAAAAATCTGAAGAAAGTGAATTTTGAATATAAGTCCAGTTACATTATTGTGATTCTAACCGGTAATAAAAAAGAAAAACTGGAAGGGAGTAAATGGGGGGGAAACTCTTCACCCCTCTTCTACAGCCTTCCGCCCTTCCCTCCAATGTCTATTCTGACAGTAATTATTTTATCCGTTAGATCTGAAGAAGACCTGTTATTTTTGGTGTTATTGATTCATATCAATACCCATAACAGGATGGAAATAAATTCATAATCCTAATGTGACCGGTTTTTGTTTTTCTTAAAGAAATATATATATATATAATTTAATATTGCCAGTATATATATGTATGTGTGTGCGAGTATTCAATTTTATTCATACATATACACACACACACACATATATATATATATATATATTAATACAATTTGATACTTGTGTATATCAAATTAAATAGTACTATATATATATATATATACAAGAATTGAATTTAATAATACGTATATATATATATATATATGAATGAGATTTAATACTTGCATTTATATATATACAATTTATTCGTACATATATATGAGAATAAATGATATATATATATATATATATATATATATATATATATCATTTACATGCACGAATAAATGATATATATATATATATATATATATATATATATATATATATATATATATATATCATTTATTCGTGCATGTAAATGAGAATAAATTTAATAAAGTATATGTAGATACACAAGTATTCAATTTCATGTATTCATATATGTATTTATATTGTCTACAGGATTATCAATGATTTTCAATCATCAATTATATATCAAATTAGGACTGTTTAGTCAAGAACTCGACGTAGTACTAAGATACATTAAAAACAGGAAAGCTGCCGGCCTGGATGAAATACCACTAAAAGTATGAAAGACAAGGAAATTCGATGACCTACTGCTCCGATACTGCAACGCCGTATATAACCAGAACACAATAGAGAGATGGACAAAAGGCTGCATCCTTCTTTTTCCCAAGAAAAGTGACTTTGGAATTGCCAAGACCTACTGAGGCATAACCGTTACTTTCATAATGGCTCTGCTACTCAAACTTATTAAGCAAGAAATTGAGAAAATCCTTTAGAAGAATCAAGATGGTTTTCAGAGAAACTGACTTACAACATCACAGATTCTAACAGACTTTCGAATCTTAAGATTTCATGCAAAACCCTCGAACCAAAATTAGTAAATTTCCTCAAGGCATTCAACTCCATGCTCAGAAGGAAGATGGAGGAAATACTTCAAGCGGATGGTCTCCCCAAAGAAACTGTTGCAGCTGATGCTCTATAAAAAGACGAAAGTAAAAGTTCGCTCACTAGATGGAGCGGCAGACTTATTTGACATTGTTGCTGTTGGTCTGCAGGGAGATACTTTAGCCCTATATCTGTTCATAATCTCCCTAGACTAAATATTTCGAACGTCGATAGATTTAATGAAAGGAAATGCTTTTACGCTAAAAAAAAAAAAAAAAAAAAAAAAACGTTAGAAGCAGACGATAACCGCACAAACTATTTCAGGCGCCAACTACGCAGATGACATAGAGCTTCTGGCAAATACACCTATCCAAGCCAAATCTCTGCTGAATAGTCTGGAGCAGACAGCAGGGGGCATTGGCCTCTATGTGAATGCACAAAAAATCGAGTAAATGCGTTTTAGTAAAAAAAGGAACCATCTCCAAACTAAATGGTGGTTCAATGAAACGAGCGGACAAGTGCAGTTACCTCTGAAGTAGCGTCACATCAACTGAAAATGACATCAATATGCAACTAACGAAGGCATTGATTATCATTGGTCGGTTATCGAACATATGAAAGTGAAACTTATCCGATAAAATAAAAAGCAATTTTTTTCCAAGATGTAGTCGTGTCATTGCTACTACATGAATGCTTCACATGGACGCTGACTAAACGTATTGAGAAAAAGTTGGACAGCAATTGCTCAAGAATGCTACGAGCTATATTGAATAAATCATGGAAGAAACATTCCACAAAACAGCAGTCGTACGGCCAAATAATTCCCATCTCTAAAACCATCCAAAACTGACAAGCAAGATATGCAGGACGCTGCTGGAGAATCGTGAACAAACTCATAAGAAACATTCTTCTATGCAACTCTTCACATGAATGTTCAAGTGTTTGACAACCAACTAGAACTAAGATACAACAGCTCCGTAGGGGACATGATGTAAGCTAAAAGACCTGCCGGAAGCGATAGATGATATATACGAATGGCGGGAGAGGGCCTAGGAAATCAGTGATAGCAGCATGACATGATATATATATATATATACAATTTAATATTTATATATATATATATATATATATATATAAGAATATAAAATTTCATTCATATATATACATATATAGAGATTTATATATGAATAAAAGTTGATACATATATACATATATAAATATATATTTACAACAATCAAATTTATTTATGAATATATATATATATATATGTATATATATGTGTGTGTGTGTGTGTGGGGTGGGGGTGGGGGTGTATTTATACATAAGTATTAATTTTTCTTCGTAAGCATATATTTAAAAAAGATTTAATGCACAAACACACACACACAATCACAGATAAATATATATATATATATATATATATATATATATATACAAATATCAAATATATTCATTTATACATGTGAAAAAATGTAATAATACACACACATATATATAAATTTATATAGAAGTATTAAATTTTATTCATATAATGAAAATCTAATACTCGTATGTAAATACACACACACTCATATATATATATATATATGTGTGTGTGTGAATGAAATTTAATACCCATATATAAGTACTAAATTCAATTCATATATATATATATATATATATATGAATAAAATATATCTAATTAAATGCACACACACACACACACACACATATATATATATATATATATATATATATATATATATATAAGAAGAAAATCGCATCCTTGTTGTCATAATAAATTTATTTCTCTGATGACCCTTGTCATATGTTTATTGAAAAATATTATTTGGGTGTGCGAATATAGAATTTGAAAAATTTGAATTTTTTTCATTTTTTAAATTAGAATAATTGTTTCTATTTAAATATTAATACTTTTTAATCAAAAATTATTTTACGGTGGGGATTTCATATTTATTATTTAATACAATTTTTATACATTTAACAAGAAACAAAAAACCTACCTCTAATTTAAATACTCCTGAGATTTAAAAGAAATATAAATTAGGAAAAAAATGAATATAGGCTTGCGACTCATTTCAAATTATAGAAAAAATATGCATTTATACTTCCGTTGAATCTATTATTTATCATAAATATTAAATATGATAAAAAAATATGTAACTTAGGTAAGTGAGTTGTTTTCCCTGGTCGATCCCACTCGCTAAAGGATACGTATGAAACCATATTATTGGTTGGCGCATCTTTTCAAATTAACCAATCGCTGGCTTCCAAGACGTTGGCGACATAACTAAGATATGTCTAACCTTTTTGTATAATCAAGTTCGTTAACGAGCAGATGTTAAAATTGTCTCAGTTAAAATTCCAGCAGTGAACTGGAGCCGTATGAAGGACGTTAAATTTTCGTTTAAACGACACGAGGACTTCAGTTAAGTGGACTATTATATGTTTATTTTGTATAATATTATGTTGCTGCTAACACAGTTGTTTGCCACAGTAATATGATAATTTTAAAATAGCAAAGTGTTCATGTTTTTCCCGACATTAAATTTCGACTGTTTTCAACTTATCTATATATTTGCGGCCCAATTATCCATGTTTATATTCTATATTTTTTTTCATTTTGCAAACAATTTTCATATTTTCTTAAATAAATGATATAATTCGTGTTATCAGGAAATAATTCAATGCTGATATTAATTTCCAAAATTCTATATCAACTTGTGAAAACTATCGTTAAAATACATGTTATTAATATTAGGAAAAAAATAACAAATACATTAAGTTAATTGTAATAAGAAAAGAAATAAAGTGATAGATATTTTATTTATGTAACTAATAGTTCCTCACTTATAAACAAATTAAATATTCGTTTCTTAAATTCTTGTTTATTTATAGATAAACGGTGTAATCAAAACGGTGTACGACATGGAATAGTTCCTTCTAATTATAAGGTTACACTACTCAGTTTAAATTATTTCAACAAATATAAATCATATTTTAATTTATGGTCATTATGTTGTATACCACTCGTATACATATACAAATATAAGCGGAAACATAATCAAACATAAACGACGAACTTCAATGAACGAAATGTTACATAGCCACAATTAACGCTATGTGCGAAATAGACATATAATGTTCATAACGATAGAACATATAAAGAACTTAGGAATCTCGAAATTCGAAAACACGTAACGACTTCTTGTTCAGGTACGAAACCTTTTTATTACCCTTGAGTTAAAGGTTTCGACATATGGAGGAGAGACACAATCTCACTATGCCGTCTTATTTATTTGGCCCCTATCTCGTGCGCCACCCACGGCGCGCAAATTCGTCTCGCCTCAGCGAGCCCCAAAAGTCGAACCTCCTCGTTTGGCGTCTGGTTTTCAACTCTCTTAACTTTCTTCAAATTCCCCAAAACCTTCGCGCGCTACCGGTGCGTGACGTCACCCGCACTTTGTCACCCGTTTCATCATCTCAGGCTATTGTGACATTATATTACAGAAAGAACACACTTATTTATAAAAAAATATCTATCTCTCACGCTTCAATCTCGATGTTTCTGTGGTGTGAGAGAGAGTGGACACAGGGACAGACTGCTATATTGACCCAAATTTTCTCTTGACCATAACAGCACTTCTTCCGCATCTTGGCTGGGGTTGCTCAACCGGAGGTCGCCGAGGGCCACAGCCCTCAGTCTGCAACCTGGCTCTCACTCTGGCCTTCCTGTCCCCAAGTAACTCAACTGCCACCGGAATCTGCCTATATTCTTTCATAACGCTTACTTGTTTCTGCTTCTTCTTCCGCTTATTTACACAGGTGCATCTCTTGATTGACAGCTCGGTCAAGGGTCAATGTATAACATTTTTATAAAATAAAGAAACTATATTTATACTTCATCATTCGAATTAAAATGAATTCTTTATTTAAAAAATACATTTTGAATTATTTTATTATTCATTTATTGTTTAATTCATTTTTTTTTTTTAGAATTATGGATCAGTACTTCAATATATACCGGGCCATTGGCCTAATGTGTAAAGTGTTCCCTAATGGCCCCAGGAGAACGGGATTAAATCCCAGGTCGGGTCATAACAAAGACTCAAAAATGATACTTGATTCCTCCTTGATTAACTCTCAGCATTATAAGGTAAGGATCAAGGATAAAGAGGTGCAATCTAGGAAATTGAGTTATGCCCTCCCCAAAACCTCGGTGTAGTTGCTTTTGAAAAGGGAGCCTTCGGGTCACTCTCGACTAAGATCGCCAACTTACTTTATACACACTCACACACATATATACAAGTTTAAATTTATGCATATATATATATATATATATATATATATGTATAAGTATAAAATATTATTTATATACATAAGTATGAATAAAAACTAATTTTTGTATATATATATATATATATATATATATATATATTATGTATATTTACCAACCCCACCATGTCTCCAGACATGAATCCAATAGAACATCTTTGGGGGATCCTCAAGCGGAAGGTAGAGGTGTGCAAAGTCTCAAATATCTGCCAGCTCCGCGACGTCGTCATGGATGATTGGAAGATCATTCCAGTGGCTACCTGTGAAGCTCTAGTAAACTCAATGCCCAGGAGAGTAAAGGCAGTTCTAGATAATGATGGTGGCCACACAAAATATTGACAGTTGACATGGTGTATGTTAATGTTGACAAATTTCCCTAAGGGGTGTACTCCCTTTTGTTGGCAGGTGTTTAGCTTTTAATGGGTATATTTTGAGTTATTTTGAGGGGAAAATGAATCAACTCTGTTATATAAGCTGCACACAGACTACTTTTGATTGTGTAAAAGTGTCATTTTGTCAGTGTTGTCCCATGAAGAGATATACTTGAATATCAGCAGAAATGTGAGGGGTGTACTCACATTTATGATACACTGTATATATATATATATATATATATAGTAATCCACAGACAGATCTGTTTCGTTCTATCAGAACTCATCAGTGTGGCTAGACATGCTAGCTTCCCGTAGCTGGGATCGAAACCCGGTTGACTCAAACGCCAATCCAAGCCTCTAACCCTCAGCCACGAGGAACCAGTAGGAGCGAAGTAAATTTTAAACGGTTATGAATCACAATTACTATTGTTTACATACATCCGTTTAACGGCTACCGAGACCTCAATTCATATATGAAGAGACTTGCAATAAACGCTAATGGCAACACGATTACTTCATTCGCTAGAGAACTCAACCCTACGGTGGTAGGGGAGTATATATCTATATAGTCATCCACAGACAGATCTGTTTTGTTCTATCAGAACTCATCAGTGTGGCTAGACATACTAGCTTCCCGTAGCTGGGATCGAAACCCAGTTGACTCAAACGCCAATCCAAGCCTCTAACCCTCATCCACGAGGGATATATATATATATATATATATATATATATATAGACACCGTGTATTTATATATATATATATATATATGTAAACCATGTGTGTATATATATATATATATATATATATATATACACCCTGTGTGTATATATATATAAATATATATATTCATAAGCACTATCTTTCATTCATTCATATATATATTTACGTATATACATGTTTGTACACATGAAATATATATATTTATATATGTACAAATATTAAATTTATTTATATATAATATATATATAAATTCTTTTTCGAATATACACTTTATCATTACATTTTATTCAAACGTAATTATTCGAAAAAGTCTTAATACTTGCGCATATATATATATATATATATATATATATATATATATATATATATATATAAACAAACAAATATCAAACTTTTTCTTATTTACATATGTATTAAACTTAATACAATATATATATATATATATATATATATATATATATATATATGTTCAAAAGAATAGATTTGTTGTGAAGCTGACAGTATGATAGATATAGATCGAAAGTTTCGATAAATCAAACACTTTACTCAAATTTAGATAAGTGATATTTCGTTCGGGCTTTATTTCATCTTCACGAACTTCTACAAGACTTTTAGGAAAAGTTGGAATGGATTTAAAGTCAAACACATCAGGTTACATTAAAGATTTTTTTTATTTTAGGGAGTCCATAAGAAAGAAGTAGGGAAGAGTTTGTGTGAAAGGGTGTTTTGGTATGACTTGTTTCATTGAAAAGATATTGACTATCATGTGACGATGTAGAAAATTGTGTATATTATGGTGTCCGGGTTGTAATAGGGATGAGGAAGGGCGAAGCGGTAAATATCTTTTCTATGAAACAAGTCATCATTTCACGAAGACCCTTCCCTACTTCTTTCTTATCAACTCCCTAAAATCTATCTCCACTTTCAAAACAAAAAATCTTTAATGAAACCTGATACATTTAAATTCTTCCCAACTTTTCCTGCTAGAACTATACCCACTCCATTCTCCTCACATGATTTTAAATAGAAAAACTCAGAAAACAGCTAGAGCCTTGAAGAAGTTCGTGAAGATAAAATAACCCCCGAACGAAATATCACACATCTTCAACTTAGTTAAGTGTTTCATTTATCCAACTTTCCATATATTTCCATTATATATATATATATATATGCAATATTGAATTTTATTTACATATTCATATATATATGCATTAAGAATAAATTTCAATTCTCACAAAGACCCCTATATAAATCAGCCTGACCAACCAAAGGTCATTTATACTGGAAACAAGAGTGAGTTCAAGTCTCATTGAGCAACAAGGCCGTTTGCCACATATGTTCTCTGACGAAAATAGCAAGCTAAAAATATACATAAATATAACACGTATGTAAGAAGAAAATAAATAAATTTAAAAAATACAAATCTCTTCGTGGACCTTCTTATTTTAAAATGTATCCTTCTTCTTTCTTTGAGTCTATAATAACCCTCTTTACATATATATATATACACATGGTGCATTCAATAAGTTTCCAGACTTTTTGTACAGGCATTCGAAATTTTCGTAGACTCTTGAAAGTTCAGTATGCTATTGTTATACATCTAATGAGATGACTGACCAATTTTTATGATTTCAGCTCCAAATGAACAGCTACAGCAGCAATTGGAATACACCCGACTAAAGCCTGATTGTCACAGCTGGTGAATTTCAAAAATACAATCTAGACGTGAAGACACTTTAAAGGAACGATATGCAAGAAAATTCAGTGTTAAACTTGGAAAAAATGCCACAGAAACCTATGGAATGCTTCAGACTGCTTTTGGAGCATCTTGCATGAATCGAGCATCAGTTTTTGAGTGGCATAAGAGATTCAAGGAAGGCAGGGAGTCTGTGAGGGATGGTGAGAGGTGTTGGAGGAGTAAGGAAGTCAATACGCCAGAGTTGATTGCCCAAAGGGTTAAGATTAGGGTTAGTATTAGGGTTACTATTTTGAGATTTGAAGGGATTTCTGAAAGAGATTCCTAGGGAAGAGGCCAGCACTCTTCAAATCGGATCAGTGGAATTTCCACCAGGACAATGCACCAGTCCACAACGCCATCCTTGTCACAGACTATTTGACCAAGATGAGCATCAACACAGTTGCTCAGCCTCCCTGTAGTCCAGACCTTGCTCCCTGTGACTTTTGCTAATTCCCTAAGCTCAGAGGTTGTCGTTATGAGACAATTGAGGAGATGAAAGAGGCTGTAACGAAGGTCATTGACACGCTCACAAAAGAGGACTTCTATGGGGCCTTCCAGAAGTTGTTGGAACGATTACAAGAAGTGTATTGCAGCCGGAGGAGATTACTTCGAAGGGGACTAGTTTCATGTGTGTACTATCAATAAAAGTTCCCTTACGAAAAAATGTCTAGAAATTATTTAATGATCTCGTAAATATATATGTTTTAAAAAAAATTAAACAGTTTTAGTAAAACAGCAGAAGTATAGAGTACTGAGCTAGTATGAAATGCTTTACCTAGTTCTAATGAACTTGCTTAGCAGTATCTATCTATCTATCTATCGTTTTTGTTGTAGTTGCTTTCGTTGTTGTTTGTGTCCGTGAGCGTGTGTGTGCACGTGTGTGAGTGTATTAACGCATGCGTTAGTGTATGTGTGTGCGTGTGCCCATGTGTATGTATGTATGTATTTATGTGTGTGTGTATTTCATACCATTTCTCCGTTATCTAGCAAATCATCGTATTTCCCCTTAAGCTATTCTTAAACTGATTCACGAAAGTACACGGAAGATTTTAGGTTGCCTTCAGTACAAGAAGTTGTACATCAAACCGTTCGTCGATAAATTTAATGTCTCTCAATGCTTTTAATGTTATATATATATATATATATATATATATATATATATATATATATATATAATGTGTTTGTGTGTGTGTGCTTTATTTAAACTTCTTTCTGGCATTTTAATACTAATGATATCAAAGAGATGACTGGAGATTGCTACAGTGAGTTCCTGCAAGATAAGCTTTGGACGAAAATTCACTTATTTATAATGAGAAACAATTTTAAAATGGTAGAACATCTAGTGACGAATGATCTATGACACCAACCTGTTAACCTGCTCTCAGGCAGTTCACCTTTATTTCAATATACATCTAATTTTCTTCATTTTTATCTATCTATAGATTTCTCTATCTTATTCTCTATTTCAATCAGTTTCCATCAATCTATCAATCTATCTATCTATCATCTTATTCTGTTCACATCTAGTTGGCGGACGGGTAGAGACTATCCAAATAGTAGCATTGCTGAGAACGGCCAGAATCCTGAGACGAGTCCTGGATGTTATAAAATAGCCGAGGGATTTCGGTTCATGCCTTTGAGTTTAGTTAGGCTGAGAACCTTTCGGCTCAGCACATGGGTTAGTTAGAGGCAATTGAGGCAGGTGTTAACGCGGGTGAGCGCGGGCGGATGGAGGTGTCACTCAGATGTCATAACAGTCCGAGACGATACTGGGTGACAAGGTGCGGGTGACGTCACGCACCGGAAGCACGCGGAAGTTTGTGTGAGAATTTGAAGAAAATAAGAGTAGAGTACTAGACGCCAAACGAAGAGGTTCGACTTTTGGAGCTCGCAGACGCGAGTCGAACTTGCGCCCTAATGGGGCCGCAAGAGTAGGGTACTAGACACCAAACGAGAAGAATCGACTTTTAGAGCTCGCAGGCGCGAGGCGAACGTGCGCCCTATGGGGACCGCTCGAAATGGGGGCCAAATGAATAAGACAGCATAACAAGATTGTATCTCTCCTCCTTACGTCGAAACCTTTAACTCAAAGTTAATAAAAAGGTTTCGTATCTGAACAAGCAGTCGTTACGTGTTTTCGAATTCCGAGATTCCTATGTTCTTTATATATTCTATAGTAATGAACATTATATGTTCATTTCGCACACACCGTTAATTGTGAATATGGTACACTGGAGACTTGACGAGACTTGCTGTCACTTTAACTCCAGTGAAAAACCATAAGCTAACACTGATGTGAAAAACTCTAAACGAGTAAATAATAATATTAATAATAATATCATGGAAATAACAGGACGAGTTGAGATAATCAAAACTACAGCTTTGTTGAGATCGGCAAGAATACTGAGAAGAGTTCTGGAGACTTGAGAAGACTTGCTGTCACTCAAACTCCGGTGAGAAACCATCGGCTAACGCTGGAATGAAAAATTCAATGAGTATCTCAGGAGAACAAGAAAGCTACACGAGACAAAACTATATAGCAGGAACTTTGTCCCCCTCAAAAGATATTCGTAGCCATTCTTAAAGTGGGGCAGAGAAGAAAGTAAACAAATGGACCAGAGAACAAGAAAACTAATGGATATGCATAAGGCATTACATTCATGTATGATAATGTTCACAGACTATATGTGTCAAGAAAAGAAGGAGGAAGAGGACTTGCCATCATTGAAAACAGCGTCGAAGCATCCATACAACGACTCGAAGACTACATAAAAAAGCACGGAGGAAGACTGATTACAGCCACCAGAAACAATACTGAAAACACGAAAACCAACAGAACGACATTAACCAGAAAACAAAAATGGGAAGAAAAGCAAGTCTATGGACTTTTTAAGTGGCTAATAAACAACATCTCATACGAGAAAACATGGATTTGGCTAACAAAGGGAAGACTGAAGCGAGAAACTGAATCTCTTCTAATAGCTGCACAAAATAACGCTATAAGGACTAATCACATATAAGCAAGAATAGATATGTCACAACAAAACAGCTGATGTAGGTTATGTGACGAAACGATCAATCACATAATAAGACTATATGGGAATTTTACAAGAAATTTGACCATACGAACAAATGGTATACGCCCAACCCAGCATCTGTACTGGAAAAAAAGGCACATAAACTCCTCAGGAATTTTGAGATAAAAACGGATCACCTAATCCCGGCCAGAGGACCAGACTTTATAATAATCAACAAAAAAAGAGAACTTGCAGAGTCAAATTGAAAGAAAATGAAAAGAAGAATAAGTACCAGGACCTTGCTAGGGAATTGAAGAAACGGTGGAACACGAAAGTGAAGATTATAGCTATTGTTATAGGTGATCTTGTTACAGTCACCAAAGGATTGGCACAAGGACTTGGGGACTTAGAAATAAGAGGACGAGTGGAGATCATCCAAACTACTGCATCATTGAGAGCGACCAGAATACTGAGACTTGAGGAGACTTGCTGTCACTCAAAATTCAGTGAGGGTATCCTCGTGGTGTAATGGTTAAAGCGATGGACTGCTGAATCGTAGTAAGCGAGTTCGAACTCCACTCGCGCTATTACGTTCACTTTCAAATACCCTTAGGAAAGGCATGAACACCCTTATCATCACACCTATGGGTTATATAGTACCACTACTATTCTTCGATGAGGATGGCTTTGGCATTGAATAACCTCCAAAGGTTGATATGCCATTAAACACATTGCTTAAAACACATGTATTCGGTTTATTTGCATCCACATATTAATTGCCGAGTCAGCAGGGTTTGTAGAATACACCAACTGCGCCTCCGCAGAGGGGTAAGACCCCCCAACGAGTGTTCTGGATATGGCACTAAACAATTTGATGGTGAGGTTCCAGTAATACTGGACCTTTGTGGAATGCAGAGTACCCCTTCATGGCCATCACTCCCATGTCCACTCTGTAAACTGCATACTTATCTTAAACTGAATAACTTGAAATAAAACAGTTTTTTGATATTGAATCTGTGTATTTATGCTAAACTGAGTTGTTTGAAATAGAACTGGTTTTGTATGCTAAACTGAATAGTTTGGAATAGAACAGTTTTTTAACTGAAACTCTGTACTCGAACTGTTTTGACATTTGATTGTGTAAACAAAAATCTGTACTTATACTAAACTGAATTGTTTGAAACTTTTTTTTATCAAAATTGCTTAATTCGGCGTCAAATTACACAAAAAGGGTTGATACGCCGTAAAAGAAAACAAGAAAACAACCCACCATTTACATTTGTGACTACAAATGACTCATTATATTGTTACATAGAAATTCTTGAAACCGTTTAACTTTTGGCAAACAAATGAGCTCTGATTCGTTCAAAAATGTTATCTACACCCTATGCGTTTATAAATATCATATGTATAAGAATGATTTGCCATTGAATAACCAACAAGGGTTGATGTGCCATAAACCCAATTAACGTAATCAACTATATAGAGGACAATGCCTACTGCTGTTTCTTCTCGGCTATAAAGTAGGTATTTGGCTTCGGCTGGTATATATACGAAAAGTGCTTGATCATCTGTGTCGTCTACATCTGTCATAGTTCCTGTAGGGTGTCGTCTATTTCATGCCTTTTTTTTTTAATGTGGTGCTATTTTCTTTTATCCCTTCAATGAGTGTTCGAAATACGCAGTCCAGGCAGAGTAAAAAATATGGTGGTAATGTATCTAATTGCAAGACTTCAGTGATTATATCGAAGAAGTCGGTGTCGCCATCGGGTTAGCGAACCATTGCTTTCGTGTTTTTGTAAAATATCATTATAGCTGTACCTGTTTCTTTGGAAAGACCATATGCTTGGACTATTTGCTCCATCTTTCATCTCTCTATGGAATCATATTCCTAGGAGAAATCTACGAAAATCTGGATAGTCAGAATTTATGAAGGTGTAGAGCGGTTTCTTAAAAAGCCGTTCTGATTGTTCGCAAGAATTTTATCAATTTCCGATTTGATATGATTGAGAAGAGTATAATAAACCTTAGCAACTATAACAGTAAACGTTATGCCTCTGTAGTTCTTTATGATTCCGAAGTCAACATTCATAGAGAAAGAAAGGATGCTGCCTTTCGTCGATTCCTCAGTTATTTTTAGTTTATAGACTGCGTTGCATAATCAGAAAAGTGTGCCGTCAAATTTCCGCGTCTTCCAAATTTCAGAGGGTATTTCGTCGAGGCATTTAGTCTTTGTGTTTTAAAAGTTTTTCAATATTGTATCACGTTCTTCCTTTGGAAACTGTCGTAATCTGATGCCTAGTTGTTCTTTGCAGAGTGCAGAAGCAAAAGTAGGAATATTCTAATATAATAATAAGCGACTCTATTTTAAAACAGGATTATCTTAATTTTAAAAGATAAATAATAAAACAAGAATATGGACACAAAGCCGTAAATTTACTCAATATGGCCACTATTTTTTCAGTTATTGCATCAACACACCTTCGAAACGATATGCATACCTTCAGAATAAATTCTTCAGACATTTTATTCCATTCCTCCACAATAACAGTCATAAGCGAACCAATATTTGGATGGGAAGTTGCATTTGTTTTGTTTTCTAAAACACCCCATATAATAATTAAGGGAGTTAAAGTCTGGGCTTAAATCTTGTTTCATTGCGGTCCTCACAGTTTTTTTCGTTGACTTTCAATTGATTTGCGTGCTTTCATATTAACGTATTGAGGTCCTTCTTAATAACCGCAGCGAGAGCAGGTAAAAGGTCTTCTTTTCGTTTTTGTTCAATCTTCCACTCCCAATTTCCTTCAAAAATCTCTTTGTTCTGCAAAAATTTTCTTTGGTTTGTATACGATAAAGAAAGAAACTTTGTCTTGGTTTCAGCGTTAAGCAAATTCATTGATTCTTTGATGTTTCTTTTCTTGCTCACTCATATTGGGCTAAATTTTAATATAAAAAGTGCTTGAATGATAGAGCTAATCATAAAAATAGAGATTTATAGCGTTTTTATTTTAATTTGATGAATCAGACTAAAAAAAAAGTTTCAAAAATTATGGAGGACTGGGACGATTAGCGGAAGAGTCAAGGAAATCCGTGCAAACATCACATGATGATCCTATTTACCCAACCCCTCTGCTCGGACGGGATATGACACAAGGCCAATTTTAAGCGGAGTTTAACTGGTTTAGATTCAGAGTTTTTCTTCTCCTAGACTAGTTGCCTCACCCAGACTGAAGAACTGAGTCTGTCTTACTATTTACCCATAACTGGAGGGAGAATAATGAGATTCATACCTTTCCCAAGGGCATTAGTGAAATGTGAAATGCAATCAGCCTCGTCTAGGATTTGAACTCGTGTCGCCGTGTCCATTTCCTACGACGATAACCATTACACCACGGGCACCTCCACAAATGATGATGATGAATGAATATCGTCTGAAAAAGCTGGGCACTTTTTCATTAAGTGATCCATTTGATACTTGATACAATAGAGAAAAAACTCTATTTTTTAGGCTAAAGATAATAATGGACATGTCTTTTTTACATTTTGTGAAGAGAGAGTTTATGCAATTATATAGCCGTATTTCAAATACTGTATAGTGAGGTTGTTAGAGTAGAGAAACCTTTACTAAACAGCCAGCAGTCTGAGCGTCGCAATTCTGTCTTGAAGTGACCAAGCCGCCTGCCGGGCTTAGTGCAAAGACGGTCGGCTTATTCAAGAAATAACATACAATAAAATTGATATGATATAGCCACGTTATATAAACTGGACTTCACTTCTCAGAATGCTTCACAAACTAGATCACCTTCTCATCCTACCCCTCACAACTGTATATAAAGAGATACCGACAATATAGAAACCCCTCGGTCTGAGGATCGCATTGAGGAGAAACTGACAGTCAACAAGCACTGCTGACTCAGTGTGTATGCTAGTCTAACTTATATTGTGATTGGTCCTTTCATGACTCAAAACACGCTTAGAATCACCGTTTTTATTGACTGCTACAACCGGAAACAATTTTTTACCGAAGAGTCATTGAGTTTCCACTCCATGAACTGCCTTATCGACTCAGCTTCGTTGTACTAAACACAATTTGTTAACATTTTTTGACAAAAATATGTTTCTCCATAGACGCCACACATTTTTGAGTAAATTCCACATAATTTAGACTTCTCCGGCACCAAAGATTTGATGACTGACATTTCAAGCCGAGAGCTCTGTTTTTGCGAGATTGAAATATTTTTTTTATATAGACCGATTCCAAACGATGCAGAGTTTACATGTATGAAAAAAAAATCGGAAAAATATTCATTTTGCTTTTTTTTTTGAAAATGTTCCCTTATACATATATATATATAGTTAGAAAGAGACGCTAGCAATTAGGAAGTTTCTGGAGAGAGCAAATATCTGTCTATGTAGAAAATGATGTTACGTGATGACAGGGAAATTTTTTTAAATATTTCCTGTATTAATGTCATTTTTTAAGTCACAACATTTTTGCTTTTGGGAGATTTTTCTCTAATAAACGCAATTTTATCTTTTTATGTAATAACTCTATCTGGAGAAATACCTATATAGGAATAGACTCTGACGATAAAGCAGACGCCCGGACTGAAGTCTAGACGTCCTATCTTCCCGTCTGTATGAAAATTTCAAACATTGTCTAATCCGTATCAATGGCAAAGAATGCAATTTGTTCGTAATCAATGAGCATTCAAAAGTGTGAGGATATCAAATGTGTGTGTGTGTGTGTGTGTGTGTGTGTATGTGTGCAGCGAGTGTAGATACGAGGAAATATATATATATATATATATATATATATATATATATATATATGTACGAGGTTCATTAGATAAGTTTCCAGACTTTTTCGTATGGGCTTTTTTATTGATAGTACACACATGAAACTCTAGTCCCCTTCGAAGTAATCTCCTCCGGCTGCAATACACTTGTTGTACCGTTCCAGCAACTTCTGGAAGGCCCCATGGAAGTCCTCTTGTGAGTGCGTGTCAATGACCTTCGTCACAGCTTCTTTCATCTCCTCAATTGTCTCATAACGACAGCCTCTGAGCTTAGGGAATAACAAAAAGTCACAGAGAGCAAGGCCTGGACTATAAGGAGACTGAGGAACTGTCTTGATGTCCATCTTGGTCAAATAGTCTGTGACAAGGATTGAGATGTGGACTGGTGGAAATGCCACTGAGCCGATTTGAAGAGTGCTGGCCTCTTCCGACGGAATCTCTTCCTGAACTCTCTTTAAACCTCAACATAGTATTCCTTGTTGACTGTCTGTCCAGTGGGAACCTAGTGCATGTAGATTATGCTAGTGCTGTCAAAAAAAAAAAGGATCATCAAAAGTTTGTGGGTGGTTTTGCTCTGTCTGGCCTTCTTGGGTCTGGGAGAGCCAGCATGCTTCCACTGAGAACTCTGTCTCTTGGTCTCTGGGTCATATCAGTAGATCCAGCTTTCATCGCATGGCATTTTTTCCAAGTTTAGAACAGAACTTTATTGCATATCGTTCTTCTGAAGTGTCCTCACGTCCAGATTTCGCCCTGTCGGCTGGGGCTATAGAATACGCCGACTGCACCTCTGCAGAGGGGTAAGAGCCCCCCCCCAATGAGGCCACCTGTTGGCCATGGGTGGCGACCCGTAAGGCGCTAGGACGGATCCCTGGTAGTTGAGCAGTCATTGATCCGGTGACAGTGAGGTCAATGACTTGCAACACATCACTTTGGCCCTTACTTGATCTGAAGGGCGGTCGGATTGGGCCCGATCTGATCAATCGGCTGGTCCCGACATGCCCTAGCACATATGTGTTTTTTTTTTTTTTTTTTTTTCCTGATCGTATCATACAATCTGCTCTTGTGGAACACTTCGATCTACTTTTGCAGAACTATTTCCAACACTCTTTTTTCCATATGTGCTAGAAGGAGGGGGCTGAGGGTCAATTGTGCTGAGGTAAGACTTATGACCGCTGTGAGATTGTTGTTTTTTAAAAAGCATAATTTGGCAGGGGCTCAGAATCATACTCTTTGCATGAGTATACTGGTTTTGTATCCCCGTCTCAGCCAAGGCGAATGGGTTGCCCCCTTGGTTCATTCCCTTCTCAAGTTGGAGTCCATGGTGGCTGGTGGAGCATAGGATCAGTGAACAACAATTACCAATCATGGCTTTTTCTTCATCAAAAAAAACTGAAACGTTCCCTAACGGAAACTGAATCGGACTACGAAGGTGTGGCAAGTTTCCCCAGATTCATAATAATTGAATCCACGGAAACGCCAATAACAAACTTATCACCTTTTTAAATTGAAAAGGTAATATCTAGTAATATGACGCCCGTCCACGTAAAAAAAAAACTAAAAAAATCAAACTTTGCTCGTTGAAGTGGATAAAAGGAAAAATGCCGATTTCCTACTGAAAATGACGAAATTCCACACTATAAACGTTAAAACTTACCCTCACAAATCCTTGAACATAAGTAAAGGGGTTGTAAGAAGTAAGGAATTGTCATTATGCACAATTGATAAAATAAAAAAAGAAATGAAGAAACAAGGTGTAACAGAAGTAAAGAGAGGTACAATCAAAAAAGAGGGTAAACTCATTGAAACAAACACCTACATAATGACATTTGACCAACCTAAAATACCGGAGAGGATAAAAGTAGGCTACACAATGGAGAGAGTTGAGCAATTCATACCCAATCCATTGCGTTGCGACAACTGTCAAAAATACGGCCATCATAAAGATAATTGTAGAGGTCGAAAAGTATGTGGCAAATGTGCACAACAAGATCCTGACCACCATATTGACAATTGCAACAATCCGTATAAGTGTGCGAATTACGGAGGCGATCATCCCGTCTATGCACGATCCTATGGGAGTTGGAAACTGGAAAAAGAAATATTGGGAATCAAACACAAGAACAACATCCCATTCAAGGAAGCGCAGAAAATGATAGTAGGATCTAAGACCACAACCTACTCTCAAGCCGTCCAGCGCAATAAAACCCAGTATAATTACGAGAGGATAGTAAAAAAATTGATTCAGCTGGAGCCGGGCGACTGGGAAGGCTATATCAATGAAATAAGAGCCTGCCTTGATACTAACAAAATTTCAGAGACACCAACTACAAAGGCAGATCTTGTAGCAGACAAAGTGAAGACACATGCACACTCACACACCTCCACGGTTAAGACCGATCTAGAAAAGAGCATGGAGCTATCACCAACCACACAACCAACTAAATGTGTCACGGAGAAATCCCCTTCTAAAACAAGACCAAAAGATAGGAGACCCCCAATAAGACCACCCAATTCTACAGCTACCTCTCCAAACAAGAAACTACAAAAAGACAAGACAAAAATTAATCCAAAACAAAATGAAAATGTTGACGCGTGTAACAAATTAAAATTTTTAGAAAAGATGGAAACAGAAAACAGCACCCCCCCCCGTACATAAACATAAGGGCCATAAAAATAAACGATCAAACAGTCCAGATCTAAGGCCTAACAATGAACCATAATCTCTGCCTATTCAACAAAAAATCACCAACACATCTGGATCCATCATCTGCTACCTCCTCAGCCATTGATTTAACCCTCTGCGACACTTCATTGTTCCTTGATTTCACCTGGAGGGGGTATGAGGACACATGCGGGAGCGACCATTTCCTAATTTTACTCGAGAGTTTGCACCCTCAAGACGACGACCTTCCCCGGTGGAGGTTGAATAAAGCTAACTGGGAAGAATTTCGCTCTCAATGTCAGAAATACTTCATAGTAAACAATACCGAAATTATTCCCGAATTCTCCAAAAAACTTATAAATATAGCTAAAACATGCATTCCACACAACCCAACAATTCATAAACGAGACAGGCCTTGGTTCAGCAAAGAATGTAAACAGGCTATTCGCCTACGACGAGCGGCTTTGCGGAAATTCAACACTGAACCCACAACCTCCAATTTAATCTCTTTTAAATTCCACCGAGCTAACGCCCGTAAAATCATCAGAGAAGCCAAGAAAAATTCCTGGCAAAATTACATGAGCAAGCTAAATACCTCTTCTAACATCAAAACGGTTTGGCTAATGATTCGAAAAATAGCCGGTAAAAAACAATCAACTCCACTAAAACTCCTCTCCGTAACAAACCACAAAATAACAGGTAAAAAGGCCATAGCGGATCTTCTTGCAGAAACATTTTCTAAAAACTCCTCCAGCCAATTCAACATAGAATTCTATAAAATCAAACCCACCCTCGAAAAGAAAAAAATAAAGTTCTCTTCAAATAACTCCGAAGAATACAATAAGCCATTTACCTTAACTGAATTAGTGGACTCCATAAAAAAATCCAACCACTCAGCTGTCGGTCCTGATGAAGTAAACAACGAGTTTCTCAAACAGCTACCAGATGAATCGGTCAAATGCCTACTAAAGCTATATAATAATATTTGGATGAACGGTACTTTCCCAGAAACGTGGAGACAATCGATAATTATCCCGATCCCCAAATCAGGCAAAGATACATCGAACCCGCAGAATTATCGACCCATCGCATTGACTACCTGCCTTTGTAAGACGATGGAGCGGATGATGAATAGTAGACTGACGTGGTATCTCGAGACAAATGGTCTAATAACAAATATGCAAACAGGATTCCGGAAAAGAAGAGGAACCATAGATCATTTGATACGACTAGAAACCTTCATCAGAGAAGCCTTCATAAGAAAACAACATCTGACGGCAGTATTTTTTGACTTAGAGAAGCCTTATGACACTACGTGGAAGTATGGTATTTTGGGGGACCTCTATAATCAAGGCTTAAGAGGAAGACTGCCGATGTTCATAAAAAACTTTCTCTTCGAAAGAACATTTAGGGTACGCGTCGGATCCACCCTTTCAAACTCACAACATCAAGAGGAGGGTGCTCCGCAAAGCAGCATTCTCTCCGTTACTCTCTTCTCCATAAAAATCAATAACATTGTCAAATGTCTAATCCCCTCAATCGACTGTGCTCTCTACGTCGACGACTTCGTCATATGATATCGGGCCACTCATATGAACATAGTAGAGCGACAACTTCAACTAATCTTAAACAAAGTAAATAAATGGGCAAGAGAAAATGGATTTAAGTTCTCCAAGTCAAAAACTAAATGCGTGCATTTTTGCTCTCTAAGGAAAATGCACAATGACCCTCTCCTAAAAATTGATGACTCCGAAATACCAGTCGTTAACGAATACAAATTCCTCGGCATAATATTTGATAAAAAACTTTCATTCATCCCACACATAAAATACCTAAAAAACAAATCAACCCGTGCCCAACAACTTCTGCGAGTCGTTGCCCACACAGAGTGGGGAGCTGACCGTCAAACTCTAATTAAGTTATATAGAACTCTTCTCCGTTCTGAGTACCCCTTCATTGCCATCGCTCCCAGGTCCACTCTGGCCCGGCGTGGTAGCACCTGATAGGGCCCTATCTATGGGTTAAATAGAACTAGCAGCATACTTATGCTAAAATGAATTGAGTAAACTGAATTGCTTGAAATAGAAACGTTTTTGACAATTAAACCGTACTTACACTTAAACTGCGTGCTTATGCTTAACTGAATTATTTCAAATAGAACTGTTTTTCGACATTAAAACTGTATTTATACTTAACTGAATTGTTACATATAACTGTTTGAATAGTTTGAAATGGAAATGTTTTTGACAATTAAACTGTGTACTTATGCTAAACTGAACTGTTTTTAATAGAACAGATTATTTACATAAAAATGGATTTGGCGTTAAATGACCTACAAAGGTTGATATGCCATAAAACCAAACAAACCAAACCAAACCATCTTCTCCGCTCTCAACTCGACTATGGCATTTTCGTATATAGATCTGCCAGGAAATCATATCTGAAACAACTTGACCCTATTCACCATGGAAGCTTAAGACTGGTATTAGGAGCATTTAGAACTTCTCCAATTGACAGCTTATACACCGAAGCTCACGAAGCACCTCTACAGATCAGAAGTGAAAAATTAGCCCTCCAGTATTACACCAAACTTAAATCTTCTCCCTCTAACCCAGCATATGACTGCACCTTTGATCCAAAATACAGACAATATTTCGACCAAAAAGAAAAATCAATTAGACCATTTGGCCTCCGTATGGAGCCTATTCTCAAAAAAGCCAGCATTCCTCATCCATAAAAGCACCTTGCCACAAATACCACCTTGGATCATTAAAAATCCAAAAGTTAACCTTCAACTGAATCAACTCCATAAAATAAAGACACATCCCTTCACCTACCAAGAAAAACATGAAAATATCCTCCAACAGTATCCCGACTTCCTATGTATCTATACAGATGGATCCAAAGACCACAATAAAACAGCATGTGCAGCAGTCTTAAACAAAATGATAAAAACAAAAGCTCTGCCAATGGATAGTTCTATTTTCACAGCTGAGGCCTGTGCAATAGACTTGGCTCTCGACATTATCTCGAAAGAAAAAAACAAAAAATTCATCATATTCTCAGACTCGCTCTCTGTCCTATTATCATTAAACAACAAAAAACTAGAGCACCCACTTATTGTCAAACTACTTTGCAGACTACACTCAACATTAAACAAAGAAATCGTTTTTTGTTGGATTCCTAGCCACATTGGGGTGAGAGGAAATCATAGAGCAGACGCGGCAGCAAAATCGGCTTTAGATTTGAACCCTGAAAAGTACAACATCCCATACACCGATCTAAAACCGAAAATAAACAATTTCCTCC
Source organism: Sepioteuthis lessoniana (assembly GCA_963585895.1). Classification (NCBI taxonomy): domain Eukaryota; kingdom Metazoa; phylum Mollusca; class Cephalopoda; order Myopsida; family Loliginidae; genus Sepioteuthis; species Sepioteuthis lessoniana. Next base: position 13,466,727 of record OY757915.1, on the reverse strand, counting down.
ATAAAAAAATGGCAACAACGCTGGAATAGAAATACCAGCAATAAACTATTTCAGGTCAAACCCTTTTTGGGAGAATGGCACCCAGCCTTTCGAAAATCGCGAAAAGAGCAAGTAACAATAACGCGATTGCGTATTGGTCACAGCAGACTTACGCACTCTTTTATACTCAAGCAAGAACAGCAACCACAGTGCTCGACATGCCAAACGCCCTGCACAATCAAATACGTTCTCCTTGAGTGAAAAGTTTTTAATGACACCAGAAAGCGCTATTTCCACGCAAATTCCATGAAGGACTTATTTGAGAACGTCCACATGGATAATGTCTTGTCGTTCTTGAAAGAGACCGGGTTGTACCAGAAAATATAGATTTGGTTACAATCCCGAAAACACAACAAAATAATCAACAGAAATCAAATTATTGCTGAATAGATTTATGCTTGTGTTGGTAGAAATAGTAGTGAGAAACAAAAACAAAAAAACACTATCATCACTAAATAACCTAATGTCACATAGAAATACTCGCAAATACTTACTCGTATGCAAGTAAATGAGTTGTATAGTTTTAGTATGGTATGATTAAATTATGTGTCTACAAATCGTACATACGTGTAAACAGGCTTTGGCATTAAATAACCTATAGAGGTTGATATGCCATTAAACCCAATCAACCAACCAACCATCACGTCCAGATTGCATTTTTGAAATTCGCCAGCTGTGACAATCAGGGTTTAGTAGGGTGTATTCCAATTGCTGGTGTAGCTGTTCTTTTGAACCTGAAATCATAAAAATTGGTCAGTCATCTCATAAGATGTATAGCAATAACATACTGAATGTTCAATGGTCTACGACAATTTTTCTATTTTCTTAATACAAAAGATGAACAAACATCCGGTGTCATGCCCTACTTAATGGATACATTCACTGAGTATTCATGAATATTGTTTGTCCAGTCGGCTGGAGCTGTAGAATACATTGACTGCTTCTTTGCAGAGAGGTAAGACCCTCTCAATGAGTGTCCTGGATATGGTGAGGTTCTAGTAATGCTAGAGCTTTTGGGGAATGCGAAATACCCCTTCATTGCCATTGCTCCCAGGTCTACGCTGGTTCGGAGTGGTAACACCTGATAGGGCCCTATCTATGAATTTGGTTTGGTTTCTTTGTTTAATGGCATATCACTCTTTGTAGGTTATTTAATGTCAAAGCTATTCTCCTAGAAGAACAGTAGTGGTACTATTTAACCCATAGCTGGAAGGATAAGGGGGTTCATACCTTTCCCAAGGGTATTTGCCCGAAAATGAACGTAATAGCGCGACTGAAGTACGAACTCGCGTACTACGATTCCGCAGTCCATCGCTTTAACCGTTACACCACGAGGACACCCCCTATGTATGAGTTAATTAGAACTAATGTGCGTACTTATGCTAAACGCAATTACTTGAAATAAAACTGTTTGGACATTGAAACTGCGTACTTATGCTAAACTGAATTGTTTGAAATAGAACAGTTTTCCTTTGAAACTGTACTTACTCTAAACTATTTATTTTTAAATAAAAATGTTTTGACAGTTAATTGTGTGTGTTCAAAATCTACACTTAAACTAAACTGAATTGTTTGAATTGAATTGTATTAGAACTGTTTGACAAAACTGAATAGCTTGAAATAGAAATGTTTTTGACAATTAAACTGTGTACTCATGCTAAACTGAATTGTTTGTATAAAAATTATTTTTCCGGATTTGTTGTTAAATAACCTACAAAGGTTGATATGCTCTAAAACCAAACCAACCAACCAGCAAAAATTGTCTGAGTATGAGCATTGAATGAGCCTGAGTGTTGTCAAAGTATTAAAATTGCCTGCGTATGAATCTAGACTGAGTACGTGTCTTGACTAACGTGAATATTGTAGGAGCACTCATCTACGAGTGTTTTGTCTGAGTAAATACAAATATTTCCTGAGTACTCACAATTGTTGTCTGAGTGTGATTATTAATCTACAGACACGTTATCTGAGTATTCACAATTATTGTCTGAGTATGCATATTAATGTATAGATACGTTGTCTGAGTATACATCTATATTGTCTGAGTATTCACAACTGTTGTCTGTGTATGATTATTAATCTACAGATCCGCTGTCTGAGTATTTCACAATCATTGTGAAAGTGTGAGATTTAATCCACAAATACGTTGTCCGAGTATTCGCACTTATTGTCTAAGAATGAGTATCAATCTACATATATGTTGTCTGAGTATTCATAAGTACTCTGTGTATGAATATTCTCTAAATAAGATTATTGTCTGAGCATGAGCATTAATTAACATATGCATTACATATACATATCCACTAGATTTTTCTGAGTATTCCCAATTATTGTCTGAGTATGCGTAAAATACAATAACAACGGAAAAGAAATATATATATATATACAAAGAAAGATCATCTAACCGTTCAATCATTTAATCAGCGTTCTTTTTTTTTTTAAATTACGTGATTGGCACAGGCAATAATATTATTGTATTTTATTAAAACACCCATTATTGTTCCATTAACACTTATTTCACCATCTCAAAGTCCTGATGAAGGTTTACGAAAACCGAAACGTTTTAACATTGACTTTCCTTTATAATAAACTCATCACTTTTGGATTACTTTGTTGTTGTTTTTTTCATTTTCTCTCTCTCTATATATATATATATATCCCATTGGCTTAGTGGGTTGAGTGTTCGCCAATGTTCCGGGAGACCGGGTTTCAGTCTCAGGTCGAGTCATACCAAAGGCTCAAAAAGTAGTACTCGATACCTCCTTGCTTAGTACTCAGCATTATAAGGCTAGGATCAAGGTTAAAGATGCATAATCAAGGGAATGGAGTAGCACCTTCCCCTACACGTCGGTGTAGTAGCTAATAAAATGGGAGCCTTCGGGTCACCCTCGAATAAGGTCGCCAACTTTACTTATACGTAGAGGATACCGGGCCATGTGCCTAATGAGTAGTGTTCGCCAAGGGTCCGGGAGACCGGAGTTCAATCCCTGGTCGAGTCATACCAAAGATATAAATATAAATAAAATGTTATTAATCAGTAAATAAACTAATAATAGATAAGACACAAACGATATTCATTGATTATTTGAACATTTCTTACTCAACATTGGGTTATTTCAACATGATTTTTTTTACATGACTTTCAAAAAAATTTTACCCTTAAAAAGTATATCATTAATTCAAATAATTTAATCTCTCATTTATTTTAAGAAACCATTATGTTCAGCTATTTCAATTGCTTTTCTTTTTCTATTTTTACATTGAAATTTTAGAAAGAACGACTTTAACCATGGATCTTATATCAATCTGTGGTAGCTTTATCCTGAGACACAAAATTTATATATTGGGCTGGGAGGGGTAACTCCCCGTGGCGTTGTTGGTAACGTACTAGACTACGACATTGTAGTAAACGAGTTCGAACTCCAGTCGAAATATTACATTCATTTTCAGACAAATACTCTGGAGAATGGTTTGAACCACCTTATTCCCACCCTCGACCAAGCCGTCAATCAAGAGATGCACTTGTGTAAATAAACGAAAGAACAACGGAAGCAGGTGTACGTTAAACAATAATATAACCAGGGCACAGACGGCTTGAGTCAGTTGGGCTTTGGGCCCTCAGTGATCCACGGTTGAGCAGCCCAGCCAGGATGCGAAAGAAGTGCTGCTATGGTCAGAAGAACTTTCCCTGTCTCTAGCTCATCTCTCACACACAACCAACATCACCGCTTCAAGAATAAAATATGAGAGATTATATTTTTTATAAAGAAGTGTGTTCGTTCGTTCATTGAAGTTCGTAAATTGTGTTTGATTCTTTTCCGCATATATTTGTATATGCATACGTGCAGATGTATTATGTAGTTGCATTATGGTTGTGAGTAATCAACAGCTGTTTTTATACGTGGACGGTTTTGGCATTAAATAACCCACAATGGTTGATATGCCATTAAACAAAGAAACCAAAACAAACCTATTTGGCACTTTTAGGAAAAACGTGATATATTCATATATATTTTATGTATGCACTTCTCGAAGAGACGGGGGATATACAAGCCAGAAAGTTTGAGGGAATGACAAGTTAAAAGAAAATATGAATCTAAATAAATATTTATGAAGATGTTAATCAGTCCTACAATTTATTTTATATTATTTTTCTTTTACATGTTTGGAAGAATTTCAAAAATATTAAGACTTCTCTACTTTTTAGAAGGAAAAAAAGAGAGAAACTGAAACCTAATCGTACACGCCATTCTACTCGTGACATTTCTAAGTATTTGGTTAGGAATGTACATGAATAATTGAAGCAGATTTCCGCAAAAAAAGAAGACAAATAATACCACTTATAGGAAAAATAAGTTCTTTCAACTAGATAAAATCCATCGGTATTTACTAACCTTTGTTCAGAGTGACACAAACAGGACCAAGCACTTTTTTTTATTAACAATCAGCCCAATATGAGTGAGAAAAAAAAAAAGAAATGACAAAAAAATCTATGAATTTGCTTAACGCTGAAACCAAGACAAAGTTTCTTTGTTTACCTTACACAAACCAAAGAAAAATTTTTGAAGAAAAGGCGCTTTTAAAGGAAAAGGTGGACAGAACAAAAAACGAAAAGAAGGCTTTTTAACAGATCTTGCTGCGGCTATTAAGGTGGACCACACAACGTCAATAAGAAAACACACTAAAAAAATTGAATTTCCACAAGAAAACTGTTCGGGTCAATTAAACAAGATTTAAGCAGAGACCTTAATTCCCTTGATTACGCTATATGGGTCATTTTAGATAAAACAAATGCAACTTCCTACCCAAATATTGACTCGCTTAAGACTGTAATTGAGGTGGAGTGAAATAGAATGTCTGAAGAATTTATTTTGAAGACATGCAAATCGTTTCGAAGTCGTGTTGATATAATAATTTTAAAAAATGGTGGCCATAATGAGTAAATTTACAGCTTTGTATCTATCTTCTTATTTTGTTGTTTAGTTTTTAAAATTGCTTCTGCTCCATGTATATATATTTTTTTTTCTCACAACATTTTAACTAACCACACTTTTGACTATGAAAATTTGTCTTCATTCATGACAACAATAAAAGAATAATAATTGAAGCATGTTCCATAGCACACTACAACGACAAGGCTTTTTCAAAATTTCACCATCTATAGGAAAAATGATAGAAGAATTCAAAATTCCCCCTAAAGATTAGCTCCCCTTTCTCTTAACATTAAAAGCAATAAAACGTCATAAATCCGTTTCTCAAACCACACAACGCCATTTACTTTTCAAAAACCTTTCATCGCATGAGATGACGCAATTTGAATATATCAACCAGTATTACTCCGTTTTTACATACAGCAAGATCTGCAAGTTCTGCTGAAGACTTCTTGAAATTTATCAATCATAATTATTTCTCATCCGAAAATAATTTGATAAAGCACTATTACATTAAAAAAAAGATTGAAGTCGAAATGCGTTAGCAAATAAACAAACCATCAAGCATATTTTTCTTCTGTCTTACCTTTTCTGCGTATATATATATATATATATATATATATATTAGTATTGAAGTGTGGTTCTATACGAGTCAGGGTAATTGATGTGGCCTTACTTCCGTAACTACCGCATGTGATTCCGGCTCGTTGTTTTATCAACTTCTTTTCTACTCCCACTATGTTTGAAAGATTCATAGAAGGGAGATAATGTATTCTATCTGGATCTTTTTTCTGCAAGTACGGGTTGTAGGGGGGAACAAGTTGCCTAGGTGTTGGCAACTAAAAGACCAGAAAAATTCTCTATTAACAAATTACAAATATTTATTAAAACATAATTGTGTCACAATAATATGCATAATATATATTAGGAAATGGCCTTTTTCGTGTTATGAAAAAGATAAGTTTAGGAATTTGCCTGGTTCTGTCTTCCTATGTTAGCCAATCTGGTAATTTATCAGAGTGTGAGATTTTCATTGGAGATGTTTTGGTGCTTGGAGAGACTTCCTTTACTATTCTCCCGTCTTCGGTAAGAACTTCAAAATTTATTTTACTTTTAACCCTTAAAGAGGTATTTTACAGAGAATTTCCCTGAGAACAAACATTTCTGATTGGTTAACTAATTACAGATCATTTCGTATTTTCCTACTAATTTATGGTTGGTGAGTTCTTATCTACTTCCTTAGGAAGAGTATCCCTTTTACGTATCAGATTTTAATTGTTCATTCAATCAAGTCATAATACAGGGGCTTGGATAATTAAGGGTCCTATTCCACGCCTTGTAAGGGAATGTTCTTTTTCATATTAACTAATATTCTAAAAGAAAATCAAAGATCTGATTTATCTATTCGAAGACCAGATTTGATCATTTAATTTCAGCTGGTGGATAAAAGTTAATTTGGAATGTTATGAGTTTGAATGGATCAATGCACCAACAAACCCCAAATAACATTCCTGCCCCCTTACTTATTTTGATTGTTTTAAAACCTTGCAGGTGTTCGGAGTGCAAGTTTTCAATGTACTTTCGAATTGATTTTTGAATTTCTTTGTGTACTCAAAGCATAAATAAGTCTGTAATCTCAAAATTCTTATATCAGCAAATTATATTTTCCTGGCTTTTAAAGAAAAGTATTCTTCTTTTCATGAGTTTTTAGCATCAGTGAATACCTCATATTTTCCTAAAAGAATAGAAATTAATAATAAAAGAAAAATATATTTTAGATATTGAAGCTCGTGTTTGTGTGGCCTTAGGCTATAACTTATTTAACATATAACCTTTTGGAGGATACGTATCTGTTCGTTGTAATAGAAATAAAGATGATAATTAATTATATTAGGTAATTATCTTATCTGTGGTGATAAATTGTAAGTTCGCTGCAATTTTTGAATGAAGTGTAGATCGCATGCAAAGATCATATACGCACACGTTAGGGAGGTGCCCGTGGTGTAATGGTTATCGTCGCAGGAATTGGACACGTTGACACGAGTTCAATTCCTGGACTGATTGCATTTCACATAGCACTAATACCCTTGGGAAAGGTATGAATCCAATTATTCTCCCTCCAGCTATGGGTAAATAGTAGGGCAGACTAGGTTCTTCAGCCTTGGTGAGGCAACTAGTTAAGGAGAAAGAAAACTCTGAATTCAAACCTGTTAAACTCCGCTTAAAAAATTGACCTTGTGTCATATCCTGCCCGAGCGGAGAGGTTGGGTAAATATGATCATATGCGTACACGTGTCGCAGGATATGGGACGACAGTCAACCTGTCATAATGAGGGTTCTGTTTTGAAATCATTGTTGTTTGTCAGATGTATAAAATAAACACATGTGACTTCAATGACAGCTGATTTAGTTATCAGGTATGGAAAGAAAATCAATGACACGTGTTCTTATATCATTAGAGGATGAGGTAATAAATATATATAAGCAAGAGATTTTTGGAAGTGAAGTTAGTTTGGAAATTCAAAGTTGAGGTTCAGAGACAGTCGATTGAGTTCAGAAATTCGAGCTTTCTTGGGCGAACGGACGAGAGGGGCGAAGTCTGTATCTTGTTCGTCTATCACCCTTGTATCTGATTGTGTTTTTGTGTAAGAACTAATAATTTTCACTCTGTTTCTCTCGTGTTTTGATGGCTGGATTCTCTATGAAATGTTGCTGTCAGAAATAAATTCTGTGTATTGAAAGCAACGAATCCGTCTTGTATCTGAGAAGTATAACATCTGTTAATATTCAAGAAGTGCTGGTTGATGAGGTAACGTTGCACACATTCTCTTTGGTCCTGCAACGTCACACGCTCAAATTTGGTGCCGTTTAGTCCTGCAACATTACACATGTTTATCGTGAAACATCAATGTAAGAATATTTGTATATTTTTCTGTTTAAAGTTTTTTTATATACCTACCTGTCAGCTCTGTTAGGGCCGGCTTGGGATATGCGGAGAGCATCCCTTGAGGAGGGGTAAGAAAGCCTACTAAAAGAGATATCCCGGCAAAATTTATGACACTATACTGTATCTGGTGGTGAGGCTCCAGTTCTTGAGCTTTGGGGAATTTAGTATCATCTCTTTCTTGCCATTACTCCCAGGTTCATTCAGACTCGGGATAGTTATACTTGTTAGTGTGTGGTCACAGGAAGAATGTAATTCATTAACATTTTAACAAAGTGACACTGCCGGCTTATAGATATGCTTATTTGCCCGCGCACACACGTGCTATGCAAATAGGATCATACGGAATACACACAAAAGAAATAAAAGTAGCGACAGCAGCAGTACCGGCAGATTGTTCATTGCTAGTCGTCGTGTACATACCACCAGTGCTTCATTACCACGACGACCAACACTGTACACTGCTGACCTCAGCCAACCCAATAGTTAGATACTAAATATTAACGACGTAGCGATTTCTTTCAATATTTTAATCATTTCTTCTAGTTGAAAATCGTCCAGATCAGGATTGGTCTTTAAGGTTGGTTGGTTGGTTTTTATGGCATATCAACCTTTGTAGGTTATTTAACGCCAAATTCTGTTTGTATGTATACACATGCAACCAAACATTTCTTAACGAATACTTAGTAGGTAAAATTTTCTATAATCAGGATTTCATTTGTTTGCACATGAGTAACCAGTTTTAATTCGTCATATTTTTGGTTGGTTGGTTGGTTTTCATAGCATATCAACCTTTGTAGTCATATTTTTTGGTACAACCCTGTCTCTCTCAAGAAAGTCAGAACGTCATCTATTTTGACGTTTGGTCTTTAAGGGAATATTTCAAACCGTTCTTTCACAAGTGTTTCATTTACAACTTCTTTCTACGCAACTTTTCAAAACATCACGACAGTTTTAACAGTATTTTTACCCTAGATAAAATAAAACTTAAATTAAAAATAAGATTTTTTTCCCTCAAAATAAAACGGACACTCCCCGTTATTTTTTATCAGCTATCGGAAAAACTGAAAATTGAACTTTCAACTTTATATTTCAATTCAAGAAGAAAATCCCAAAGAATAAAACTAGAATATCCCAATATCCTGACATTGTCTCAAATCCTACATGGTGAAAGGCAAAATATCAATCCAGAAGGATCATATCGGTCAATCCAGTAGCCAGATTCGTGCATTGCCCCTTCCACATTATTTAATGACCTTGTGTCAACTCCTCCCTGTTGAGAAGTTGGATATCAATCCAGAAGCGCGATATGTGAGTCATAAGACTTACGATCATTCCAACATACGCCACTTTGCGGCAAAATGTGTAAATACGTCCACCTTCCGTGCTATATTCCAGTTTTAGTGAGTACTTTCTCACAGACGATTGTGAATGAGTTCGATTCAGCGTAACTGCTCCATACGTCAGGCCTAGTGTAAGACTAATAAAGTTTACTGAATTACTAATACAGGGTTCGAATCACACGATGTGCTTTAGACTCTAGACACTAAACCAAATCTAAACTATGCTTTTTTTTATCGTATTATATTAAATATGAAATACTCCGACTCTCAATGGGAAATAGGTTGAACCAATAGTTTGTCTATTGTTTTTTTTTTTTTTGGCACGTCATATAGTGTATTGGTTAACGAGCTAAGGTAGCAGGACAATTTTAGTGTATTTGATTTTCCCTCTGATTCTTAATACTGCTGGCCCTGTGGCAAACTATGCAAAACTTTCTAAATGACACTGTCTCTGACGTCTTCTGAGATGATATGTTAAATATGAATTACTCCGACTCTCAATGGGAAATAGGTCGAACCAATAGTTTGTCTATTGTTTTTTTTTGGCACGTCATATAGTGTATTGGTTAACGAGCTAAGGTAGCAGGACAATTTTAGTGTATTTGATTTTCCCTCTGATTCTTAATACTGCTGGCCTTGTGGCAAACTATGCAAAACTTTCTAAATGACACTGTCTCTGACGTCTTCTGAGATGATCGTATTATGTTAAATATGAATTACTCCGACTCTCAATGGGAAATAGGTCGAACCAATAGTTTGTCTATTGTTTTTTTTTTTGGCACGTCATATAGTGTATTGGTTAACGAGCTAAGGTAGCAGGACAATTTTAGTGTATTTGATTTTCCCTCTGATTCTTAATACTGCTGGCCTTGTGGCAAACTATGCAAAACTTTCTAAATGACACTGTCTCTGACGTCTTCTGAGATGATCGTATTATGTTAAATATGAATTACTCCGACTCTCAATGGGAAATAGGTCGAACCAATAGTTTGTCTATTGTTTTTTTTTTTTGGCACGTCATATAGTGTATTGGTTAACGAGCTAAGGTAGCAGGACAATTTTAGTGTATTTGATTTTCCCTCTGATTCTTAATACTGCTGGCCTTGTGGCAAACTATGCAAAACTTTCTAAATGACACTGTCTCTGACGTCTTCTGAGATGATCGTATTATGTTAAATATGAATTACTCCGACTCTCAATGGGAAATAGGTCGAACCAATAGTTTGTCTATTGTTTTTTTTTTTGGCACGTCATATAGTGTATTGGTTAACGAGCTAAGGTAGCAGGACAATTTTAGTGTATTTGATTTTCCCTCTGATTCTTAATACTGCTGGCCTTGTGGCAAACTATGCAAAACTTTCTAAATGACACTGTCTCTGACGTCTTCTGAGATGATCGTATTATGTTAAATATGAATTACTCCGACTCTCAATGGGAAATAGGTCGAACCAATAGTTTGTCTATTGTTTTTTTTTTGGCACGTCATATAGTGTATTGGTTAACGAGCTAAGGTAGCAGGACAATTTTAGTGTATTTGATTTTCCCTCTGATTCTTAATACTGCTGGCCTTGTGGCAAACTATGCAAAACTTTCTAAATGACACTGTCTCTGACGTCTTCTGAGATGATCGTATTATGTTAAATATGAATTACTCCGACTCTCAATGGGAAATAGGTCGAACCAATAGTTTGTCTATTGTTTTTTTTTTTTGGCACGTCATATAGTGTATTGGTTAACGAGCTAAGGTAGCAGGACAATTTTAGTGTATTTGATTTTCCCTCTGATTCTTAATACTGCTGGCCTTGTGGCAAACTATGCAAAACTTTCTAAATGACACTGTCTCTGACGTCTTCTGAGATGATCGTATTATGTTAAATATGAATTACTCCGACTCTCAATGGGAAATAGGTCGAACCAATAGTTTGTCTATTGTTTTTTTTTTGGCACGTCATATAGTGTATTGGTTAACGAGCTAAGGTAGCAGGACAATTTTAGTGTATTTGATTTTCCCTCTGATTCTTAATACTGCTGGCCTTGTGGCAAACTATGCAAAACTTTCTAAATGACACTGTCTCTGACGTCTTCTGAGATGATCGTATTATGTTAAATATGAATTACTCCGACTCTCAATGGGAAATAGGTCGAACCAATAGTTTGTCTATTGTTTTTTTTTTTGGCACGTCATATAGTGTATTGGTTAACGAGCTAAGGTAGCAGGACAATTTTAGTGTATTTGATTTTCCCTCTGATTCTTAATACTGCTGGCCTTGTGGCAAACTATGCAAAACTTTCTAAATGACACTGTCTCTGACGTCTTCTGAGATGATCGTATTATGTTAAATATGAATTACTCCGACTCTCAATGGGAAATAGGTCGAACCAATAGTTTGTCTATTGTTTTTTTTTTGGCACGTCATATAGTGTATTGGTTAACGAGCTAAGGTAGCAGAACAATTTTAGTGTATTTGATTTTCCCTCTGATTCTTAATACTGCTGGCCTTGTGGCAAACTATGCAAAACTTTCTAAATGACACTGTCTCTGACGTCTTCTGAGATGATCGTATTATGTTAAATATGAATTACTCCGACTCTCAATGGGAAATAGGTCGAACCAATAGTTTGTCTATTGTTTTTTTTTTGGCACGTCATATAGTGTATTGGTTAACGAGCTAAGGTAGCAGGACAATTTTAGTGTATTTGATTTTCCCTCTGATTCTTAATACTGCTGGCCTTGTGGCAAACTATGCAAAACTTTCTAAATGACACTGTCTCTGACGTCTTCTGAGATGATCGTATTATGTTAAATATGAATTACTCCGACTCTCAATGGGAAATAGGTCGAACCAATAGTTTGTCTATTGTTTTTTTTTGGCACGTCATATAGTGTATTGGTTAACGAGCTAAGGTAGCAGGACAATTTTAGTGTATTTGATTTTCCCTCTGATTCTTAATACTGCTGGCCTTGTGGCAAACTATGCAAAACTTTCTAAATGACACTGTTTCTGACGTCTTCTGAGATGATCGTATTATGTTAAATATGAATTACTCCGACTCTCAATGGGAAATAGGTTGAACCAATAGTTTGTCTATTGTTTTTTTTTGGCACGTCATATAGTGTATTGGTTAACGAGCTAAGGTAGCAGGACAATTTTAGTGTTATTGATTTTCCCTCTGATTCTTAATACTGCTGGCCTTGTGGCAAACTATGTAAAACTTTCTAAATGACACTGTCTCTGACGTCTTCTGAGATGATCGTATTATGTTAAATATGAATTACTCCGACTCTCAATGGTAAATAGGTTGAACCAATAGTTTGTCTATTGTTTTTTTTTGGCACGTCATATAGTGTATTGGTTAACGAGCTAAGGTAGCAGGACAATTTTAGTGTATTTGATTTTCCCTCTGATTCTTAATACTGCTGGCCTTGTGGCAAACTATGCAAAACTTTCTAAATGACACTGTCTCTGACGTCTTCTGAGATGATCGTATTATGTTAAATATGAATTACTCCGACTCTCAATGGGAAATAGGTTGAACCAATAGTTTGTCTATTGTTTTTTTTTGGCACGTCATATAGTGTATTGGTTAACGAGCTAAGGTAGCAGGACAATTTTAGTGTATTTGATTTTCCCTCTGATTCTTAATACTGCTGGACTTGTGGCAAACTATGTAAAACTTTCTAAATGACACTGTCTCTGACGTCTTCTGAGATGATCGTATTATGTTAAATATGAATTACTCCGACTCTCAATGGGAAATAGGTTGAACCAATAGTTTGTCTATTGTTTTTTTTTGGCACGTCATATAGTGTATTGGTTAACGAGCTAAGGTAGCAGGACAATTTTAGTGTATTTGATTTTCCCTCTGATTCTTAATACTGCTGGCCTTGTGGCAAACTATGCAAAACTTTCTAAATGACACTGTCTCTGACGTCTTCTGAGATGATCGTATTATGTTAAATATGAATTACTCCGACTCTCAATGGGAAATAGGTCGAACCAATAGTTTGTCTATTGTTTTTTTTTGGCACGTCATATAGTGTATTGGTTAACGAGCTAAGGTAGCAGGACAATTTTAGTGTATTTGATTTTCCCTCTGATTCTTAATACTGCTGGCCTTGTGGCAAATTATGCAAAACTTTCTAAATGACACTGTCTCTGACGTCTTCTGAGATGATCGTATTATGTTAAATATGAATTACTCCGACTCTCAATGGGAAATAGGTCGAACCAATAGTTTGTCTATTGTTTTTTTTTTTTGGCACGTCATATAGTGTATTGGTTAACGAGCTAAGGTAGCAGGACAATTTTAGTGTATTTGATTTTCCCTCTGATTCTTAATACTGCTGGCCTTGTGGCAAACTATGCAAAACTTTCTAAATGACACTGTCTCTGACGTCTTCTGAGATGATCGTATTATGTTAAATATGAATTACTCCGACTCTCAATGGGAAATAGGTCGAACCAATAGTTTGTCTATTGTTTTTTTTTTGGCACGTCATATAGTGTATTGGTTAACGAGCTAAGGTAGCAGGACAATTTTAGTGTATTTGATTTTCCCTCTGATTCTTAATACTGCTGGCCTTGTGGCAAACTATGCAAAACTTTCTAAATGACACTGTCTCTGACGTCTTCTGAGATGATCGTATTATGTTAAATATGAATTACTCCGACTCTCAATGGGAAATAGGTCGAACCAATAGTTTGTCTATTGTTTTTTTTTGGCACGTCACATAGTGTATTGGTTAACGAGCTAAGGTAGCAGGACAATTTTAGTGTATTTGATTTTCCCTCTGATTCTTAATACTGCTGGCCTTGTGGCAAACTATGCAAAACTTTCTAAATGACACTGTCTCTGACGTCTTCTGAGATGATCGTATTATGTTAAATATGAATTACTCCGACTCTCAATGGGAAATAGGTCGAACCAATAGTTTGTCTATTGTTTTTTTTTGGCACGTCATATAGTGTATTGGTTAACGAGCTTAGGTAGCAGGACAATTTTAGTGTATTTGATTTTCCCTCTGATTCTTAATACTGCTGGCCTTGTGGCAAACTATGCAAAACTTTCTAAATGACACTGTCTCTGACGTCTTCTGAGATGATCGTATTATGTTAAATATGAATTACTCCGACTCTCAATGGGAAATAGGTTGAACCAATAGTTTGTCTATTGTTTTTTTTTGGCACGTCATATAGTGTATTGGTTAACGAGCTTAGGTAGCAGGACAATTTTAGTGTATTTGATTTTCCCTCTGATTCTTAATACTGCTGGCCCTGTGGCAAACTATGCAAAACTTTCTAAATGACACTGTCTCTGACGTCTTCTGAGATGATATGTTAAATATGAATTACTCCGACTCTCAATGGGAAATAGGTCGAACCAATAGTTTGTCTATTGTTTTTTTTTGGCACGTCATATAGTGTATTGGTTAACGAGCTTAGGTAGCAGGACAATTTTACTGTATTTGATTTTCCCTCTGATTCTTAATACTGCTGGCCTTGTGGCAAACTATGCAAAACTTTCTAAATGACACTGTCTCTGACGTCTTCTGAGATGATCGTATTATGTTAAATATGAATTACTCCGACTCTCAATGGTAAATAGGTTGAACCAATAGTTTGTCTATTGTTTTTTTTTGGCACGTCATATAGTGTATTGGTTAACGAGCTTAGGTAGCAGGACAATTTTAGTGTATTTGATTTTCCCTCTGATTCTTAATACTGCTGGCCTTGTGGCAAACTATGCAAAACTTTCTAAATGACACTGTCTCTGACGTCTTCTGAGATGATCGTATTATGTTAAATATGAATTACTCCGACTCTCAATGGGAAATAGGTTGAACCAATAGTTTGTCTATTGTTTTTTTTTTGGCACGTCATATAGTGTATTGGTTAACGAGCTTAGGTAGCAGGACAATTTTAGTGTATTTGATTTTCCCTCTGATTCTTAATACTGCTGGCCTTGTGGCAAACTATGCAAAACTTTCTAAATGACACTGTCTCTGACGTCTTCTGAGATGATCGTATTATGTTAAATATGAATTACTCCGACTCTCAATGGGAAATAGGTCGAACCAATAGTTTGTCTATTGTTTTTTTTTTGGCACGTCATATAGTGTATTGGTTAACGAGCTAAGGTAGCAGGACAATTTTAGTGTATTTGATTTTCCCTCTGATTCTTAATACTGCTGGCCTTGTGGCAAACTATGCAAAACTTTCTAAATGACACTGTCTCTGACGTCTTCTGAGATGATCGTATTATGTTAAATATGAATTACTCCGACTCTCAATGGGAAATAGGTCGAACCAATAGTTTGTCTATTGTTTTTTTTTGGCACGTCATATAGTGTATTGGTTAACGAGCTAAGGTAGCAGGACAATTTTAGTGTATTTGATTTTCCCTCTGATTCTTAATACTGCTGGCCTTGTGGCAAACTATGCAAAACTTTCTAAATGACACTGTTTCTGACGTCTTCTGAGATGATCGTATTATGTTAAATATGAATTACTCCGACTCTCAATGGGAAATAGGTTGAACCAATAGTTTGTCTATTGTTTTTTTTTGGCACGTCATATAGTGTATTGGTTAACGAGCTAAGGTAGCAGGACAATTTTAGTGTTATTGATTTTCCCTCTGATTCTTAATACTGCTGGCCTTGTGGCAAACTATGTAAAACTTTCTAAATGACACTGTCTCTGACGTCTTCTGAGATGATCGTATTATGTTAAATATGAATTACTCCGACTCTCAATGGTAAATAGGTTGAACCAATAGTTTGTCTATTGTTTTTTTTTGGCACGTCATATAGTGTATTGGTTAACGAGCTAAGGTAGCAGGACAATTTTAGTGTATTTGATTTTCCCTCTGATTCTTAATACTGCTGGCCTTGTGGCAAACTATGCAAAACTTTCTAAATGACACTGTCTCTGACGTCTTCTGAGATGATCGTATTATGTTAAATATGAATTACTCCGACTCTCAATGGGAAATAGGTTGAACCAATAGTTTGTCTATTGTTTTTTTTTGGCACGTCATATAGTGTATTGGTTAACGAGCTAAGGTAGCAGGACAATTTTAGTGTATTTGATTTTCCCTCTGATTCTTAATACTGCTGGACTTGTGGCAAACTATGTAAAACTTTCTAAATGACACTGTCTCTGACGTCTTCTGAGATGATCGTATTATGTTAAATATGAATTACTCCGACTCTCAATGGGAAATAGGTTGAACCAATAGTTTGTCTATTGTTTTTTTTTGGCACGTCATATAGTGTATTGGTTAACGAGCTAAGGTAGCAGGACAATTTTAGTGTATTTGATTTTCCCTCTGATTCTTAATACTGCTGGCCTTGTGGCAAACTATGCAAAACTTTCTAAATGACACTGTCTCTGACGTCTTCTGAGATGATCGTATTATGTTAAATATGAATTACTCCGACTCTCAATGGGAAATAGGTCGAACCAATAGTTTGTCTATTGTTTTTTTTTGGCACGTCATATAGTGTATTGGTTAACGAGCTAAGGTAGCAGGACAATTTTAGTGTATTTGATTTTCCCTCTGATTCTTAATACTGCTGGCCTTGTGGCAAATTATGCAAAACTTTCTAAATGACACTGTCTCTGACGTCTTCTGAGATGATCGTATTATGTTAAATATGAATTACTCCGACTCTCAATGGGAAATAGGTCGAACCAATAGTTTGTCTATTGTTTTTTTTTTTTGGCACGTCATATAGTGTATTGGTTAACGAGCTAAGGTAGCAGGACAATTTTAGTGTATTTGATTTTCCCTCTGATTCTTAATACTGCTGGCCTTGTGGCAAACTATGCAAAACTTTCTAAATGACACTGTCTCTGACGTCTTCTGAGATGATCGTATTATGTTAAATATGAATTACTCCGACTCTCAATGGGAAATAGGTCGAACCAATAGTTTGTCTATTGTTTTTTTTTTGGCACGTCATATAGTGTATTGGTTAACGAGCTAAGGTAGCAGGACAATTTTAGTGTATTTGATTTTCCCTCTGATTCTTAATACTGCTGGCCTTGTGGCAAACTATGCAAAACTTTCTAAATGACACTGTCTCTGACGTCTTCTGAGATGATCGTATTATGTTAAATATGAATTACTCCGACTCTCAATGGGAAATAGGTCGAACCAATAGTTTGTCTATTGTTTTTTTTTGGCACGTCACATAGTGTATTGGTTAACGAGCTAAGGTAGCAGGACAATTTTAGTGTATTTGATTTTCCCTCTGATTCTTAATACTGCTGGCCTTGTGGCAAACTATGCAAAACTTTCTAAATGACACTGTCTCTGACGTCTTCTGAGATGATCGTATTATGTTAAATATGAATTACTCCGACTCTCAATGGGAAATAGGTCGAACCAATAGTTTGTCTATTGTTTTTTTTTGGCACGTCATATAGTGTATTGGTTAACGAGCTTAGGTAGCAGGACAATTTTAGTGTATTTGATTTTCCCTCTGATTCTTAATACTGCTGGCCTTGTGGCAAACTATGCAAAACTTTCTAAATGACACTGTCTCTGACGTCTTCTGAGATGATCGTATTATGTTAAATATGAATTACTCCGACTCTCAATGGGAAATAGGTTGAACCAATAGTTTGTCTATTGTTTTTTTTTGGCACGTCATATAGTGTATTGGTTAACGAGCTTAGGTAGCAGGACAATTTTAGTGTATTTGATTTTCCCTCTGATTCTTAATACTGCTGGCCCTGTGGCAAACTATGCAAAACTTTCTAAATGACACTGTCTCTGACGTCTTCTGAGATGATATGTTAAATATGAATTACTCCGACTCTCAATGGGAAATAGGTCGAACCAATAGTTTGTCTATTGTTTTTTTTTGGCACGTCATATAGTGTATTGGTTAACGAGCTTAGGTAGCAGGACAATTTTACTGTATTTGATTTTCCCTCTGATTCTTAATACTGCTGGCCTTGTGGCAAACTATGCAAAACTTTCTAAATGACACTGTCTCTGACGTCTTCTGAGATGATCGTATTATGTTAAATATGAATTACTCCGACTCTCAATGGTAAATAGGTTGAACCAATAGTTTGTCTATTGTTTTTTTTTGGCACGTCATATAGTGTATTGGTTAACGAGCTTAGGTAGCAGGACAATTTTAGTGTATTTGATTTTCCCTCTGATTCTTAATACTGCTGGCCTTGTGGCAAACTATGCAAAACTTTCTAAATGACACTGTCTCTGACGTCTTCTGAGATGATCGTATTATGTTAAATATGAATTACTCCGACTCTCAATGGGAAATAGGTTGAACCAATAGTTTGTCTATTGTTTTTTTTTTGGCACGTCATATAGTGTATTGGTTAACGAGCTTAGGTAGCAGGACAATTTTAGTGTATTTGATTTTCCCTCTGATTCTTAATACTGCTGGCCTTGTGGCAAACTATGCAAAACTTTCTAAATGACACTGTCTCTGACGTCTTCTGAGATGATCGTATTATGTTAAATATGAATTACTCCGACTCTCAATGGGAAATAGGTCGAACCAATAGTTTGTCTATTGTTTTTTTTTGGCACGTCATATAGTGTATTGGTTAACGAGCTTAGGTAGCAGGACAATTTTAGTGTATTTGATTTTCCCTCTGATTCTTAATACTGCTGGCCTTGTGGCAAACTATGCAAAACTTTCTAAATGACACTGTCTCTGACGTCTTCTGAGATGATCGTATTATGTTAAATATGAATTACTCCGACTCTCAATGGGAAATAGGTTGAACCAATAGTTTGTCTATTGTTTTTTTTTGGCACGTCATATAGTGTATTGGTTAACGAGCTTAGGTAGCAGGACAATTTTAGTGTATTTGATTTTCCCTCTGATTCTTAATACTGCTGGCCCTGTGGCAAACTATGCAAAACTTTCTAAATGACACTGTCTCTGACGTCTTCTGAGATGATATGTTAAATATGAATTACTCCGACTCTCAATGGGAAATAGGTCGAACCAATAGTTTGTCTATTGTTTTTTTTTGGCACGTCATATAGTGTATTGGTTAACGAGCTTAGGTAGCAGGACAATTTTAGTGTATTTGATTTTCCCTCTGATTCTTAATACTGCTGGCCTTGTGGCAAACTATGCAAAACTTTCTAAATGACACTGTCTCTGACGTCTTCTGAGATGATCGTATTATGTTAAATATGAATTACTCCGACTCTCAATGGGAAATAGGTTGAACCAATAGTTTGTCTATTGTTTTTTTTTGGCACGTCATATAGTGTATTGGTTAACGAGCTTAGGTAGCAGGACAATTTTAGTGTATTTGATTTTCCCTCTGATTCTTAATACTGCTGGCCCTGTGGCAAACTATGCAAAACTTTCTAAATGACACTGTCTCTGACGTCTTCTGAGATGATATGTTAAATATGAATTACTCCGACTCTCAATGGGAAATAGGTCGAACCAATAGTTTGTCTATTGTTTTTTTTTGGCACGTCATATAGTGTATTGGTTAACGAGCTTAGGTAGCAGGACAATTTTAGTGTATTTGATTTTCCCTCTGATTCTTAATACTGCTGGCCTTGTGGCAAACTATGCAAAACTTTCTAAATGACACTGTCTCTGACGTCTTCTGAGATGATCGTATTATGTTAAATATGAATTACTCCGACTCTCAATGGTAAATAGGTTGAACCAATAGTTTGTCTATTGTTTTTTTTTGGCACGTCATATAGTGTATTGGTTAACGAGCTTAGGTAGCAGGACAATTTTAGTGTATTTGATTTTCCCTCTGATTCTTAATACTGCTGGCCTTGTGGCAAACTATGCAAAACTTTCTAAATGACACTGTCTCTGACGTCTTCTGAGATGATCGTATTATGTTAAATATGAATTACTCCGACTCTCAATGGGAAATAGGTTGAACCAATAGTTTGTCTATTGTTTTTTTTTGGCACGTCATATAGTGTATTGGTTAACGAGCTTAGGTAGCAGGACAATTTTAGTGTATTTGATTTTCCCTCTGATTCTTAATACTGCTGGCCTTGTGGCAAACTATGCAAAACTTTCTAAATGACACTGTCTCTGACGTCTTCTGAGATGATCGTATTATGTTAAATATGAATTACTCCGACTCTCAATGGGAAATAGGTCGAACCAATAGTTTGTCTATTGTTTTTTTTTGGCACGTCATATAGTGTATTGGTTAACGAGCTTAGGTAGCAGGACAATTTTAGTGTATTTGATTTTCCCTCTGATTCTTAATACTGCTGGCCTTGTGGCAAACTATGCAAAACTTTCTAAATGACACTGTCTCTGACGTCTTCTGAGATGATCGTATTATGTTAAATATGAATTACTCCGACTCTCAATGGGAAATAGGTTGAACCAATAGTTTGTCTATTGTTTTTTTTTGGCACGTCATATAGTGTATTGGTTAACGAGCTTAGGTAGCAGGACAATTTTAGTGTATTTGATTTTCCCTCTGATTCTTAATACTGCTGGCCCTGTGGCAAACTATGCAAAACTTTCTAAATGACACTGTCTCTGACGTCTTCTGAGATGATATGTTAAATATGAATTACTCCGACTCTCAATGGGAAATAGGTCGAACCAATAGTTTGTCTATTGTTTTTTTTTGGCACGTCATATAGTGTATTGGTTAACGAGCTTAGGTAGCAGGACAATTTTAGTGTATTTGATTTTCCCTCTGATTCTTAATATTGCTGGCCTTGTGGCAAACTATGCAAAACTTTCTAAATGACACTGTCTCTGACGTCTTCTGAGATGATCGTATTATGTTAAATATGAATTACTCCGACTCTCAATGGGAAATAGGTTGAACCAATAGTTTGTCTATTGTTTTTTTTTGGCACGTCATATAGTGTATTGGTTAACGAGCTTAGGTAGCAGGACAATTTTAGTGTATTTGATTTTCCCTCTGATTCTTAATACTGCTGGCCTTGTGGCAAACTATGCAAAACTTTCTAAATGACACTGTCTCTGACGTCTTCTGAGATGATCGTATTATGTTAAATATGAATTACTCCGACTCTCAATGGGAAATAGGTCGAACCAATAGTTTGTCTATTGTTTTTTTTTTTTGGCACGTCATATAGTGTATTGGTTAACGAGCTAAGGTAGCAGGACAATTTTAGTGTATTTGATTTTCCCTCTGATTCTTAATACTGCTGGCCTTGTGGCAAACTATGCAAAACTTTCTAAATGACACTGTCTCTGACGTCTTCTGAGATGATCGTATTATGTTAAATATGAATTACTCCGACTCTCAATGGGAAATAGGTTGAACCAATAGTTTGTCTATTGTTTTTTTTTTGGCACGTCATATAGTGTATTGGTTAACGAGCTTAGGTAGCAGGACAATTTTAGTGTATTTGATTTTCCCTCTGATTCTTAATACTGCTGGCCTTGTGGCAAACTATGCAAAACTTTCTAAATGACACTGTCTCTGACGTCTTCTGAGATGATCGTATTATGTTAAATATGAATTACTCCGACTCTCAATGGGAAATAGGTTGAACCAATAGTTTGTCTATTGTTTTTTTTTGGCACGTCATATAGTGTATTGGTTAACGAGCTTAGGTAGCAGGACAATTTTAGTGTATTTGATTTTCCCTCTGATTCTTAATACTGCTGGCCTTGTGGCAAACTATGCAAAACTTTCTAAATGACACTGTCTCTGACGTCTTCTGAGATGATCGTATTATGTTAAATATGAATTACTCCGATTCTCAATGGGAAATAGGTTGAACCAATAGTTTGTCTATTATTTAGCGCTAAAAATGCAAATAGACAGAATATAAAGAACATTGAAAGGTGCGGCAATTGAAAGTTTTGAATGATTGAAAAAAATCAAAAAGAGAGAAGTCAGAAAAATTACGTAAATACTGATATTTTATTGAACGAATTTTTTTACTTTAGAATTAACAAAATAAACACACAAGAACTAGCATCGACAATACATATAATAAAACGCTCACACACAGACACACGTATATATATATATATATATATATGTGTGTGTGTGTGTGTTTGTGTAGGCGCAGAAGCAAAATTAGGAATATTCTAGTATAGTAATAAACGACTCTACTATAAAACAAAAATAATTTTCATTTTAAAAAATGAATAACAAAATATAGAACATTGAAACAAAACAGTAAATTTACTCAATATGACTACCATTTTTTTTTTTTTTTTCAATTATTGTATCAACACGCCTTCAAAACGATTTGCATACCTTCAAAAAAATTCTTGATACATTTTATTCCATTCCTCTTCAGTAATAGTCTGAAGCGAACCAATATTCGGATAGGAAGGTACATTTGTTTAATTTTCTAAAACAACCCATTCGGCGTAATCAAGTGGGGAGATTAAGGTTTGGGCTTATTCAAGTGCTGTCCTCACAGTTTTCTCGTAGACTTTCAAATCATTAACGTGTTTTCTTATTAGCGTATTGGGGTCCTTATTAGGGTATTGGGGTCCTTATTAGCGTATTGGGGTCCTTATTAGGGTATTGGGGTCCTTATTAGCGTATTGGGGTCCTTATTAGGGTATTGGGGTCCTTATTAGCGTATTGGGGTCCTTATTAGGGTATTGGGGTCCTTATTAGCGTATTGGGGTCCTTATTAGCGTATTGGGGTCCTTATTAGGGTATTGGGGTCCTTATTAGCGTATTGGGGTCCTTATTAGCGTATTGGGGTCCTTATTAGGGTATTGGGGTCCTTATTAGGGTATTGGGGTCCTTAATCCCTGTAGCAAGAGCAACTCAGAAGCTTTCTTTTCGTTTTTTGTTCAATCCTCCACTCTCCAATTTCCATAAAAAACTTTTTTTCTTCAAACCTTTTTTCTTTGCTTTTTATACAATAGAAAAAGAAACTTTGCCTTGGTCTCGGCTTTAAGTAATTCATAGATTCTTTGTTGTTTCTTCTCTTGTTTATGGGCTGAATTTTGATTTTTTTTTTTTTTCTTAAGTGCTCGTTTTCATTTATTGCATTTTTTTAAATTATACTAAACAGACTAAATAAGTTCTAAAAATTATTCCATGCTTTGCTTTCGCATCCTATAATTATTGAATAGCGCCTATATATATATATATATATATATATATATATATATATTACGTTCGTGGTACACGAAAATTTGAATAGACAAATAAGTAGCGAAATCATCGGTTACAAGGAAAAACTATTTTAAAACAATAAAACAGCGAGGGCCCTTTCGTCCGACAATTGTCTGGCTGGATCGCCGGAAAGAATAATTAAAAACGGGAATAAACGAATTAATTGGAACGAAGGGACAGGGTGGAAAAATATTTAGTCACATCAGACTCCAATATTTCCCCAAATATATTGAAAATGTGACTGCTTAACTATTTACATAGAGAGGGGCGATATATAGCGATATAGATCGCCTCTAAGACATTGAGATGGGTTTTATCTTTTGCTCTATGTAGAACATAAAAGCAGTCATCTTGATAGTTGGTTCTGCAACTATTTATGGCAAACAAATGCTCATCAATAGCAGAGTCCATTTCCTGAGAATGCCCGGATGTTTGTTGGCCTTTAGTTATAATACCGCTGGGTACATGCTGTCTAATTCTCACCTCCAGATGTTGACAAGTCCGACCTATATATGTCGAATTGCATCAACATTCAAATTTATAGACTAACAAACTTCGTTTAAAGATAGGCAACTTGTCTTTATGTACGGAGTTAAAGGCCGTCTTAGTCGTGAAAATTGGTCGAACATTAACAGCATGATAACAACGGTACACAGAGCAGGCAAACTTCTCAGCAAAGGACTGGCTAGCTGGGCCAACTCAAGGAACTCTAAAATAAACAGGATATTTCGGGTGTTCAAAAGTTTTGTTCTTATTTTTGAACCTGGTCACTGTTAACTTGATATTATCGTTAATGACTTCCTCAGGATACTCGTTATTAATAAATATTTCTTTGATTACCTTATATATATATATATATATATATATATATATAGCTGTTCATGCCTTTTCTAGTCACGTGTTGATGTCTTTCTCGGTTGATGAGACACTGCTTCCGAGGTAAGTGAACTTGTCCACTAGTTTCAAAGGACCGCCCGTTAATGTGGAGATATCGCATTTTCGATTAAAGCACATGTATTCCGTCTTATCTGCGTTCACGGGGAGGCCTATGCAAGCAGCTGCTCGTTCCAGACTATATAGCAGGGTTTCAGCTTAGAACTTCTGGCAAATACACCCGCCTATATCATCGGTGTTGTCTGTGTCCGTGAATATTAGTGCAGTGTATCTTCTGCTTTTTTCCTTTCCTAGCTTGAAACCGTTATCTTTCATTAAATCTGTAGACGTTCAAATCACGTAGTCTAGGCAGTTGATAAACAGATTGAGGCTAATGTGTTTCCTTGCAGCACACCTGCTACAATGTTGATGTAGTCTGTGTCTCCTTCCGGTGAGCAGGCTTTTACTTTCGTGTTTTTATATAGCATCCTTACGGCTGTGACGACTTCTTTGGGGCGGCACTAGGCGAGAAGTATTTGCTCCATCTTTCTTCTGTGTACGGAGTCAAAGGCTTTGGAGAAGTCGACGAATAATTTTGTTGCCTCAAGGTTTTTTACACGAACACCTTCTAGAATTCGACAGATAGTCAAAATTTATGATATCATGGATCTGTAACACTGTGTAGGTGGTCCGCCAAGCAGACGATCCCTTTGTTTTGGCGCGAAACCAAACAAAGGCCTGAGCCCGCGATCTCGACGTGACCGGAAGTAGGTAAGGGAACGCGAGAGGAGTTGGACAAAGGGATTGAGAAGAAGGAATTGGCGAAGGGTAACGCGAGTGGGCAGTCGACACCGGACAGCAGAGAGACCAATCGGCATGAGAGAGAGTCCAGTATCAGTGAGGGAAGACCACTCAAGATAGGTTTAAAAAAACCTATGCACCTCTTGTATAGTACTAGACTTCATGGTCTAGTTCATGCTATATTCTGGCATACATGCCCGTATCTAGATTAAGGTCCGTGATACTGCTTGACTCATTAGACCCACATTGCACTTAGTGGGTCAATGACTAGCAGGGTTCAAATGTCGGCTCGTTCCCGACCTTCCCTTCCCTTTTATCCCTACTTTAATTGGCATTCGGGCTTTTGACCTTGTGTCAAATCCTGTCTGGTGAGAGGCATCGACAAATAAACTTAACGTCCACAATGCTGCTTCCCATGACTTCCAATAAAACAAAAAGAAAAAATCCTTCTCCCCTCCTGCATGTATTAAATTTTAACTTATAAGAGTTCTCAGTTACTTTTTTTTAAATCATCCGAGAGTCCTTATTATGGTTCATTGCATCCTTAGGGGCATTCTATTTTTACTCTATCCTAGATTTTCAAACTGTAATAAATTCCAAAAGTATTAGCAATTTTACCTTCTTTTTCATGGTTCAACTGCAACTTACAGTGATAGTCTTTTTTGTATTTAAAACATAGATAATATACAGCAGTGATTTTAGACATAATAAAATCTTTCATGTATTTTAAAATAATAATATAGTAAAAAGACAAAATAGCTAACTATGAGTTTACGACTGTCAAAGGTAGAAAGTATTTGCTTTGCTTTCTGTCTTCTTCATTTTATGAGAGTTAATTCAACTGTCGCTTGAGGATTCTAAATTTTTCGTCTTTTATACAGA
This sequence comes from Sepioteuthis lessoniana, assembly GCA_963585895.1. Classification (NCBI taxonomy): domain Eukaryota; kingdom Metazoa; phylum Mollusca; class Cephalopoda; order Myopsida; family Loliginidae; genus Sepioteuthis; species Sepioteuthis lessoniana. The sequence goes on along the minus strand of OY757915.1, from coordinate 13,440,785 downwards.
TATACACGTGTTTTCTTGCGTTTATTTGTCTCTTTTCCTTTTTCTTTTCCTATTTTTTCTTTAACTATTTCATTATCTTTTACTTTGGTGTAAAAGTCCGTTCCCCAGAGGGAGAAACAGACTACTTCGACATTGTAGCAGGTGTACTGCAAGGAGACACATTAGCCCCATACCTCTTTATCATCTGTCTAGACTACGTGCTTAGAACATCTATAGATAAAATCAAAGAAAACAGTTTCAAGCTCACAAAAGAAAGAAGCAGATGATACCCTGCAAAAACAATTACCAACGCCGACTATGCCGATGATATAGCGCTTCTCACAAATGCACCCGCCCATGCCGAAACCCTGCTACATAGTCTGGAACGAGCCACAGCAGGCATCGGTTTCCATGTCAATGCACACAAGACTGAATATATGTGCTTTAATCAAACAGGCGACATCTCCACACTAAACGGTAGCTCTCTGAAACTAGTTGACAAGTTCACCTTCCTAGGAAGCAGTGTCTCATCAACCGAGACAGACATCGACATGCGACTAGCAAAGGTATTGATAGCTATCGATAGGCTATTGGTCATATGGAAGTCAGACCTGACCGATAAAATGAAGCACAGTTTCTTACAAGCAGCGGTTGTGTCTATACTGCTATATGGATGCACTATATGGACGCTAATTAAACATATAGAGAAAAAGCTTGACGGTAATTATACAAGTATGCAGCGAGTAATATTGAACCGGTCACCTACCACTTATTACGAAAACTATCCAAGTTAGACGAACCAGACATACGGGGCACTGCTGGAGAAGTAGGGACGAGCTCATAAGTGATATACTCCTGTGGATCCCTTCACGTGGACGAGAACGGGTAAGACGATTTGCTAGAACCTATATACAACAGCTCTGTGCCGATACAGGATAGAGCCTGGAAGACCTCCCGCGACCATTGCACGATAGAGACGAGTGGCAGGGGAGGGTCAGTGAAATCCGTGCTGGCAGTGCGACATGATAATAATGATGCATATATCATTCAAACCCTGGACGAGACTGATTGCATTTCACATAGCACTAATACTCTTCGGAAAGGTATGAATCCAATTATTCTCCCTCCAGCTATGGGTAAATAGTTGGACAGACTGGGTTCTTCAGCCTTGGTGAGGTAACTAGTCTAGAAGAAGGAAAACTCTGAATTCAAACCTGTTAAACTCCGCTTAAAAATTGACCATGTGTCATATCCTGTCCGAGCGGAGGTGTTGGGTAAATATGATATATCATTATTGTTTGTGTTTAAGTAAGACATTCAAGGCATACTGGACACGACCTGAGAAGTAAGAACGATCTTATAAGCGACGTTCTCCAATGGACGACCACACATGGACACATCAGTGTTGGCCGACAAAACCTTACATTCATCAGCTCTGTATCAACTCTAGATACGGTTTAGATGCCTTACCAAGGGCGGTGGTCAATAAGATTGGATGATGAAAGAGGGTCAAGGGAATCCTTTGATGATAATTATCATCAACTTAATTATTGTGTTTAAAGATTGTCGTATCTACAGAGACAGTGTTTGATATCTGGGATAGAGCAGCGTATTACAACAAATAGTTTTATGCTCTCTAGATCATCAGATAGTAATACATTCTGTTCGAATCAATCTCGATTTTGAATTTCTTGAATTTATCTTCTTTCTTTTGTTAAACTTTAATTCAAAGGATCTTTCATAACCTATTCGAATCTCGCAATTTATTTATCACGAGATAAATTCATTTTAAATATTGCCCAGTCGTCTGGGGCAGTAGAATACACCAACTGCACCTCTGCAGAGGGGTAAGACCCCCCCCAATGAGTGTCCTGGATATGACACTTAACAATCTGATGGTGAGGTTCCAGCAGTGCAGGAACTTTGGGGAATGCAGAGTACCCTTCATTACCATCACTCCCAGGTCCACTCTGACCCGGCGTGATAGCACCTGACAGAGCCCTTTCTATGGGTTAAATAGAACTAACAGCATTCTTATGCTAAACTGAATTGTTTGAGTAAACTGAATAGCTTGAAATAGAAATGTTTTTGACAAACCGTACTTACATTTAAACTGCGTGCTTATGCTTAACTGAATTATTTGAAATAGAACTGTTTTTTGACATTGAAACTGTATTTACACTTAACTGAATTGTTACATATAACTGCTTGAATAGTTTGAAATAGAAATGTTTTTGACAATTAAAATGTGTACTTATGCTAAACTGAACTGTTTTAAATAGAATTGGTTATTTACATAAAAATGGATTTGGCGTTAAATAACCTACAAAGGTTGATATGCCATAAAACCCAACAAACCAACCCAAACCATTTTAAATGTCTTGAAGGATGCTGCCCATCACAACACACTTCTAACAAACATACTCTGATATTGTTAGGGGAGCCCCTTTGGCGTAATTGTTAACCTGCCGAACTGCGATATTGTAGTTACCGTGTTCGAATTCCAATAGCGCTATAATATTCATTTTGAGAAAAGCATGAACCCTATTATGCTCCACTAAGGGGTTAAATAGTAACCCTGTTGTTCTTCTACAAGGATGCTTTTGGTATTAAATAACCCTAAAGATTGATATGCCATTAAACAAAGAAACCAAACTAAATATGGTTCACAAGTCTTCATGCAAAACTTTGTTTCTCACTTGTTCATCGACCCTAAACAATAGCAACCATAATATAGTTTCTTTTCCGAGTTCACTGACCCCTTCTGACTTAACTTTTTTTACTTCTGTCCAGAATAGAAATTGCCTATTGAACACAGGTTAAAATGATCATCTCCAGGCTATGATGTCGTTAATGGCGCGGAACACAGCCTTCAGCCAGACATATCCTCATCTGAGTTTTATGGTTGAAGACTTTCTTTCTGATCGATTCGTTTCACCCGATCGTCAATGTGGATATTTTATTGCTCATTGGTTGGGAGAATATTTGCTCGACAAGAACAAATATTAGCATAATTATATCCATATAATACTAACACAGGAGAATGAAAGGCAAAATAATGTCATGTACATTTAGAAAAATATTTATTATATACACAATGTACATGCATAAATTATCGGAAGGAATATACAAACCTGTCTCAACATTCAGAATATATCACTGGCGGTTATCGTCGTAGGAAATGGACACGGCGACACGAGTTCAAATCCTAGACGAGACTGATAGCATTTCACATAGTACTAATACCCTTGGGAAAGGTAGGAATCCAATTATTCTCCCACTAGATACGGGTAAATAGTAGGGCAGCCTGAGTTCTTCAGCCTTGGTGAGGTAACTTGTCTAGAAGGAAAACTCTGAATTCAAACCTGTTAAACTCCGCTTAAAAATTGACCTTGTGTCATATCCTGCCCGAGCGGAGGGGTTGGTAAATATATATATTACTGGAGGGGTCCACATGGCGTTGTGGTTAACGTTCTAGATTGTGATAAACCAATAAGCGAGTTTGAGCGAAGGTTGATATGCCGATAAACGATGAAACCAAATGAAACCAAACTACATACAGTTCCATGTATACAAAAACGGGAAAAGTCTTACTTCAGATAGACAGCAGTAAAATGGTCATAGCCAAAGAACAGTAAAAATATTTCTGAGATTGTCTTATTCGACAGTCGATGTATCACACTAAACGATACTCCCACTCTCAAAGGGAGATAATTATTTATTCTTTCTCTATACGGGCGTTCATTTCGAAAGTGTTTGAATGCAACCCAATACCAAACGGGAAAATAAAATTTAATGTATATCTATCTACAACAGGATGCTAACAGTTCGCTTTAGACTTGGTTCTGTTTTGTTTGGTCTCCTTGTTAAATGGCATTTCAACCTTCGTGGAGAGTTCAAATCCAAAGCCATCCTTACAGAAGAACAGCAGGGTTACTATTTAACCCATTGCTGGGAGTATAAAAGGTTTTCATACCTTTCCTAAGGGTATTAGTCCGAAAGTGAACGTAATAGTGCGACTGGAGTTCGAACTCGCTTACTACGATTCCGCAGTCCGGCACACTAGTCACTACGTCACAGGAATTGCACTCACTCATTTCAAGCGGAAAAGTATTTTATCACAACCCTAATAAAAACTATGGAATTATCGCTAAGGATGTTCTCAAGAGAGATTTATTTAGCAGTAAATAAACTAATAGGAGATAAGACGTAGAATATTTTTCAATAATAGCTGAGCATTCTGACTCAATAAGACAAACTAAATGAAATTATTTCAGTTAATGCTATCATTTTTTTAAGCAATGCAGAGGAAAATATTATAGAATAACCAAGTATTGAGGGAAAATTATTGAATAATCTTGTCATTCGTATTCCTAAAACAAATACTAGTAGAAATAGTTGTTATTCATACACTCAATCGATACTAAGAAATAACAAGCATTTTTTGTTAATTTGTCAATATTCTTAGTCTTAATCGGAGTAAAAGGCTACTGTTTGGAATGCTGATTTTCAGGGCAAGTAAAACCACTGCATTTCGATGGCCCATCACAATCTTCCGATTCATCTATCTAATCACTGCTGTTTCCATGCCAGTCTAAGAATATTTATTCCAACAAATAGATTGATAGATAGATAGATATTAGCCCATAAATAAGTACCCCAACAATTTTTTTGGTAAATTGTTCATTTTCTTCAACACCAAAAATAACAAGATTTATTGCAGACGGCAGAATTTTAAAGATTTTTGGATTTTTTTTCTCTCGAGCGTAATGGTGTCAACAGTCAACTCAGAAATAATAAGAATTTTTTCAAGTTTTTTTTTTATTAATTATGATATTGTAGATTGCGATTTTTTTTTCTCTAAACCAAAAATACCATATTTGAATTATTTCTTGTTGTAGAATAGAATCAAAATGAATATTATTAAGTACTATAATGCTGCCCATAAATAAGCAGATCCCTTACAAATTTTTGCCGAAAATTATTTTTCTTCCCTTCCAACGGTAACAAGGTTTTATTCTCTCTTATAGAACATTAAACAATCAAAACAGATATTATTAGGTAGTATAGTATCAACATAAATAAACACATCCCTAAAAATGTTTCATATAAAAAGGTGATTTCCTTCAAAGTCAAAGATACCAGGATTTTATTATCCCAAGCAGAACATTTGACAATTGAAATGGATATTAAGATTTACTATATCACTCATAAACAAGTACACCCCTTGAGTATTTAAAATAAAAAGATGATTTTCTTTTCAATCACAGATGCCAGGATTTTATTATTTCTAGTAAAAATATACAGAGTCAAAATGGATATTATCAAATATTACAGTATCGCCAATAATTAAGAACACCCCAAATGTTAATTTTCGTCCCAAACAATGATAACAAGGTTTTATAGCTTTTAGAGAAACATTATACAATCAAAATGGATATTATTAAGTTATATAATGTTGCCAATAGATAAACACACTCCTAACAATTTTTGGATAAAAAATTAATTTTCTTCCCTACCAAAGATAACGAGCTTTTATTATCTCTAGTTTAACATAATACAATCAAAACGGATATTATTAGGTAATATTGTATCACTCATGAATAAGCACATCTTAAACAATGTTTAGGTAAAAAGTTAATTTTCTTCCCTATGAAAGATAAGGTTTTATTATTTCTAGTTAAACATTATACATTGCCCAGTCGCCTAAGGCTGTAGAATACACCCCTGGACAAAAATAGAAGACCAATTTAAAAAAATGAAGAAAAAGATATTGTTTACAATTTTTAAATTATGAAAATCAGATATATGAAAAATAAAGCATAAAGACAATGAAATTTAAAATATGAAGAAATTTCAATTCATTTTTTTATGTATGTTAGTATTTATGCTAAATTTTAAAATTTTGTTTTGACATAAATATAAAACAAATGAGCAGAACTATAGAACATAAATGCAAATTTTTAATTTGATATTTTGTAGATCTGTCATTAGCTTTGATAACCTCAAATATTTGGCTAGGCATATTATTAACTAGTTTCTGAAGTTGAACTGAAGGTATTTTTCCCATACATCTAAGATTGCATTTTTGTGTCCCGAAATTGCTGAGTACTGTCGACCTCTTTCATTAACTTTTGCAACAATCAATCCGCACAAATTTTCTATTGGATTGAGGTCTGGAGAGCACGCTGGATGGTGAGGAAGTCTTATTTTTTGTTCAAGCAAGTACTTCTTTGTTATTGATGCATTGTGAATAGCTGCATTATCTTGCAGAAAAATCCATTCTTCTCCACATAGACAATGCTCTTCTTGAGTGAGAGATAAATCATTTAGCATCTTCACTTAATCTGCTGCTTTTTGTGGACCACTGACAAATTGTAGTTTAAGTTTTCCTGAAGATGAGAAGCCCCCCCCCTACTCATAAGCGATCCTGTGCTTTCTTGATTAATTCTTTTCCGGAAAATGTTTTGCAAGGCAATACTTCTGAAAGCTATCTGGAACATCTAAATTGAATTTCTTTTCGTCCGAGAAAACTTTTCGCCTTTTTTAGCACTCATCTTTTGATATTGACGAGCATATTCCAGTCGTTTTTCTTTGTGCTTCGTAATTAACCTTGGACGATGAATTCTTTTTTTATGCTTAATTTTTTCGTTGTTTAAATGCCTCCTAATTGTTCTAGTATTGCAAGGAGCATCAACTAGAGATTTCAATATTTTTGATGTTGACAAAGTTTTCTTTTTTACTTCACAAACAATTCTTCTCTTGAATTGTGGTGATAATTTTTCTGGCCTACCAATCAGTGTTCTTGTTCCATACTTTTTTGGACTTTTCAAGTAATTGCAGATAACGGTTTTACTGCGTGCTAAGACCATCGAAATTTCCCTCAGAGATAATCCGACTCTTTTCAGAACTGTAATCTCGCCTTTCTCAAATTCAGATAATTTAATTCCTTTAGGCATTTATGTTTTTAGAATTTCAAGTATTACAGCTTTAATAGCTTTTATATTACATAGACTCTATATAATAAATGTTTCAATTAAATTAAGCCTTTTTTCTTTAGTTTTTATTGATGGTCTTATATTTATGTCAAAAATAAATTTTAAAATTCAGCATAAATGCTATTATAAATATAAAATGAATTGAAATTTCTTCTTATTTTAAATTCAAATGCATCTTGACCTTATCTTTCAAATATCTGTTTTTCATGATTTAGAAAATGTAAACAAAATATTTTCCTTCAGTTTTGACGGTGGTTTTATATTTTTGTCCGGGAGTGTACCCCAACGGTATCTTTGCAGAGGTGTAAGACACCCCAAATGAGTGTCCTGGATATGACACTAAACAATCTGATGGTAAGATTTCAATAATGCTGGAAATTTGGGGGATGCGGAGTACCCCTTCATTGCTATTGCTGCCAGGTCCACTCTGGCCCAGCATGGTAGCACCTGATAGAGTTCTATCTATGGGGGAAATAGAACTAAACTGTGGTTTCGAGGGCTTACTGTTTTTGACATTTAAACTGCGTCTTCAAGCTAAACTGAGTTGTTTAAAATAGAACTGTTTTGATATTTACACTGCGTAGTAAAGCTAGAAATAGAACTGCTATGACATCTAAACTGCGTACTTTTGCTAAACTGAATTATCTGAAATAAAACTGTTATTACATTTAATTCTGTGACCAGTCGCCTGAGGATGTAGAATACACCGACTGCTTCTCTGCAGAGTGGTAAGACCCCGTCCAACGAGTGTCCTGGATGTGAGACTAAACAATCTGATGGTGAGGTTCCAGTGATGTTGGAGGTTTGGGGAATGTGGAGTACCCCTTCATTAACATCACTCCCAGGTCCACTCCGGCCCGGAGTGGTAGTATCTGATAGCCCTATCTAAGGATCAAATAGAACTAAACTGTGTGCTTAAGCTAAATTGAATTGTTTGAAATAGAACTGTTGGTTGGGTTTTATGGCATATCAACTTTTATAGTTTATTTAACGCCAAATCCACTTTTATACAAATAATCAGTTCTATTTTTTAAGATTCAGTTTAGCATGAGTACACAGTTTAATTGTCAAAAACATTTCTATTTCAAGCTATTCAGTTTTGTTAAGCAGTTCTTATTAAAAAAATTCAGCTTAGTATATTTTCCACACACAGTTAAATGTCAAAACAGTTCTACTTCTAACAATTCAGCTTTGTGCAAGTACACAATTTAGTTTTATTTAACCAATAGATTGGACCCTATCAGGCGCTACCACTCCGGGCTAGAGTGGACCAGGGAGTGATGGCAATGAAGGGGTACTCCGCACTCCCCAAACCTCCAGCATTACTGTAGCCTCATCATCTGATTGTTTAGTGTCATATCAGGACATTCGTTCGTGGGGGGGGTCTTACCCCTCTTCAGAGATGCAGTCGATATATTCTACAGCTCCAGCCGACTGAGCAAAATAATCATTTGTTTGCACACAGTCATATGGTTGTCAGTAACTAATAAAAATCCCTAATAGTCAGTTATTGCTATAAGTAACTAATTTTCTCTCATATAGGATCAAGTATTCTCATCAAAAGTAAATCATTTTTAACCGATATATTTGGCCCATCGATAATAACTTCACATTTCCCAGATTTCTAGAACTAGAACCTCACCGTTATATACAGTTCTGTGTAATAACCAGGACACCCAGGGTCTTACCTTTCTTCAGAAGATGCCGTTCGCCTATCAGAGTCCTCGGCGAAAGGGCGGGTCATATATGGAACTTTTGAATAACGGAATTCTATCTTGTAAATTGAATTACCATGACCAGAAAATCTGGCGAACACTTACGCACGACATACGGAAACACTGGACAGCTGGTTCGGTATCACGGTATACACTGATGATGAAACCTAATACGGTCGAAACAGCTCTCCAGTGTTTCCGTAAGTCGTGCGTAAGTGTTCGCTGGACTTTCTGGTCATAGTAATTCAATTCACAATATAATTCCTCTACTTAAAAAGGAAAACGTAGATCGGAATTTTATCTGTTTGAAGATTACTCAAACAATTTTTTTATTGTATGTCGCTTACAGCTTGCAATTAAAGATGGTGGATTTTTGGTTATATTGAGATAAGAAATTAGGAATTTTGGAACTTTTAAAGTTTCTGGGATTTGGGATATCAATTCAAACCAATATTCCCTGTTCCGGAAAGAGGCTTCTCAAAATGATATGGATAATTTTTTCGGCTAAAAACAAAATTTTCAATTGTTCATTGGAATTACGTTATACAAAATAAATGACTTAATTGTGGTATTTGCTAAAATGTATTGAGTAACTCCATGATAGGATCATTTTGAACAAGGAAATCCAGAAAAGGGTGGGTTGGTCTGTTATGATTGATTATAAGGCATGTCAATCTTTCTAAGGTTATTTTAAGTCAAGAAGTTTGAAAATAATTAGCTTTAGACGTTCCTATTTGCATCATGTGGTTATTTCATCAGTTTTGGGTTGTTTTTTGTTTTGTTTTTTATTCTTTTTCTTTTTTGTACAATCTTATCGGATACAAATATTTTTTAAAGATATATATTTGACCAATAAATGGAACTCTACCACCCAAGGTAAGAGCGAATATGGAAGTAATGGTAATAAAGAGATATTCAACACTCATCAGATCTCCAGAACAGGAGCCTTACCATTACATACCAAAAAGGGGGCGATGAGGAGTCTCGGAAAAAGTTGTCGGAAACAAAGCCAATATGAAAAAATTTTGACGAGTTTATAGAAAATGAAAATGTCCGACACGTGGTCACGGAAAAAATCCCACTTAATGCAGCAACGTCTCTCTGGACCGTATCTCAAAACAGAAACACGCAAAATGTTATTCTCGACTCGATGAAGGAAATATCTGTTATTTGTTATATCATAACCCATCCTCAGTCGGTAGGGGGTCGCTTGCACCAAAATATAATACGTTCCTTGTATCTCTGCTCGTTACAATGTAACACTATGTGGGTGGCCCGCCAAGCAGACGATTCCTTTGTTTGTTTTGGCGCGAAACCAGACAAAGGGTTTTTGGACCTGAAATCTCGCCGTATCCGGAAGTGGTAACGGGACGCGAAAAGAGAGTTGGTTGGGAAAAGGAGCTGACACGAGTTGGCGACGGGACACGAACAGGGGCAGTCGACTCCGGACACTGTAGCAGAGAGGCGAGTCCGCATGACATGAGGGTCCAGCCACAGTGAGGGAAGATGAGTCTGCATTCCAGTTGCTTTGTGGAATTTTTGCTAGTAATCCATGCTAGCGTTAGTCCATGTATGCTATCGGAAATGTAGTGTTGCATACTCCCTTTCTGCTCTTGAGTTAACCCCAAGCATATTGTTCGTGTTTGTTCGTTTTTACTATTTTCCCCTGTTCCCTCGATCGTATTCTTGTAGTTGCAAGAAATGTGTGTTACCCCCCTCGGAACCACTAGTTGATCTCCGGCCGTAAAGAAGCGAAATGGTTAGAAGGTTGATGTAACGTATGTGTGGGCCGAAGGGGAACGTTACACTGGTGCCGTTGACCAGGAGAAAAAAAAACTGATGAAAAAAAAAATTGGAAATGATCTAAGGACGAGGGAATCGAGAAGCTGACAGACGAACGCAAAAAGAAGAAAAAAATGCCATAAGGACCCGCAACCAGCGAGAAAAGAAAAAGGAAAAGAAAGAACAAGAGATAGACGTGTGCAGAGGGAGAGAAAAAAAAAGACAAAACAAAAGCAAAGAATTTCATCCTACACACGAAATGACTTTTAAAAAAAAAGAAAGAAAAAAAGGAGAGAAAGAAAGAAAAGAAAAAGAAAACGAAGGAGACAAAGAAGAAAAAAAGTGGAAAAGAAAGAAATCTACAAAGGTAGGAATACACATTCCCACCTCCCCCACTGCACTCGAATATAAGAACACAAAAAAAAAGATTTTTTAAATTAAGGAAATTTTAAGATGTAGAGAAAAAAAACAAGTAATCTATTTCGTTTGTGTGTGTGTGTGTATGTTTAACCCCTTAACTGCTGATAAGTTTTGTTGTATTTTTTAGACGGGAAGAGAAGAATTTATTCCCTTACCCTCTACGTACACTTAGCTTGACCGTTAGTATTCAAAATGCTTGCCTAATAGTTTTCATAGTATTTTTATACTTAAGTGTTAGGACCAGTGGCTTAAAAAAGAAAGTTAGTCCGTTCTGGGAAGTTTTATAGTATTTTTTTTATGCTGGAAAGGTGATGGGTCACCGATTAAAAAAATTTAAATATAAATATTTTTTTTGCTGTAAGGTTCACTGAAAGAAAAAATTGTGGTATTTTAAAACCCCAGAGAAAGGGAAGATGAAACGAAAAATAAGAGAGAGAGTGAGATCGCTAAGCTAGGTTAAAATCGACTGGTCAAAGTAGGATCGTTCCGAGTGCAGAGGGTAGAAGGGGGAGGAAAGCTTCTACCACAAAAACCAAAAAATGGAAAATTAAAAAAAAAAATGGAAAATTTAAACAAGGAAAGAGGGATAAGAACAGATAAAGAAATGATAAAAAGAAAATGTAAAATTGAAAAAATGGCGGAAAATTTGAACAAAGAAAGAGAAGGAAGAACAGATAAAGTCATGAAAAAAAAAGAGAGAATGAAAGTAGAAAGAAAGAGAGATTGCTAGGGAATTTTTGTCACTGCATCCATGCCTGTTTCAGTTAAAAAAAAAAAAAAGAATATGTAAACTTTGGATTTTAGGAAGAAAAGAAAGTTTTCGATTTGTTTTTGTTTTTTGTTTTTTTTGTCGATTTAAAAAAAAACGGTTGGAAGCAAACGCTATCCCCTCCCACACCACCTGCGGTAGAGGGAAGAATTCAAGTGGACAGGAGAGAAGGAAAGAAAGACGCAAAGAGAAATGGTGGAAGCAGGCAGAGATCTCAAGGGAAGAGAGACAAAGGTTAGAAGGTGGATGCGTGACAGATTCCTTCAGAACAATTTAATTTATATATTTGGCAATTGAAGTTATTTTATTTATTTTTTTCTTTTTTGTTTGTCTGTGAATTGTTTATCTAATTATTTATTTTTTCTTTTTTTTTTTTGTTTAATTTGTGTGGATTTTTTTTTTGTTATCTTTTTTTTTTTGTTATACTTTACCTTGTTTTTTTTTGTTAATTTTGAGGGATTGAGCTTACTTTGTCATTTGCTTTGTTGTTTATTGTTATTTGTTTATTTTTTTATTTTATCTATTTTATTTTTTTTACCTTCATGGATTTTCTGGGGGGTTTTCTTTGTAAGTTTAATTGCTCTTGGCACTTCTTCACTTCGTCTGGTCATGCCCCCTGGGGGTTGGTTGCAGAGGGCCCCCGTTTCGAGGACAGGTATCGAAGTGTAGTAAGTTATACAATTGATGATTTGGGAAAGCGAGTGGCCTGATTGACACGAATTGATGGATATGGTACTTTGAAGAAACGGTTGACGATAGGTTGGGAGGACGTTGCCTGGACGCGGGGCAGTGTCCGGTTGCTCCTCCCCACTGGCTGGTCATGGCTGGACGATCTGGGAGATGGTGTCAATTGCTTTGTTTTTTGGGGTTTTTTTATCTTTTGAAAATCCATGGAGATTGCTGGCAAGGGGCTGGAATGGAAAAGAGGTTCTTGCTCAACTGTTGCTGGGTTGGGAGGTGAATTCCACCGTGCTTTCCGAAACATTATTCCTGTTACGACACCGATCGAACTGCGGAGATTACTGATGCTCCCACGTCGTAAGGAAAGGGGAGAGACAAGTCCAAAAATACTCCTGAATTGTTGGGTAGGGGTGGTTAAAATTCCCCTGCGTTCTGATGGGTTGGAGAATGGGGCGAAATGTTTGAAAATTGAGTAACGTTGGAGGTGAATGGAAAAGTCCTCCTGAAATCGTTGAGTAGGGGTGGTTAAAATTCCCCTGTGTTATGTTGGGTGAGGGTCGGGGCGAATTGAAAGAGAATCGAATGATGTTGGAGGTTAATCGGAAAATCCTCCTGGAATAATGAATAGGGATGAGTCAGGAGACCCCAGAATTGTTCACAGGAAAGCAAAGTGGAAGAGCTGAATCCAGCAATATTTTTTTTATGTGTATGATGATATGGTAAGGGGTGAGTGATCCCAACCACCCCAGTGCAGTTTTGCTATGTTGTTATATTATCTATTATTTCATTTTAGGGGACGACCGAACCCCTTTAAAATTTTGTAATTTTGGTGTTACTGCCTGTAAATGTTTTTGTTTTTTTTGCTTGTTGCTTAATTTATATTTTGTTTTCTCCGCGAATGAGTGGAGATTCATAGTGTCTTATTGTTGTTGAATTGTGTTGGAATTTATTGTGAATAAATGACAAGGGTGAGAGGGGGGTATGTAACACTATGTGGGTGGCCCGCCAAGCAGACGATTCTTTTGTCTGTTTTGGCGCAAAATCAGACAAAGCGTTTTTGGGCCTGAAATTTCGCCGTATTCGGAAGTGGTAACGGGACGCGAAAAGAGAGTTGGTTGGGAAAAGGAGCTGACACAAGTTGGCGACAGGACACGGACAGGGGCAGTCGACTCCGGACACCGTAGCAGAGAGGCGAGTCCGCATGACATGAGGGTCCAGCCACAGTGAGGGAAGATGAGTCTACATTCCAGTTGCTTTGTGGAATTTTTCCTAGTAATCCATGCTAGCGTTAGTCCATGTATGCTATCGGAAATGTAGTGTTGGATACTCCCTTTCCGCTCTTGGGTTAACCCCAGGCATATTGTTCGTGTTTGTTCGTTTGCTCTCTTTTCCTCCTACTCCCTCGATCGTATTCTTGTAGTGGCAAGAAATGTGCGTTACCCCCCTCGGAACCACTAGTTGATCACCGGCCGTAAAGAAGCGGAATGGTTAGAAGAGTGATGTAAAGTGTGTGGGGGCGAGGGGGGTATCGTTACAACAAACTTCCCGACCCTTTTCAAAAAATCTCCAACTCTTGTGTTTATCAATTTCTCGCATCTACACACGAGATCTTGTTGTATACTCACAACCATAATTATATCAATAACAACAGTACATATACAAATACAAAATACAATAAGCAGACTCAAATACACAAATACACAGGTGAAAACAAATACACAGGAGGACTCCGTTGTTCAGATACGAACGCATTTATCCTATTTACCAACCCCTCTGCTCGGGCAGGATATGACACAAGGTCAATTTTTAAGTGGAGTTTAACAGGTTCGAATTCAGAGTTTTCCTTTTCCTAGTGTAGTTGCCTCACCAAGGCTAAAGAATCCAGTCTGTCCTACTATTTACCCATAGCTGGAGGGAGAATAATTGGATTCATACCTTTCCCAAGGGTATTAGTGCTATGTGAAATGCAATCAGTCTTGTCCAGGATTTGAACTCGTGTCGCCGTGTCCATTTCCTACGACGATATCCATTACACCACAGGCACCTCCATTTATTATTAACTTCTGAGTTCGGTTTTTCGACTCGAGGAGAAAGACAATTCTTAAAAGTCTTTCGTAGTCATACTGTGCTAACAACACCTCTAAATTTCGGCACATCTCGTCGTGTTTTAGGTCTCAATTTTTCAACACCATGGTCGGAACTCAACTTCAACTGTCTGCCTCAATGGCAGACAACCCAACTGTCTGCCTACATATTCTAAAGTCAACTCTCAGCTGACTCTTTTTCAAAATCTTCATATTCTCAGGACGATCGCTTTCGAGCATGACGTCATTCACACTCCATCCCCATTTTCTATCTGGGGTTTATTAGGACTATTTTGATTGTCATATCCTTTGCGCGCTAGCGTAAACTGTACCCAATGCTATACACCTGAACTAAGAACCGAATAGTTCAAAGCCCAACCAAACTGAATGATGAAATATAATTAACGAAAAATGATTAATATAAAAAAATCATTCCGTAATTATATAACATTGTGATTACTACTGTGTTGTCGGTCACACAGCCTGGCACCATGTTCACTGGTGGTGGGAGGCGGTCACTTCATTACGAAAATATACAGTCTGAAATAGGATTTGTAAATGGAATATAGCTTGTGTGAATATCCCAGAATAGTAGACAGCAACTTGATAAATTCTATACATCAAAGAGTAACTACTTGGCTGACAGCAATGACACTCGATTTCAACATGCAAAGAGAACATTTTCGTATTGTTTAGATCGTTGATTTAAATATCTTGCGGGAAAATACAGATGTCTCATTATTTTTTCATGTATAACAGAGATAAATAGATACGACATGTATCAAGAAAGTATGATTCAGTGTGAATAGGTTTATTGTCCACTCAATTTGCTTAATTATACATCAGCTTCATTTTCTATGAGAGTCATTGATCACCACGTGAACTCTAAGAAAATTGAATTCATGCGTTTTAATCAAGATGGTGGCTTCTCATCAAATGGCAACCTCTGAAATTAGTAGACTGGTTCACACTGCTCGTTAGTAATATCACATCTACTGAAAGAAGTAGTAACATTCGTGTAGGTAAAGCATGAATCGCTAATGATAAGTTATAGACTACAGGGTGTCTCAAAATAGACACAACACATTAATATGATGATTTATTATTAAGACAAGCGCAATAATAAACTGAAGTCTTTGGCGAATGTATGATGTGAAGTCTGTAGACAGGGATATCATTTTTAGTTACTTTAGTTCTTGGGGCTCTACGTGAGAGGGCGGTTATCTTTTCCGGAAATCAGGACCCTATATGTTCAAGGGAGCAGTTAAGTGTTGGAGAGAGCAGGGGGAATTTGAATTTAGTGTCGTAAGCAGAGTGTGTAGACATTTGGAACACATCCCCCCAAAACTGCATCCTTTGAGCTAGAGACATCAAATCAATGCTTATTTAATTGTTTTTATATCAGCTTCCCCATTACCGGCTCATTGGTCTAGTGGGTAAAGTGTTCACTAATGGTCCGGGAGATCTGGGTTCAGTCACAGGTTGCGTCATACCAAAGACTTTAAAAATGGTACTTGATACCTCCTTGTTTAACACTCAGCAATATAAGGTACGTAAGGAGGGTAAGATGTAGCGATCCAGGGGAAGGAGTGGCGCCCTTCTCTGCACCTCGGTGTAGTAGCTATTGAAAAGGGAGCCTTCTGGTCGCCCTTGACTATGTTCGCCAACTTTACTTACTATATCAGCTTCCAGGACACGTAACATTTCTTTAGTTTCTTGTCCCAGTAATCAATCATTATCATATTAATAGATTATTGCTATTTTGAGACAGTTTTGAATTATTTTGTCTCCTAATAAATACTGACGCAAAATATTTTTCTTTTTTATCCAAAGCATTGTGATCAAGGATTAATTGTTGTTATAGTATACTATTTTCAAATCTGAAAAAAAAGAACACAAAATTATCAGTAGTAGAGTTATTAACAGTCACATTGGTCCTATGTATATTAAGACATCCTATATATTGAAATCTGATCTTTATAATAAAATAAAATAGGAATTCTTCCAAGTTGTATCCGTGTCAGTACTACTGTATGATACCACCACTTGGACTCTCGCAAAACGTTCCGACAAAATGCTAAATGGGAACTACACAAGGATACTTCGTGCTTTTCTGAACAAATACTGGAATCAGCACCCTGCAAAACAGCAGTTTTACAGCCACTTACCACCCATAAAACATGAAGGACTAACTAGTGAGCGACGTTCTCCTGTGGACTCTAACATATGGACACACCAGTGTTGGTCTAGCAACAAAAATTTACATTCCTGTGCGGACACTAGATGCCGTCTAGAGGACTTAAAAGGGGTTATTATGTGAGAAAGTCAAAAGAACCCAAACTCTAGGTATGCCTTGATGATGTGGATGATGATGATGATGATGATTGCTGATTAAAATTCCTTCATGGAAAATATAGACGTCTCGTTAACTTTCTCTTTATCGCATGGATTGGCCGAGAGATTTGGTTTTATATATCTTGCCTTTCGGTTTAGTTAGGCTGAGAATCTTTCGCTTAGCCCATAGGTTAGTTAGGTTCAAACATGAGCACAGTTGTTCACAGGCGCGCGGAGCGGACGTGTCATTCAGAGATGTCACAATAGAAACCCCAGATAGAAAAATGTGACTGCGGGATGTGAATGACGTCATTCACCGGAAGCGTGCACGGAGGATTTTGGAGATTTGAAAAAAAAGTCAGTTGAGTTGAGTTTTAGCGTCCGAAGAAGACGGTTGACTTTCGGAGCTCGCTGAGGCCTTGCGGCGGGCGCTGCACGTGACTTGGGGCAGATGGAAAAGTCAGCATAGAAAGATCGTGTATCTCTCCTTATGTTGAAAAACCTTTCAACTCAAAGGTAATAAAGAGTTCCGTACCTGAACTAAAAAGTCGTAAGTGTTTTTTTTTTATGTTTCGGGATTCCTATGTTATCTATATATGAGTTATGAACATTCTATGTCTATTTCATATATTCATTTATGGCTATGTTACAGGATATTTAAAGATTTCTGAGCATCACCTAGATTTTAGTGGCCCCTCTTACGAGTATCCTAGATATGATACTAAATTATCATATGGTGAGACTCCAGTAATGTTACAGCTTTGGGGAATGTGGAGTACCCCTTCATTGCCATCGCTTCCAGTTTTACTCTGGCCCGGAGTCATTGTACATGATTGGGTCTCATTTTTGGGTTGAATAGAACACCTAATTTGTTGAGTTAGGCCTCGTACCTCTCGGACTCCGAAACCCTCTTGATAGGGCTGTTCGATTTCTAATCAAATGATAGACCAATACGTGAAACCATTTAACTATGTGCAAGCAAGTGATATTTGGCTCGTTTAAAAATAATGTTACCTACTCTAATATAATTAATAGTTTTAGTTAATTGATTTATTTGTTGTAATAAATTGTGATTTAGCTAAAAAATGTGAATTGAAGTTTAGGTTGCATGCGAAGATCAAATGGTGCACGTGTCATAGGATATCAGATTGATAGTGTGCTTTGAAATCTGCGGCAAACAGGATGTTCAAAATACACAAATCGAATGCGATGACAGCTGATCAAGTTGAGGGATTTATGAAAAAAATTTAAAGATGCGTGTTCTTATCATCATGAGTTAATAAGATTATCAATAATATATATATATATATATATATGTGTGTGTGTGTGTGTGTGTGTGTGTGTGTGTGTGTGTGTGAAAGATTTATTTAGCGCTCAGTCAGTCGAGTCGGAATCACAGGGTTGCAGTTGTCGGGCAGTTTCGGGTCCAGAGACAACAGCTCTTCTGGGACAGGTATTGGTCGGGGAAGAAGAAATCCAAATCGTTGTTTTGATCGTTCGTTTACCATGAAAGGAACCATCAGCGTTTCTAATAACAAAACTTTCACTCTATTTCTCTCGTTTGTGTGACTATGAAATTTTGCAAACTGGTATAAACTTTCCTTTATAAGGAAACAACGGAGTCGCTTTGTACTTTGTGCGTAGAGCTACCAACATTTATATTTGATACTTCATATAACTAATCCCGTAATTTTACACCAACAAACCATTTGCTTACAAATTATATATATATATATATGTGTGTGTGTGTGTGTGTGTGTGTGTGTGTGTGTGTGTGTGTGTGTGTGTGTGTGTGTTGAGACAGTATTTGCCATTATATATCCTACAAGGATCGATGTACACGAAAAAAAAAAACAACCAAACTTAAATATATCTTTTTGAATTTACCGCACTAGAAGAGATATTAAACTCTGTCAACACGTAACTCTTTTTAGATGACCTATTCGTACCTCGATGCCATTTGCTTACAACGTTTCTCATGTTCATGGTGAACAATGACAGGCTGATTTTCGATCAGAGTTGACAAATAAAAAAGTAAAAAAGGAATCAATCCTGTTACTTTCAAGACCAAGTAATAATGGTAACCTTTTCCAAGAAGCGGGCCGCATGAGACATGGCTCCTCGTTAAGCAAGACGTACAACTCACAAAGTTCAAGGTAATTTTCACGTTGAAGGTGCTACAATCATTTTTACTACGGAAGACCATATGCGTAATCATTTGCCTAAGAAATAGGGAATTGCTGGTGAGGGGTTCTCTTTGATAAAAAGATCTTTTCTATAAGTGAAGTCTTAGGCCGGCTGTCCAGAAATCACTGCAGGTTGCAGTTTTCCTGTGAATGTTCAATATAAGAAAAAGAGAATGGTGAATATTTACAACTGCCGACTTTCTTTAGAAATTCTGTCTTAGATAATTGATAATTCTTTTCTTCAAGTAATACATTTAGTTTCTTGTCACATTTGAATAGAATTACAGGTTAGCCAAAACTGCCATTGAAAAAAATTTAAACGCTAAAGATCCCTTGAGAAAGAAAAGTTTTTGACGCCATTTTAAAAAAATTTGTTTCATGTAGGTGTCTTGCTTCTTTTTTTTTTTTCTTTCTTTTTTTTAATTTATTCGTTTGCTGCAAAGAGAGTATCATCACACAGGAAATCTTTTTTCCACTTGTTCATATTTCTATTGTTTTTCTGTTTGTTTGCAATCTGGCTACATTATATCGAAAGGTTTATATATACATAGACATTTAAAAGAAAAACAAACAATAACCATCCAGTCAAGGATTATTACTTAGTCTCACTGGCAATCTGTTTTTCTATTGGCGCCAATATTTGTTCTTCGTTAGCAAATAAAAACCAGTTATAAAGTATGTAGTATCCTTTCAAACGTATTCATTCTCAGACGAAATTGCCAGATCAAATCATAGGGAAATATATCCGCTTACTCATTTGTTTTATCGTTTGTTTGTTGTTTTTTTTTTTTTTTTGCTGTTTTTTTTTAGGGTTTTTTTTTTTTTGCTGTTTTGTTTTGTTTTTTGTTTTTTGTTATTATTCATCCCGTGTGTTTTGCTTTCGTTTTAGTTGGAGGATTTTAAGAAGCATTACCCACTGTAAAGCGAGGAAATTTATTATAGGTTACGTGGTTTTACGTTTAATGGGATGAAGAATAAAGCCAGCGAAACGAGTTCAACCTCTGACTAGGTTAATTTGCAGCTATGGCAATATATTTTTCTAGCTATAGGGAAATAGATGTAAAGACGGCTCTTTAATCTTGGTATGGCAACCGATTAAGAAGGAAAATTGTGCTGAAAATTGTTAAACACTAGTTAAAAAATGACCTTTCACCGCATCCTGCTCGTGCGGAGGGGTTCTATATATATATATATATAAATATATATATATTATGAGTGTTGGTCGTCAGTAAATCACTCTGTGGTTAAGTATCGAACCAAGTGCAATATAACATGGAGAGAGCTCAATATCGAAATAGAGCTGCTATAATAATAATAATAATAATAATAATAATAATAATAAATATATATTATATATATATTTAATCCCTGGAAAATATTATTCTGCAACCTAAGGTTTCATGAAGTTTATAACAACATTCATCAGGCTATTAATTATCTCAACTGCCTGATGAATGTTGTTATAAACTTCATAAAACCTTAGGTTGCAGAATAATATTTTCCATAGATTAAATATATATATAATATATATTTTTTATCATCATATATATATATATATATATATATATATATATATATATATATCAACTTTTATTAAAAAATTATAGGGATGTACGAATTCATATACATTTTTGTCTGTCTGTATGTCTATTTATTTGTCTCTTTCACTCGTTTAATATATATATATATATATATATATATATATATATATATATTGTGACGGTGCATAAATATTTATCACAGGACGGGAGTTTATTTTACGCACGTGTTAAGTCGGGGCAGTCTGGCACTTGATCCCTCGCAAAATAAGTCCTAGTTAAAATTCCTTTCTCGGGCATATGGGAACTGGCAGATAATGTGGGTGTTAATTTGGGGCTAGACTGACCGCCGCTGGCAAGGGTGTTTCCAAATTTCACATTACACACACCCACCAGGCCACTTCCTCTTCCTATCCCCTTGGCTAACGGAAGCAATTGACCTATAGGTTGAGATAAAATATTATTATTTGTAGTCGGCAATTCCAATTTCACGTGTAATATTTTTAAAGGCGAATAAGACAGCGAGAATAAATTGAGGCGAATGAAGCTGAAAAAGATATACATGCAAAAAAGGCAACTCGCTGGGTAAATAACACAACAAATAAATTTCAACGAGGGGACATTTAAAATATAACCAAAATTTTAACAGTCGGGGTTTAAACAAATATTTATAGGAGCCGACTATATTTCACCAGCACACAGTCTCAAATACAAATGTCTTTCTTTTTTCCTTTTTCTTTTTTTTCTTTTTTCTTTCCTTTTCTTTTCTTTGTACTTTTCTTTCTTTACTCTTGAACCTTGGAAAGGTAGCTAAAACTACTCATTCGTATACAGTTAATGAAATGAATCTTTTCATTCTATTTCTCTTCTTTTCTTAATGCATATAATTCTTTATATGCTTCTTTCTTTAAATTGAGAGAGAGGGCATATAATTGCAATACTTAGGAAGGGTGAACGGAGAAAACGGTTTTATGGTTTACTTAGCTTTATCTACGGGTTTCTTCAGAGAGATTTCTTTCCTTTTACGGGCTAGCGGGATTCTGTAGAGCTCGGCTTGAAGGCATCTGTTATCTCCTGTCCAAGAACTCTATTTCGCTTCTTTTCCGGACTTTTTGGCTGCAGCTTCAATACATCTTGTCACGACGACTGCTGCCCGAGAACTTAATTCCTTTCAACGGCGAGATACCCGGGAGTTTTTTGGCATCAGGTCAGCACGTCCTCTCACGGCGACCTCCGTCCTAAAAACTGAAATTCTTTTTCCCTATTTCCTCTGACGAAAAGGGTACTACTTCCGGCTTTAGGGTTCTGGCCAATCATTTGGCCTCTTTCTTCTTCCTCCACCTCCTCCTGTCATGCTATTCATTCGGGCTACTATACTCACCTCGGTATCCCCTTTTCTGTCCACCCGGTCATAGAGTGTAGGCAGCTCTTTGCTTTCATTCTGACCTGGATTCGTTACTTCGTTCACCAGGCAGGCCGAGGAGTTGACCTACATTCCTATTCCTCTTTTAACAGTCAATCTTTGGGGTTTGTTAATTCAAACACAGAGGGATAGGGGAAATTGATCTTACCTCTCTCCTCTCAGTGGCAAACCACGTGACAATATATATATATATAGGAGGGTGTGGGGGGAGTATGTAATTTGGTTATTTCAGTAGATTGCTCTCTAAATTATTCCCACCACAAATACAACACAAAACATTACAATCGCGCAAAAGAAATGGAATAGAACACAACTGACATTAAATAACAAACAATTTAATATGCATATAACAGAATATGAAAAACAAAATACATGATGTGTAAATGGCCTTTTGAAAATAAAGTTTGAAGAAGAGAATAAATTTGTTGAAAGATGTGTGTATGTTCCTGTTATCAGAGTCCGTAAATAAGTCGTTCTTACTTACATTAAGTTTTTAGCGGGTTTTATGATTGTGGCGACAGCGTGTCTCGTTGATGAAAGAAAGTTTGTCGGGTTTTCCTTTCGAATATAATTCTCGGCCATTTCAAAAGAGGTCATGAACTTTAGTTGAGGAAGGAAAGGAATTGGTTGGACATAGTATCGGCTACTGGCTTGTGTTCGTCTGTATCTTCGTTTGTGTGTAAGCTTGTGTCTTGTGTGTATGGCTTCCTAACTCTATGTTATTTATATCCTACAGGTGGATCAAAGAATCGTCCTAAAATTTTGGCGCGTAGACATCAATTGACCAATCAGATTTGTATTTTACTATTTTATTTTCGAGCCTAAATATTTTCTGTTAGTTCACTTCCGATCTTAATTTTCTAGAATGTTCTATTCCATGTTTTTAGCTGATTGGTTGAAAAATATAAAAATGTAATTTAAATGCTAATGCGGGTTTGATCCTAAATTTCTAGAATGTTCTTAAGTATATTTTTATTGCTTATTTTAAGACTAGAAGAAATTTGTATCCCATAAGGGTGAGTCAAAAAGAAATGCCTTTTGATTTAGAACAGGAATACTTAGAAACACAGGAACATGTATCATATACCAAAATGAAATTGGTCCTCTGTAGATTACGTCCCTACTTCTCAACATAGTCACCGTTTCTCTCAATAGCAATGTTTCACCTTCGCATGAGAACATGAACCTCTACCTCACTGTTCTTTGAGCCACTTCATCACTGCAATTTTCACTTTCTCGTCAATGACATAATTTTTGTCTTTTAAACCTTTTTCCATGGTGCCGAAGAGAGGATAAACATTTTATATATATATATATATATATATATATATATATATACTGTCTAGCCACACTGATGAGTTCTGATAGAACGAAATAGATCTGTCTGTGGATGACTATATATATATATATATATATAAGTTGATAATTTTAATTTGCCATATTTATAGATAAAGTGTACCTAATGTTAGTGATAGAATATATCTATTTAAGTTAGGATAGCCTACACACAGAATCACCGGTGCTTGGGGACAGTAAATTAAAACTATTTGCAGAGGGGTAAGACTCCCCCCAACGAGTGTCCTGGATATGACATTAAGGCACCAGTAATGGTGGAGTTTGGGGGAATGCGGAGTACTCCTTTATTGTCATCACCCCTAAATCTACTCTGGCCCGGAGTGGTAGCACTTGTTAGGGTCCTATCCATGGGTCAAATAAAACAAAGCTGCGTACTTATGCTAAACTTAATTGTTAGAAATTGAACTTTTTTGACATTTAACTGTGTGTAAACAAAAAACTGTACTTATGCAAAAATAAATTGTTTGAAATAGAACTGTTGATATGTATAAAAATAAATTTGGTATCCTCCCTAGAAGGCATTTCTTCATCTGATGAGGAAAGAAAATCCTTATTTAAAGGAGGTGTGGGTACAGGAAGATCATCTGAATGGGGAACGGGTCTCATAGCAGATCGAAGGTTGGGATATTTGATCTTTTTCCTAGAAGATGCATTGAAACCAGTTATATTAGTTAAACAAAAATAGCAATCATCTGCGTGGTTTCGCGGTTCTCTCCAAACCATCGGGACTGCAAAGTTGAAAGCCGCTTTCTTACCATTAAACCATGCAGTTAGTCCATTGTAGCAGGGTTTACAATAGATGTGTGGAGCCCAGGACTTGTCCCGATCACCAATTTTACAGTCAAAATAGTGAAAGTAGGCGATCTGAGGAGGGAAGTGATGGTTCGACGCTGTGCAACTGTTGTGAAATCCCCACACACGAAGCAGAAATGATATGCCATAAAACCAAACAAAACCAAACTCAACCATTGCAAACAATTTGTTAAACTTAACTTTTTAGATGTAATGTTGTATACAAAATGAATAAATTAAATAAATGAATTTAATGAATTTCCCCTCTGTGATATTTTTGATAAGCATTAAATATTAAAAATGGTATCTTAATTTTCTCATTAGTTGGTTGGTTAGTTGGTTTGTGTTTTATGGCATATCAACTCTTGTGGGTTATTTAATGCCAAATTCTGTTTTCATATATATTTTCTAAGTGAATAATTTGCCATCATCATCATATCGTGCTGCTAGCACGGATTTCCTTGACTCTCTGTCTGTCTGTCTGTCTCTCTCTCTCTCTCTCCATTCGTCCCGATCATCCATCGCTCCTGGCGTGTCTTCCAAACTCCATCCCGTGTCTGTATGGAGCTGTTGGTCAGCCAACTCTGGCATTTTCACGCGAAGGGGTCCAATCGGCTGGGGATGTAGAATATACCGTCTGTATATGTGGTGGGAGATTGGACTCCTTCAACGAGTGTCTTGGATATGACACTAAACAAACTAATGGAGATGCTCCAGTAATGCTGAAGCTTTTGGGAATCTGGAGTGCCCCTTCATTACTATTGCTCCTGTGTCCACTCTGACCCGGAGTGGTAGCACCTGATAGAGTTATTGATAAGTGACTAAATTCTTGTAGGAAGGTAGGTAAAATATCCAAACAAAAAGAAAGGAACGCATTTCTACAAGATTGTTAGTACTATTAATTTAAAATTAAAACAAGTACAGCAGAAAATGTGATTTTATCAGTAAAGAGTCTCTGTTAGAGGTTGGTTGTTTTATTGGTTTTTAGGGCATGCAGCAATTACACAAGAATGTTGAGAGCAATATTGGACAAGTCCTGGCGGCAACACTCCACAAGACACCAGCTGTACGGCCACTTGCCTCCCATCACGAAAACTATACACGTTAGACGAGCCAGACACGCAGGACACTGCTGGAGAAGCAAGGACGAACTCAGTGATGTACTCCTATGCACCCCAGCATATGGCCAAGCAAAAGCAGGATGACCAGCTCGAACATACATACAGCAGCTATGTGAGGATACGGGATGTAACCCTGAAAACCTACCAGAAGCAATTAATGATAGGGAGGGGTGGCGAGAGAGAGTCAGGGATATCCGTGCTAGCGGCACGACATGATGATAATGATATATAGTGAATAGTTTGCATATGAATAATTTCAAGTATTGCTATGTAACATTGATAGTTCTACTTGGACACAATTAAATAGTTTCAGGGGTAATAAATGATTAATTAGTCCTTTTTGATTCATAGATGGGACCCAAAAAGGTACAACATCTCTGGGTCAAAACGGACCCGGCAGTAATGGCAATGAAGGTACATATATATATATATATATATATATATATATATATATGTTGTATACTACAGGTATACATAATGATATCCGTCACAACAGTGGAGATACAAAAGCACATACAGGCAAATACAATACACATATTCATATACAGTTAAATACAAATGCGGGCGAAAACAAGCGGTGACTGTTGTTCGGTTACAAACGGTTTATTAGTTTCTGACTTCGGTTCTTCGACACGAGGAGAGAGACACAATTCTTTCGTAATCATACTATGCTAACCCCACCTCCAACGTTCGGCACACCTCGTGGTGTTTTAGATCTCAATTCATCTCTGCCGGTGGAGATCCGAAAAACTAAACTCTTCGTCTCAAAGGCCGAATCCCCAACTCTCAACTCAGTGGCAGAGAACTCAATTCTCTGCCTCCATGGTCTAATCTCAATCCTCAACTGACGTCTTTTCAAAATCCTCAAATTCTCAGGACCATCTCTTCCGGGCATGACGTCATCCACATTCCAGTCACATTTCCTATTTGAGTGTTTATTATAACAATGGTGATTGTGTTATCCTTTGCGCACGTGCGTAAAACTGTACTCAATGACTATACACCTGAATTCTTAAGCCCAGCCAAGCTGAATAATAAAATATAATTAACGAAAAATGATTAATATAAAAAAAAAATCCTTCCTTAGTAATATAACATAAATACAAACAATTTTCGTTTCTTACATGCATATGCCGGATTATTGTATTTATACTTCATTGCATTTTTTTGGGGGGGGTTATAAATTTTTTTTGTAAATTATTCTAAATCTTTTGAAGGGGAATAAATCTATTCTTCTGACGATTATCTAAAGTCTAAACTTGTTGAGGAAAAAAAATCGAAAAACTCAATTGTATATCAGATTAAGATTTATTTAATTTTCCCATTGGTGTATTTTCCTGATATGAATTTAGTTAAAAGGACATATTTTCTGAGAAACTTCATAATTTTACAATGTATTAAGATAGCTGAAACCTGTTTACAATATATTTTACAAATTTTGGTTTCGTATGGAATCATAAAAAAAACATTTTAAGATTCTTCCATTTTTCTAAGTTTTCAAATAAAATTAAGTGATACAAGTGTCGATTAGGACATAGATAGATAGATAGATAGATAGATAGATAGATAGGAACAGACTGACATTGAACAATAGGAAGATATGAACTCACATAGATAGATAGATAGATAGATCTGAACAAACAGAGAAAGAAAGAAAGAAATTCCTCTAAATGGAAACGTTTTCGTTTTAGCAGTGGCTGTTTTTATGTGAAAGATGTATACTTACATGAATATTATCATAAATTTTAGAAAGAAAATGTTTTTCATGTTTGTGTCTGAATAATGATAAGAGAGAAAGCCTTACAAAGTTACCCGCTGATAATAAAGAGAGTGCCATTTTTTCTATCTAAAATCATTTTCAAAATACAAGAATTACTTTCCAATTACTATACGTTATATTCTTGGATTTTTATTTCAAATTCCATAATACACGTATTTAACCTCGTCATCGTAACTATAGCTACCATTTAGAAATTAAACACACACACACACACACACACATTATATGCTTACTTTCCAAACACTGTATAATTTCCTTATAGATATATAAATACACGAACGTATATGGAGGTACTTGTTCTGTAATAGTTATAGTGGAAGAAAATGTACCCGTAGTCCCGAGTTCAAATCTTGGACGAAGCACTTTGCATTTCACTTTGCGCTGATATCTTTGAGAAAGGTATGTATTCAAATATTCTCCTTCCAACTTTGGGTAAGTTGTAGGGCAGACTTGGCTCTTTAACATTAGTATGGCAACCTGTCTAGGAGAAGGAAAACTCTGAATTCGAACCTGTTAAACACCACGCTAAGAAAATTAATATTGTGTCGGATCTTGCCAGTGCAAAGTGGTTGGTAAATACATATATATATATACACGTGTTTATTCAATAAATAAGGTGAAATATTGCATAAATGTTCGGCAATTCTGTTTTCAAATTCACCTTTTTCAAGGAAATTACTAGTAATGAGTTTTTTAATGTCCCAGAAGACTGTCAGAATCACCTACTTTACTGAATGCTGCGACCAAAACTTTTTCTTTACGGACGAGTACCATGAACTGTTTTTCGACTGATGTTCGTACTGGCAAACTCATGTTTGGCCCAGTTCGTAAATGTTTTTGATTAAAGCATTCTTCTCTGTACACCTCATATATTCATCTAGGAATTTCATACGGTTTTCCTTCCTCAGCAATCAAGTTAGATGGCAGAACTCTGTTTAAGCCTGGAGATTGATTGATTTGCCACCAAATATTTTCACAAAATTACAAAGTGATTAATATAAGAGGTAATGCACCAGGTACCTAAAGTAAACAGGACCCCGGAATTTCCAGCGGAAATGCTGCAGAAATTTCGTCGGTTGAAATGTATGTGTTGGATATTGACTTGAAGATTCCTTTGACATGGACACTGGGATAAAAATAACAGGAAAGGCACCTGGTACCTAAAGTAAATAGGACGCAGGTGTTTCCGGGGAAATGCCTCGTAGTTTGTGTTGACGGTATGATGAAAGAAGCGTCTCCACGAGCAACATGTAACTAACAGGCTGGAGGTGATATGACCACGAGAATTTGTGTGGGCGTCCGGAATATTATATAACCGGTTTCGCCGAACGTTCGTACCTCAACCCTTGTGTGAGCAGATCAGCCGTCGTCGATACTCTCTTACTATGGTCCGTACATTTTAGATTATAAAAGAAGCTGGTTATATCTTTACATATAAGTATTATTGTTTTTCTCTGCTATACAACATTTTTACTCTGCCTATGTAGGCGTCATTGACCTTCAACTTTACCATAGTTACCGGTATCATCAATCCGCCTTGTATGAAATTCAGGGTTGCCGGAATGTAGGTTCGGGTCTATTTTGTAACATCGGTTTTTTTTAACCTATTCTTTGCCATTTTTCACATAGAGCAAACCTTTTCTCAGCTTAATCTTGGAAGAACGGCTTCTTTGCAGTTATATGTAGAAAAACTGATAACAACGATCCAAGTGGAAGGAACGATTTATTAATGGGTCGACACTATAGCGTTTTGGTTCTACAGAACCATCATCAGGACCATGAGGGGTGATATTAATCCATCGATAACTTAAAATTATTTATATCACCCCTCATGATCCTGATGATGGTTCTGTAGAACCGAAACGCTATAGTGTCGACCCGTTAATAAATCATTCCTTCCACTTGGATCGTTGTTATCAGTTTTTCTACATATTGTCGGATTACAATCCTTTATTTACTCTTCATATATATATATATATATATATATATATATCAGCAATAAAAACTTTCGTAGTAGGGTAAATTCATGTTAGCACCATACTTTTTGGTCTCCCTTTTGTCCTTGCAATGTTTTTAAAACGTTTTACACAATAACCCTTATACGGACGTGCCAATGTCAAAACAATTACCGCCGTAAGAAATGGAGTCAGCGACCCGTGTTCAAACCCTGGATAAAGGTGTTAGCGTTTCACTTCGTGTAAATACCATTGGGAAAGAAGCACTCTGATTTGCCGCCAAATATTTTTGCGAAATTAAAAATAAATTGATAAAAAACAATCCCAAATAAGGCAAAGTTTTACATTTATGGAAATGATTATTTTGCTTTAAAAAAATTCCCCTCATATATATATATATATATATATATATATGAATTTACTCTCTTACAAAAGTTTTATTGCTGATATATATATATATATATATATATATATATATATATATATATATATATATATATATATATAATGCAATTTTTCAGTTCAAAAATCTAGAACTTATTTTACTGGTTATATGGTTGTTTGGGTTTTATGGCATATCAACCTTCGTAGGTTATTTAATGCCAAATTCATTTTTATGAAAATGGCCAGTTCTGTTTCAAGCAATTCAGTTTAGCATGAGTACACAGTTTAATTGTCAATAAGTACAGTTTATGAAGAATGTTGCAAGCAACACCCCACAAGGCACCAACTATACGGCCACCTGCCTCCCATCACGAAAACTATCCAAGTTAGACGAACCAGACATGCAGATCACTGCTGGAGAAGCAGGGACGAGCTCATAAGTGATGTACTCCTCTAGAACCCCACACATGGCCGGGCAAAAGCAGGACGACCAGCACGAACATACATCCAGCAGCTATGTGAGGATACAGGGTGTGGCCCTGAAGACCTGCCGGAGGCGATGAACTATAGGGAGAAGTGGCGAGAGAGGGTCAGGGATATACGTGCCTGCGGCACGACATGATGATGTTGACAGTTTATGAAAATAGTTCTATTTCAAACAATTCAGTTTAACATAATTACGCAATTTACATATAAGTATAGTTTTATTGTGAAAAAACATTTCTATTTCAAGCTATTCAGTTTAGTCAAGCAGTTCTAATTCAGCTAATTAAGTTTAGTATAAGTACAGATTTTCTTTACACACAGTTAAATGTCCTAACAGTTCTATTTCAAACAATTCAGTTTAGTGTAAATACAGTTTCAATGTCGAAAAGGTATTCCATTTCAAATAATTCAGCATAGAATGAGCACTCTGGTTAAATGTAAGTACGATTTAATTGTCAAAAACATTTCTATTTCAAACTATTCAGTTTAGTCAAACAATTCACTTTAGCATAAGTATGCCGTTATTTCTATTTAACCCATTGATAGCGCCTTATCGGATATCACTGACCCTCTCTCACCACTTCTCCCTATAGTTCATCGCCTCTGGCAGGTCTTCAGGGCTACATCCCGTATCCTCACATAGCTGCTGTATGTATGTTCGAGCTGGTCGTCCTGCTTTTGCTTGGCCATATGCGGGGGTCCATAGGAGTACATCACTTATGAGCTCGTCCCTGTTTCTCCAGCAGTGTTCTGCATGTCTGGTTCGTCTAGACTTGGATAGTTTTCGTGATGGGAGGCAGGTGGCCGTATAGTTGGTGTCTTGTAGTGTGTTGCCACCAGGGCAAGACATCGACACACGGCTAACGAAGGCATGGACAGCTATCGATAGGCTTTCGATCATATGGAAATCAGACCTAACCGATAAAATGAAA
The DNA here is from genome assembly GCA_963585895.1 of Sepioteuthis lessoniana. Lineage (NCBI taxonomy): Eukaryota > Metazoa > Mollusca > Cephalopoda > Myopsida > Loliginidae > Sepioteuthis > Sepioteuthis lessoniana. The sequence goes on along the minus strand of OY757915.1, from coordinate 13,410,070 downwards.
CGCAGTTTCTTCCAGGCAGCGGTCGTGTCGATACTGCTATATGGATGCACTAGTTGGACGCTAACTAAACGGCTGAAGAAGAAGCTAGACGGCAATTACACAAGAATGTTGCTGTATAGAGTACTGTAATATAATGGCCGAGGGATTTCGTTTTAAGCCTTTGGGTTTAGTTAGGCTGAGAACCTTTCGGCTCAGTGCATGGGTTACTTAGGTGCAACATTAACGCAAGTGTTCACGCACGCGGACGGAGCGGACGAGTCACTCAGAGATGTCACAATAGCCCAGATGGGAAACGGGGCTAGAGAGTGTGGATGACGTCACGCACCGGAATCGGGTGGAGGATTTTGGAGATTTTGAAAAAGTCAGTGAGTTGAGTTGAGTTGTGTCCTGACTCGGAAGAAAACGCTTGACTTTCGCTTGCTCGCGGAGGCCTTGTGGCGGGTGCCACTCATGTTGGGGTGTGGCAGATGGAAAAGCCAGAATAGAAAGAATGTGTATCTCTCTCCTTATGTCGAAGAACCTTTAAACTCAAAGGTAATAAAAAGTTTAGTACCTGAACTAAGAAGTCGTGTTTTTCGTGTTACGAGATTCCTATGTTCTATGTATATATGTTATGAACATTCTATGTACGTTTCGCGTAGTCATGGCTATGTAACAGTGCTTGTTATTTACCTGAAATCGGGATTGACACTGCAACCTTCAGATCATTTCACTTTAAACGCCTATATTGTCTTGCAATGTTTTTATTTATCTATTAATTCGATTTCTTAATTTCTGCTTTTTTTATTCTCGTTTTTTTTTCGAAAACCTTGAAAGAATTTCGAAACTGGAATAGTTGTTTTATCTATTTTGGGTTCTCAACCCCACCCGCCAAAAAACTTAAAGAAGATTTTAAAAGGGTTTTTCTTTGTGTTTAGTTCCAAAATGAGTTTGCATTCGAATATTGAGAGATACCTGTGCGCTTCATTTCAATTCCAGAGGTGTTTACAACTCATATGACATATTTGATGAGATTACAAAAAATAGTCTCATTTAAAGTATATAAAATATACCTATGCCTCTGTAGCAACCTTAAGTTTTCAGGGTTTTTTTTAATTTGCTAAACCAGAGGCAGCAAATATACAGGGAGGGAGTCCCCATAGCTTAATGCATAATCTCGAAGTAAACGTGTTCGAACCCCAGTCAAAGCTACTACATTCACTTTTGAACTAATACTATAGGAAAAGGCATGAACCCCCTTATCCTTTCAACTATGGGTGATTTAGTATCACTGCTGTTCTTCTATAAGCATGGGTTTCGTATTAAATAACCCACGAAAGTTGATATGCCATTAAAGAAACCAACTAAAAATGCTCAGCTTTGCTCTTCTTTCTGTGTGATGCTAAGAGCTTTTTGAACAACTCTCTCTTATATATATATACATATATATATATATATATATAATATGGCTCCTTCCATAATGAAATTTGTGCAATCTTCAAATATATATGTGTTGGATATTGACTTGAAGACCCCTTTGACAGGTCGATACAGCAGTTTGACGCTGGGGACAAAAATAACTGGAAATGCACCTGGTACCTAAAAGTAAACAGGACGCAGGTGTGTTCCGGGGAAGTGTCGTGTAATTTGCGTTGACGGTATGCTGAAGGAGGCGTTTTCACATGCAACGTGTAACTAACAAGCTGAAGGAGATGTGACCACAAGAGTTTGTGTGGGTGTCTGGAATATTATATAACCAGAGAGATTTCAACCCAAAAAGCTGAAAGGAAAAGAGGTTTTGCAGAACGTTCGTACCTCGGCCCCTGTGTACGCAGCTCCTCCATCGTCGACCCTCTCTTACTTACCCGTCCGTACATTTTCGGTTATAAAAGAAGCTGATTATAACTTTACATATAAGTATTATTGTCTTTCTCTGCTATACAATATTTGTACTCTGTCCATATAGGCATCATTACCCACCCACCCCCAAAAATTTACTATTGCTGCCCGAATCATCTACCCGCCTGAAGAGTACCTTACACGAATGTACTTTTGGGCCTCCTTTGTAATATCATTTTTTAACCTGCTCTTTGCAATTTTTGGCATAGGGCTAGCCTTTTCTCTGCTTATTCTTAGAAGATCGGTTTGTTTGTTTTTATATATATATATATATATATATACACAGAATAGGCATAGACATGAATAACTAGTCGAGACAGGTATTCCACATAATCGCTCTGGCATATATTGGTTGGCGTGAAAGTTGATGTAGAAAAACAATACGAATAATTTATCTTTCTTTAGGGTTTATAGCTATCTTGCTACTGTGAGATATCCGATAAAAGAGAGAAAGACCGGTTAATATTTTCCATTAAAAGGGAGCAGCTTCTCTTAATATAAAACTTAAGCCCGACTTCCCTCTAGGCCGGCCACTCGAATTCTACCGTTCAAACCCGTGTCAACCCCTTACTTCCGGTCGTCTCGTAGGTAGGAACATATCCGTTTTCAGTGGTTTTACACCTGCACAGAAAATTTGGAACCCCCGGGTTTTTTTCTAGTTATTTTTATTCCCGTAGTCATTCACCTGAGTTAGCTAACCTACAACGAGTGCTTTGGCCTGACGCACTCAGGGGTCTGCTGACCAGACATAGACTGTCTTTTTTTGCTTTGATTTTATTTCAATTTTCTATGAGTTGTTCAATTACGTTACATCTGTATCATTAGTAAAAAAACTTTCATATAAATTTTTTAATGCTTCTCGTTCCCCTTTTTTGCTTTGCAATGTCTTTTAATCGTTTTACACCATATTCCATGTAACTCAGTGACAGTATCAAAAATATTATCTTCGTAAAAAATGGAGTCAGTGAACTAAATTCGAATCCTGGACAAAGGTGTTTGCGTTTCATTCGGGAAGGCATGAATCCAACCGTTCTCCCTATGCAATGGGAAATATTGGGTTATGTTGTTGTGAAGGAGTTTGGTAAACATATATATCAACCCTTGTGAATATGACGCAAAATTGCACCGGCTGGTGAGGATCCTGTTCTGGAATTCAACGTAAAGTGGAAACCTTTTTCTTGGCATTACTCCAAAGTACACTCTGACCTGGAGAGGTAATACCAGTTAGTTTCTAACAGATGGCGCAAATGAATCAGCCTAAATGTTACTTGTATTATATTTTTGAATGCTTGATGCGATATAACTATAAATTATTTATATTAAGAATAGCTACTTCGAGCTATAATTATTTACTAAGGATTATAATTAGCTACTTCAAACCCGGTAATTATCTGCAAACAAATGACTTTTATTGAATAGAAATGATTTTTTTAAACCTTATAATTATTGGTATTTGATAGGAGTACTTGAAATAACTGTGTGCAAATTATTTGTATTAGATAGGAATACTTAACAGATAACTGTAAATTATTTGTATTAAAAATAGTTTCTAGAAGCTGTAATTGTTTAGTAAGGATTATCATTTGCTATTTGAAGCCATGTGCAAATAAATGACTCTTATTGAATATAACATACTGGGTTAGTTATAAACAATTTCCATTTTCTTGAAATACAATTTATTCATAAATAATTTAACACGAAATAAATTTCAATCAATTGTATATTCAGCATTATTTTGAATCACCTCATGACATTTATCAGATAGCTTGTTGATTTATCTCAAGTAAAATTCAGCTGGTTTTCAGCTCAAGAAGTATTCCACAAACGTATTCACTTGATCTTAAGATTTTTTTGTCATTCAGATCATTTTGTAGAGAACGAAAACGACAGAAATCATTTGATTCAAGACGTGGAAAATATAACGGATGAGGTCGAATCGAACAGCCTAAATCCAATATTTCTCCTTCCTGATTCTGTTGTATAGTCACACAATAACCATGCATATATACATGCAGAATACATTTTGACGCAGTAATAAAGACGAGCGAAGACTTCTTTAAAAAAAAATATACCTCTCACTTTATTTGAAAGGGTTGTGTGTGTGAGAGGGAGTTGGAGACTGAACAAAGACTGCAACATATTGACCCCCCAGCCCTTCTGGACATCGCTGTATGTCGTTCTCGTTCCCCTGGGCTGCTCAACCGGGGGCCTGGGGGCCCAGCCTCTCTGGAACATGTTCTCATTCCAGCATCTTCTCACCAACTGGTCTGATCTCCAAACTCAATCGGGGGTCCCGAGGGCCCCTTCTGCTGGGTGGTGGCTTTCCCTATCACACCTTGTCTCCAACTCATCTTGTCTTCAACTCACTGACTTCCTGTCTTCACCGAGTTATATAATAGTTCAATCGCCCACTCAATCTTTGGAATGGCATGTTTGATCGTCATCAAGCGGAAATAACTGTCATGTACCATAGGATTTTACCTGGTCCCATATCGTCAGCCAAGCCCGCCTACGCTATTTCTTCTCATAACTGCTATCGGAATGTGTCACTTCCTTCCGGTGCATCACTTTGGAATGGCATGTTTGGCCGGGTCGAAGGTCAACATACAACAATTCTTGCTGAACGTGGCTCTGAGTTTGGTTTGAGAAACACAATTTTTCTCTTATTGACAAGTCCAGGGTGTTGTCTTGGATTTCTATACACAAGTTGCAGCTGTTGGGTGTATAATTTTGCATCGAACTTGTTTGCCATTTCAAAAAACCAAAATTAATAATACCCTAGTGATCCCACTATACATACAGCATAACATTTCTTCCATTAAGCTCAGCTCTTAGGGAAGGTGATGGAGATTCATCCTTGTCAATTCTCTGCCTTCTGCGTTCAACAAACACATTTTTTTCGTCAGATGTAATGATACCCTTGAGGGACGAGTCATTTCTCTATGAAAGTAGACTTGTCTATACGGATACAGAATTTTCTATATTCTTCTCACTAAGAGTATGAGGAACACAAATACCCAATATTTGTCTCTGCCTCCCACCAGACAGGAGTTGACACATGGTCAATGACCCGAAGGTCGATTATAGTGGGGATTTAGGGAAAGGGAAGGTCGGGTACGAGCTGAGGCTCGAACCCTGCTGGTCTATGTTGTTCATCGGCCCACTTAGTGCAATTTGGGCCTGATGAGCGTAGCTGGTCTTGGACCCAAATCTGATTATAGCTTAAACTGGACTGCAAGGTCAACTGCTATGCAAGGGGGACAAAGGTGTCAGTGTTGCAGCTCGCCTACTCGAAGGTGGCCCAGCTGAAGCCGGGAGCTTTTCGGCCTCAAGTCTACCATGGAGCATTAACCGTCTGGCTCGAATGCCTGATAGTCCGCACATTACCCGCCCCGGGGATCGACGAAACCTCTACAAAGAACCTATAGTATAGAAAGTATGGATAGTGACACAGACCACCAATTTACCACCCTTAATCTAGGAGAGATTATAAATAACTACAAATACCCAGTTTGTTTCCTTTATCTATCTTTTTTCAAGTGGAGACAGATTGTGGATTGGGATGTGTTTGAGTCGAGTGCTAATTCTGGAGTACTTTTGTGCGGATTGCATTCCACCAATTCTTTCAAAGCATCTTGATCGCAGTCTGGTGAGTGTGCTGGTCTGGATTCATTTCACTATGACATATCGCCAAGACGAAACTTTGAAAACCAGTTTCTAAGGATGGTTTGGTTTTATGGTATATCAACCGTTGTAGGTTATTTAATGCGAAATTCTGTTTTTGCATTTATTAAAGCTTATATATTTTTAAACGAATAATTTAGAAATAACATTTTTAAAAAGTAAGGGCTCATTTGTTTGCTCACGATTAAATGGTTTCAAGTATTGTTATCAAACACTAACAATTCAATTTAACATCAACCATTTGTTTACAGACGGTTAAATTGTTATTGTTCGTAAGTTTGTTTAGTTTTATATCATATCAAACATTGTAGGTTGTTTAATGCCAAATCCTGTTTAGACATATATATTAAATACATATGATTTATTAACATTTTGCCAAAAATATTTGCTAATTACATTCTTAAACAAGCTCATTTTTCTTCAGTTAAAATGATTTCCGGTATTTCTATGTAATACGGATCATTCTATTTACTTTTAATCATTTATTTGCGCACAGTTAAATGATTTTGAGAATTGCTTTTGAATTGTAACAATTTGACATCATAATTTGTTTCCAGACATCTACATGGTATGTAAGAGATTAACATTTAAAAATGGACAATAGGCTTAACTATTTGTCAACAGTTAAATGGTTTCAAATGTTGTAGTTATTTATTATCTCTTCTAGATTAAGGCTGGTAAATTGGTGGTTTGTGTCACTATCCATACTTTCTAGACGATAGGTTCTTTGTAGATGTTTCGTTGATCCCTGAGCATTGCACTGTTTATTGATTCTTATTAGTGAATTTGTTTTTGATGTTGAGGGGACTGTATAGAATTTGGTTGTGGGCAGTTTGGATGCGCTTCCTGGTCTTTCATTGTTTACTTTCATGTTCATCGTTATTTTCCTTTTTGTAAACATCTTAAGATCTTGCATAAACCGGATGATCTTATCGATGGTTTGCACATTAAATTTCCTTCAAACAATCTTCCTCCAAGTTGTCCCGGTCCTTTTCACCGCATTTCGCACATGTCTGTCGTCCTTTACTGGCTTCCCTGTGGTGTCCATATTTTGGGCATTTGAAGCACCTCAGGGGCACTGGAACGTACTGCTCAACCTGTAAGATATTGACCTCCGACCTAGCCGTCGATCAGGGAACAGGTGCATCCGGTCGAAGATATCAGGGGGATAACCCTGACTGTGGACGGGTTGAATTCGGTGCAAATGTGATTCTCACATGAAACAGGTGGATATCAAACAATGATATAACCCGGTGCGACAGGAAGTTCAGTTAGTTGGAGATAAGATGCTGTAGAGAGAACCAGCACCCAGCAGAGGGCTATGGGCCCTCAGGATCCCCGATTGAGCAGCCCAGCAGAACGAGAAAGAAGTGCTGCTAAAGACAGAGGAATTTGGGGTCAATATGTTGCTGTCTGTTCAGTCTCCAACTCACCTCTCACACATAATTCTTTCGCAACCATTTCGAATAAATTTTGAGAGGTATATTTTTCTAAAGAACTGTGTCCGTTCATCATTATTGTGTTGACTATGTTTCCGCATGTATATGTGTATATGTATTATACGTATAGTTGGTTATGATTATGCAACAAACCCTCTTAAGACAATAGCCGATCTTCACCTCCTTGAGAGTACGGGGTTGATTAAATGTCAGGATGTAAAATGTCGTTCTTCGCCTTTTGTAATGGAGATTCTTATATTTGTCACTCTGTTTTCTCAGAGCTGTTGCTATCACCTCTTCTGTAGTCAACGCCAACTTCCTACACCTGATAACTCCTTTTGAAATGTTAAGTTTTTCATATAGGTATGCTTTGCATTTTGTAGTATGAAAAGTTTTAATTTTTACAATGTTTTCTGCCTGCTTCCGGCTGTCCACCTCAACAAGTAAGTTTCCGTTCCTGGTTTTCAATATTTTCTGAGGTGGCCATTGTTAAAATTTCTTTTTCTCAGAGGAAATGGGAAAGTTTAGCTAGGCAGGCTTCCTCCGAATATTCAATGACAATGAATCTGGAGAAGTCTGCTGCCTCATTTTCTGAATCTTATTCTAACAGGTTTCGGTTTGTTTGTTTGTTTGTTTGTTTTTTGTTTGATGACGCCATAGGTACGGTTTAGTTTCCGCTAGCCCTGTGCTCCACCACCAACCACGAATTGTGCTGAGAATATACCAAAGGAGAAACCCATTCGCTTTGGTTGAGACAAGGATACAGGACCAGTTATACTCACGCTCAAAGTAGATTTTCAAGTCGTTATAATTTCAGGTTCTCAGCTGTGGTCAAATTCCTATTTTTTCAACGCAATTGACCCTCAGCCACTGCCTTCTACCATTTAAAAGAGAAGGGTTGGGAACTTGCTTCAAGTGCAGATTTAAAAGTACGATCGGGATAAAACATATAGGTGTAAGGGTTTCACATGAACAGCTGATTGATTGGATCGGGCCTGTTCGACCGCCCGTCTAGCCCAGTAAGGGCCAAAGTGGTGCGTTACAAGTAATTTGACCACTATATTGCCGGGTCAAGTACTGCCCAACCACCAGGATCCCGTCCTAAAGCATCACGGGTCGCCACCTACGGCCAACTGATGGCCTCGTTGAAGGGGGGGGGTCTTAACCCTCTGTAGAGGTGTAGTCGGCATATTCTATAGCCCCAGCTGATAGGGTGAGTCAGTTTCGAAATTTATGATGCGCTCTTTTTCTCTACGAAAATAAGAATGACTGATAAAAGCTCTCTTTATTCCAATGATATTTCGTTGTGTTTAAAACATTGTTTGAAATGTATAGTTACTACTTTTTAAAAACGGAAATTATTTCTGATCCAAGTCTCTTTAAACCATAAAATTCTGTGTTAATTATTGATATTAGATAGAAATACATGATATAATATAACTGAGAGCAAATTATTGGTATTAGATAGGTATACTTGATATCATATAAGTGTGTGCTCGTGCTGTAATGGTTATCGTCGTAGGAAATGGACACGGCGACTACGAGTTCAAATCCTGGACGAGACTGATTTCATTTCACATAGCGCTAATACCCTTGGGAAAGGTATGAATCCAATTATTCTCCCTCCAGCTATGGGTAAATAGTAGGGCAGACTAGGTTCTTCAGCCTTGGTGAGGCAACTAGTCTAGGAGAAGGAAAACTCTGAATTCAAACCAGTTAAACTCCGCTTAAAAATTGACCTTGTGTCATATCCTGCCTGAGCGGAGGGGTTGGGTAAATATGTATAAGTGTGTGCAAATTATTTGTATTAGATAAGAATACTTGATATTATATGATTGTGTGTAAAAAAGCTCTTAAGAAAGAATTACACGAAAGATGGAAATAAAAAGGCTCAATGAACACATTTCCCTAATATATATATATATATATATATATATATATATATATATATATATATATATATATAATTGATATTGAGCACTATTTGATTATACTGCAGCATTTGGTCCTCCATTAAATCACTAAGTAAGCTAGTAAGAACAATATAATTCTTTATATATATATATATATATATATATATATATATATATATAAAGAAGTACATAGTTATATATGTATTTATTATTCAGCAACCCCTTCGGCATAAGCAGGATATGACATAAGGTCAATTTTAAACAGACTTTAAGAGGTCTGAATTCAGACTTTTCCTTCTCCAAGGCTGGTTGCCAATGGAAGGATAAAGAGACAGTTTGACCTACGATTTACCAATGGCTGGAAATAGATAAGTGGAATTCATACCTTTCCCATGATATTAGTCATCATCATCATCATCATGTCGTGGCGCTAGCACGGATATCCCTGACCCTCTCTCGCCACTTCTCTCTATCGTTCATTGCCTCTGGTAGGTCTTCAGGACTACATCCCGTATCCTCACATAGATGCTGTATGTATGTTCGAGCTGGTCGTCCAGCTTTTGCTCGGCCATATGTGGGGGTCTATAGGAGTACATCACTTATCAGCTCGTCCTTGATTCTCCAGCAGTGTCCTGCATGTCTGGTTCGCCTAACTTGGATAGTTTTCGTGATGGGAGGCAGTTGGCCGTATAGTTAGTGCCCTGTGGGGTGTTGCCGCCAGGACTTGTTCAATATTGCTAGCAACATTCTTGTGTAATTGCCATCTAGCTTCTTGTTTAGCCGTTTTGTTAGCGTCCAAGTAGTGCATCCATACAGCAGTATCGACACGACCGCTGCCTGGAAGAAACTGCCTTTCATTTTATCGGTCAGGTTTGTTGGACAGCTATCGATAAGCTATTGATCATATGGAAATCAGACCTTGATATTAGTATAATGCGAAATTCATACAGCCTCGTTATGGATTCGAACTTGGGACGTCGATCTCGTTTACTACGGCCATAACCTTTATGCTAATGAACATCAGTGCATAAGCCCATCAGAATTTATTGTCGTGTGTAGCAAGTGAGAAATACCAGAAAACTTAATAGCTACCAAGGACAGGCGAAATGTTGAATTAATAGAAACAAATGGCATTTTCAAATACGATGCACAGGAATATTGTTTAGCTGGATCATCCGATTAAAGCAGATTAGTTTTTTGTTCGCACAACCGACCTATATAATTTTATACACTTTCATTTACATTTTTTTTTTTTTTTTTTTTTTTTTGCTTACGTTTGTAATTTCTCTCTTCTACGCTAACCGAATGTCACTTCTACCATGTTGGTTTTTTTTTTATCTTTGTTGTTTTAAAATAATTTGCTCCCGCCATAGAGACGAAGGGTCTACCAAGAAAATATCAAGATGGTTTATATAAAAAATGCTCTGAAATTTTATATATGAATATCATGATGTACTGACAATAGCAAACATATAAATACTTGTACTGCCATTACTCCCAGCTCCAATCTGACCCAGAGTGGTAATATTTGTTACGGTCCAATCTATGAGTCAAATAGATCTGTTTGAAAATTATTTGTATTAAGAGTGAACCTGAGAGTAATTGCAATGAAGGAATACGCCACATTCCTCAAACTCCAAGACTGGAGGTGGTTGTCCTCGTGGTGTAATGGTTAAAACGATGGATTGCGGAATCGTAGTAAGCAAGTTCTACTCCAGTCGTGCTATTACGTTCACTTTCGGGCAAATACCCTTGGGAAAGGTATGAACCCTCTTATCCTCCCAGCTATGGGTTAAATAGTACCACTACTGTTCTTCTAGGAGAATAGCGTTGGCATTATATAACCTACAAAGGTTGATATGCCATTAAACAAAGAAACCAAACCAAACCAAGACTGGAGTCTCAATATCAGATGCAGTTAAATGTCATACCAAGACTGGAATTTTTGCGTGCTTTGGGAAGTGATAACGAGTATTAACGAATGGGGTGTTTATGGCTTCAGATTTAGAAGAAAAAGTTTTCTTTTTCCATATGAATAGCAGAAATCAAGTTATGTGTAAGATACCAAACATTTTCAGGAATTCAAAAAATATTAATGAAGAGAAAGAATTTCTCAAGCTGAAGTAATTTCTGTTCGAAATAGGGTCTATCATGATTATACTTATATCATTTAATTGTAGGCATATGTAATTGTTATGGGACCGTTACCTACCCATTAATGGACTCTTCCAAATCCTATATTAATCGAGAGCCAAGTACTTTCGTTGTTGGGATGAATGGTCAGCCGGTCGTAGAGACTGACAAGTAAGCCTAGCTTACGCTACCACTTTTCTCTGTATCTTGTTACTTCAATTTATCCTTAAACTTATACCGTGTTCCGAGTTATCTTTTCGTGGTCCCAAATTGGGTCCACATCAGTAATATAATCATAATAGAAATAAGTTTCACATGGAACGATAAAAGTGTTGTGGGGGTGTCCTCGTGGTGTAATGGTTAAAGTGATGGACTGCGGACTCGTAGTACGCGAGTTCGTACTCCAGTCGCGCTATTACGTTCACTTTCGGGCAAATACCCTTGGGAAAGGTATGAACCCCCTTATCCTCACAGCTATGGGTTAAATAGTACCACAACTGTTCTTCAAGGAGAATGGCTTTGGCATTAAATAACCTACAAAGGTTGATATGCCATTAAACAAGGAAACCAACAAAACCTAAAAGTGTCGTCCTAAAAAAACAACACTACAGCTTTAATTTAAAACTTTTACAGAAAAAATCAATTCAGGTAACTTGATTATGTAGTAGTGCTGACATCTATTCAATGTAGCCGCCGCCTTCAGCCTCAATCACCGCCTCGATACGGATCCGGGACTGGGAGCATGTGTTTTCCACAAGCGCCAGCAGGAGCTCGGCGAATACTCGGCGGATGGTAGCGATCAGGCTGGCTTTGGTGTTGTGAGAGGTCATGTTGATGATGTTCTCGACGTATGACCAAACAAAGTAGTCCAGCGGGTTCAGGTTGGAGGAGGAAGGGGGCCAGTAAGAGAAGGGTACAAAGTCGTAGCACTCCTTCTGAAGCCAAGCCTGGGTCTCTTTGGACTTGTGGGCCGGTGCCGAGTCCTGCTGCCACACCCAGAGTCTGCCACCGGCCACCTGATTGCACCAGGGGATCATCACACTCTTCAGCACATCCAGGTACACTTTGGTGTTGACTTTCAAGCCGACTTTGAAGATGAGAGGTGGCATGATGTGGCCCTCAGTTGAAACCACACCAAAGACCATAACCGTAGCCGGAAACTTTGTTTTCATCACCCTGGGCACGTCCCTGTTATTCGTGGCAATCCAGATTTGCATTTTGAGGGTGCTGGCAATGGTCCTGTTGTCATAACTTGGATCAGTAGAGATCATGAGTTGTACAGCGGCGCATCTCCGATCTCGCTCGTTGAACATTGTGTCACTTTCAGACATGATAGAAGGCTCTTATCGCTCTTGGAATTTGTACACAACTAGCCAACAAGTAGATGGTCAGTAACAAAAAAAGAAAACCGGTTTTCATTAAACGGAAATAGAATCATGTCGTCTTTTCTAGGGCGACAATTTTATCGTTCCATCCGGTACGTTTTGCATTACTTGAGTTTTCTTTGAGAGTTCCCTCTCTCATCACTCTTTCGTTTAAACCAATGAGAAAATTTGAGGGTGGATAATGCGTCACGTACACTGGCGGGGAACCATTTTGGGATTCCCAGTTTTACTCTTGAATTCTTCAAAACTGCCCACGTTTTGAGTAAACGACGATTCCCACAAAATCTCTCACTTAAAAAAAAGCATTGTTTGGTTTGAATCATCAATCTTCGACGTAACCATTTTCAGACACTTTTTTATTATAATACAATACTTGATGCCATCCGATTGTAAATTACTTGTATTGGACATCTCCACTCTAGACGGAACCCCTCTTAAACAAGTAGACAAATTCACTTACCTAGCAAGCAGCGTCGCATCAACCAAAAAGGACATCGAAAAGAGGTTAACGAAAGCATGGACAGCTATCAATAGGCTATCGATTATATGGAAATCAGACCTAACCGATTAAACGAAACGCAGTTTCTCCCGGGCAGCGGTCGCATCGATACTGCTATATGGATGCACTACATGGACTCTAACAAAACGGCTGGAGAAGAAGCTAGACAGCAATTACACAAGAATGCTGCGAGCAATCTTGAACAAGTCCTGACGCCAACACCCCACAAGACACCAACTGTACGGCCACCTGCCTCCTATCACGAAAACTATTCAAGTTAGACGAACCAGACTTGCAGGACACAGCTGGAGAAGCAGGGACAAACTCATAAGTGATGTACTCTTATGGACCCCCACACATGGCCGTGCAAAAGCAGGACGACCAGCACGAACATACATTCAGCAACTATGTGAGGATACGGGATGTTGTCATGAAGACCTGCCTAGGGCGATAAACGATAGGGAAAAGTGGCGAGAGAGGGTCAGGGATATCCATGCTACCAGCACGACATGATGATGATGATGATGTCCTGGGTATGACAAAAAACAGCACTCTGTGATGGGCCACAAAAACTATTTGTGTTTAATAGGAATACTTGATATATAAGTCTCCAGCTTCTAGAAATGGAGACTTATATGGTATCAAGTATTCTTATTCAACACAAATAATTTTTCAAACAAATCGTTTTGACTCATAGAGGGGATTCTAACAGGCACTAAAACTGCAGGTCAGTGAGGAGCTGAGAATCATGGCAATAGCTCCAGAACTAGATCGTCTCCATAAGATTCAGTTCAATATCATACCCAAGACATCTTCTTTTGTGGAGAGCTTTATCCTACTGCTGAAGATACAGTTGCTATATTGTCAAGTTTTCTTTTTATATGTATTTATCTAGTAGCGTTCTCTAAGTCAGGGTGTTTAATCACGCCTGAAAATAAGAAAAATCTTGTGGGCCTTATACTCATAGCTTGAGAGTAGAAGTCCGGTCTTCAAAGAAAAACAAAAGGTAGCAGATAATTGTTGCCAAGAAGTCTTCGTAGTAACGGTGATAAAATATCAATACTACCGGGTGGCACTGGTGGGGGCGGGCAAATGTGCGAGTTATTCTTGCGGTCTTATCCTTGTTTAGCTGTACCAGGAATTTTCTGAAATAACCACGAATAATTCGCACTCCGCTCACGTTGCGATTAAGATCTGGATAACGAATCAAACACTATCCGTTTCAGCAATTTGACAGACGCCTCAGCACAATTACGTCAGGAAAAAAAAAAGAAAATTTACGATCATAAACAAAAAAAAAAACCCACAGCTTTGCAAGAATAATGATGTTTAATGTATTTTATAGAAATAGACATTCAACAGCTTTTTACGTTCTCTTTCAGAGACCGGCAGGTACGAGCTTATTTTTGTATCTTCCACTCTGGCAGTTTGATACAAAGAAAGTGAGATCAGAATCAGGGGGAAGCTACCTTCAAATTAGGTCCAAGTCGGTCTATGTAGAACTCGTTCCGTCTCTCCTTTTGTTTAATTCATGTATTTTGATAGCTAGGTCAAGGGCCAGTGTAGGGGTTACCTGAAAAGCCTGTTATAAAATCCACTCGAATTTTTTTAGCTAAATTTACCTATAACAGTCACTTTGATCAATCAGTTCACTGCTGATATCAATATTTTGTTTTGTGATCAACAATTCAAGATTCTTTCTTCAAAATAATAATGAAATGTCGTCTCACACTGAATAATTACGAAGTTCTTTTGATCGCAATGTATTTTCTCTAGTAAAGTAAATGAAGTTGGTGACCTTAGCTGAGGGTGACACGAAGGCTCCCTTTTCAATAGCTACTACACCGTGGTGCAGGGGAGGGCGCTATTCCTTTCCCGAGATCGCTCCACTTTACCCTTGATCCTTACCTTATAATGCTGTGTTAAGCAAGGCGGTATCAAGTACCATTTTTTAAGTCTTTGGTATGACTCGACCAGGGATTGAACACTGGTCTCCCGGACCACTGGTGAACACTCTACTCATTAGACAATGGCCCGGTATAGTCTTCTGAAATCCACATTAACTTCGTCTCTTTTTCTGGATATTAAACTTCTGACGGTCTCTGAAACTTGTATGTTACATACATTCAAAATGCAAATAAAAAATAAATAAGAGGAGTTGGAGTTAAACAGACACTGTCTTTTTATGTATTAGTATATTTTTGGTAATAATCAATAATTTGCAAATGTGTTTTTGTGTGTTTATCAATTTTGTATGTCTTTAGTTATTGTTTTTTTTTTTTTACTGCTTACTTGCATATCAGTCCATGTCCTTTCATTCAGCTCTGAAGGCATTGATGTCATTTATAAGTCACCACACCACCCAGTCGTGTATACGTGTATACCTGACACATTTGTCACCTGTCACATTACGACAGACTAACTTAAGCCTTCTGGTGGTGTACGGAAACGAGCCAGCTTATCAGGAGACCAAGGGTAGAAAAATTACAATCAGTGCTAGAGGTTCGTATCAAACTTCGGTAAAAGCCTGGATTTTAATGCTGACTCCCAATCCAAACAAACGGATTCTTCCAAATAAAATACTTGCATAATACAATATTACTACCTTGTGTTATTTACTTTAGTTTATTCATAGCTATGTATCTACCTACCTAAACTATCAATTTATAATAGTCTGTTCATATCGGTACCAGTAAGTTGATATTATTTACCACTCTATCTTTGTTCATGTCTTTCAGTCTCTTCATATCTATCTATCAGAGTGTTCTTTTCTATTATTCTATAAAACTTTCGTCCTGTCTTCCTGTTATATATTCTAACAAAGAACATTAATGGGTATGTCCCATTCCTCACAAATACATTGGAACCTAACGTGAGGAGGTGAAAATATACTAAATAGTCACCACTAGCTACGGTTACCTTCTTCACGCTGCTGCCAAGTATTGTATTTTGTTCATATTATAAAGATTTCCATTTCATTTTCAAACTCCGTTTTGGTAACTCCTCATTCAGTAACCTTTTGTTAGACTACAACACTATCTATTAAAGTCGTTTTATATCTATCTATCTATCTATCTATCTCTGGCAGTCTGTACATATCTATCTATTTATTTCACTGTTTTCATGTTTATCTATTGATATATTCATTCATCTCAGTCGGTTCATATCTATCACATATTCTTCAGCTTTAAGCTCTATAACAAGCTGAATCTATCTATATCTACATCTTCCTTTATCTCTCTCTCTCTCTCTCTCTCTATATATATATATATATATATATATATATATATATATATATATAATGTTAAAAAAGGACCACGTTCTTCTTTGTTACGTTAAGATCTCGTTTTTTTTTATGATATTATAAATTTATACTGATGACACTATATCGATAACCAAATGCATATACAGAGAGAGACATATATATATATATATATATGTGTGTGTGTGTGTGTGTGTGTGTGTGTGTGTGTGTGTGTGTGTGTGTGTGTGTGTGTGTGTGAGGTATTCATGATCTGAAACAAAAGGTAAAATGAAAAATGTCATGATCATAAAAACTTGGTATGAAAAAAAATTAATTACAGTTCCGTCATGATTAGATAGATATTAAAAGACTAGACCGAGATAGATAGATAGATAGATAGATAGATAGATAGATAGATAGATAGATAGATAGATATTAAAAGACTAGATAGATAGATAAAGTTGAATTAGTCGAAAGAGCCAGAGAAAAAGGAAGATAAGTTCGGCAAATCAATGAAGATACGTCGAAATATGCGTTTTGCCAGGCAGAAAATTATCCAATATCCTTTATTGTCACAATAAGTGAATTAGGAAGGAAATACAAATTCCAGCGACTTGTCCGCCCGAAAATAAATTCATCAGAAATGGTCCAATAAAACAAACTCGTGTAAAAATGACTCCAATCTGATCTCAGCATCAGTAACCACACACTAACCACTGCTTACACGCTTGGCACCGTAACAAAGTGGTTTTTTTTTTCCAGAATATTTCCTCTTTCTCTCCCCGATAAACGATGATCAAAATATTGTTGCTTATCACAGAAATTTAAACAATTCATATCAGGAGAGGAAAAATTATATTCTAGGAAATAAATTCTATCAAAATCCGCTTAATAATTGTTCCCGCAGTCATAGATATTAACAGACTCTCTTAGGTATACAGATATCAACAAATTTTGTTATATATATATATATATATATATATATATATATATATATATATATATATATATATATATATATGTAGAGAGAGAGAGAGAGAGAGAGAGATGATTGATTTGGTTTAGTTATGTTTTATGGCATATCAACTTTGAGGGTGATTTAATTCTAAATCCTGTTTATACATATGATTTGTAAGCGAATAGTTTGCCGGAAACATTATTTTTGAATAAGTCTAAACTCATTTGTTTGCACATAGTTAAATGGCTTCAAGTATTGCTAATACCGATAATTCAGTTTGATGTCAATCATTTGTTTGGATGCGATTATATGGTTTCAAGAATAGAAAATGATTAAACAATTCTATTTTGCCGATAGATGGGACCCTAACAAATAGTACCATCTTGAGCCTGAGTGGACCTGGGAGTAATCGTAAAGAAGCGATATTCCATACTCTTAAAAGGTCCAAAACTGTAGCCACCGCTATCAGATAGTTTAATGTCATATCCAGGACATCGTTGGAGAGGTCTTGACACACTGGAGAGATGCAGTCGGCGTATTCTACAACCCAATCAGACTGAGCTAGATAGATATGAACGGACTGTGATAGATAGATAGATAGATAGATAGATAGATAGATAGATAGATATGAACAGACTGTGATAGATAGGTAGATAGATAGATAGATATGAAAAGACTGAGATAGATAGATAGATAGATAGATAGATAGATAGATAGATAGATAGATATGAACAGACTGAGATAGATAGATAGATAGATAGATAGATAGATAGATAGATAGATAAATATGAACAGACTGCGATAGATAGATAGATAGATAGATAGATAGATAGATAGATAGATATGAACAGACTGAGATAGATAGATAGATAGATAGATAGATAGATAGATATGAACAGACTGAGATAGATAGATCGATGCAGTCTATTTCCAATTGAAATTCTTTGTTTACCTGCCGCTAATTAAGTACAGAATATACATATGTATTTATCAACCGCTCCGCCACGAGCAGGATATGACACAAGGTCATTTTTTTCCGATTTAAGTTTAAATTCAGGGTTTTCCTTCTGCTCGATCAGTTGCTATACCAAAGATAAATATTCCAGTCTGCTCTATCTAACCCATAGCTGAAGGGGGAATAGTTGGATTCACTCTATCATGTACCGGCAGAAGGAAAGCCAACAACGCTCAGATATAAAAATATCATCTCTCTTTCTTTCATTACGAAATTGTCGAAATATTTGGCAAAGAGAGAGAAAGAGAGGAAGAGTCAGGAACTGCTAAGATATACATACAGTGAGAGAGAGAGGGGGTATATTCAGAAAGCCTAAGCTTTTCCCTCTGCTTCCACGAGTCTGGCACAAGACCGACTTCGTTTCTTCTTCGACGTTCTGGGATCATACTCGCTTTCGACAAACGCAAGTCTTGTACATTTAGACTTTTCTTTACCTCTCCAATCGGGAGCGTCTGCCTTCCCCCGCCACTCCGTCAGGCCCGCCTCACCAGGGCGGCATGACGTCTGGTCTCTCTGCTCTCAGTCTACTGCTCTGTGTTTTGGGGTTGAAAACTTCCGCCGTCTTTTGTTTACCATGAGATACAGCTTTGCCCAGTCAGTTGTAAGGGGGAGGCTTGTAAAATACACCGACTGCGCCTCTGCGGAAGGGTAAACTCTCCAACGAGTGTTCTGGATATGACACTAAATAATCTGATGGTGAGGTTCCTGTAATGCCGGAGCTTTGGAGAATGTGGAGTACCCCTACATTGCCATCGTTCCCAGGTCCACTCTGGCCCAGAGAGGTAGCTCCTGATATGGCCCTATCTATGAGTAAAACAGAACTAAAGTGTACTTATGCTCAACTGAATTACTTGAAATAGGACTGTTTTCAAATTTAAACTGCGTACTTATGCTAAACTGAATTGATTGAAAAAGAACTGTTTTGATATTTAACTTTGGGTAATCAAAAACTATATTTATACTAAACTGAATTGTTTGAATTAGAACTGATTGACTTAACTGAATAGCTTGAAAAAGAAATGTTTTTGACAATTAAAATGTGTACTTATGCTAAACTAAATTGTTTGAAATAGAATTGTTTATTTGTATGAAAATAGATTTAGTATTAATAACCTACAAAGGTTGATATGTCATAAAACCCAAACAAACAAGATACAGCTGCATCGTCATTTGGAAATTCACGAACTTCCACGGCTTGTCAAAGGTCTATATGTAACCATACCGTTTCCAAGGGTATAGCGCCATGTGAAATGCAAATAGACTCGTTCGCGATTTGAACTCGGGTCGCAGTGTCCATTTCTTACAACGATAACTATTACTTCACCACATTCAGAGAAAAACAAAGATGTTCAACTGAAAGTAAGATATGTATGTTTGTTTTCAAGGCACGGTAGATATTTGTTCATCTAAGAATGAAAAAGAAGAACGAAAAGGGTTAATCAATAAAACTGCCCTCAGCTTCGAAGACCGGTTCAATGCGACCGGCAAGGAAGCGACTGCACTTTCGACCCACGGGGTTCCCTATTCATGCGAGTAATCACGTGAAAAATGGCTCCCGTCAGCCGGTCTGGTATTGTGGGGTGATATTAGCTGATCTTCCGCTCGACAACGCCCCATATGAATTAGTCAAGGCGATTCGTAACTGAAGAACCAGAAAGCCACATGTTGAAGTGCACGCAAATTTACCCAGAGTTTAACATAGAATAGTCGAACACCCGGTGAGACACGTGTTCTTGATCAATGTTTTGTGAAAATTATGATCCAAATTTTAGATTGGTTGGTTGTTTGGGTTTTATGGCATATCAACCTGTGTAGGTTATTTGACGCCAAACCCATTTTTATGCAAATAGTCAGTTCTATTTCAAACAATTCAGCGTAGCATGAGTACACAGTTTGTCAAAAATATTTCTATTTCAAGCCACTCAATTTAATCAAACAGTTCAAATTCAGGTTCGTATAAGTAGAGGTTTTGTTTACTCAGTTAAATGTCAAAACAGTTCTATATTAAACCAATCAGTTTAGTGTAAGTACAGTTTTAATACATTCTTAATACAAGTGTCATAAATCCTGTTTAAGATGATGGCTACTGAAATTATTTTTGACCTAAAATCGAATAAAGTTATTTCAACCAGGGATGGAAATATATTAATGATTTGTTTTATTGTATTGAATTAATAAAGAAGGCTATTGCAATGCGAAATAATAATTATTTGAGTCTAATTAATTTCAAAGTAAACCATCATCATCAGAGACTTTTTTTATAAATGAACACGATGTTAGATGTTCAAATTTTTTTTTAATGTTGTAAACATGGTGTCACGTGGGGTGTTAGAACGCCATGTTGGGTGTTATAACCATGGTGCCACATAGGGTGTTTAAACGCCATGCGGAATAGACATGACATCAGTTGTCCTAATCAATTTCCTTTTATTTTTTATTTTTCAAACTTAAATATGTATTTATCTTATTTTACAACGTTCAAAAAGTGAGAACCAGGTCCTATCAGAGGCTGAGCCCTCAGGGCTCCCGGTTGAGCAGCCCATGAGATGAGAAAGAAGTGCTGTTATAGCCAGAAGAGCTGGGGGTCAATATGTTGCAGTCTTTGTTCAGTCTCCAACTCACCTCTTACACAATAAACCCTTTCGTACTATAAAGTGTGAGAGGAGAAGTATATATTTCTAAAGAAGTGTGTCCGCTCGTCTTTATTGTATTGACTATGTTTCTGTATGCATATGAGTATGTTACACAAGGAGAGCAACTCTGTTTGATTCCACCATCACCTTCATGTTCTACAGCTTTGTCGTTTCTCTGGAAAATCCAGGTTTTTATCTAGATTTTCACTGTGAGTTGGTTTTTTTTAATTTTCACTCTATTATCCGCTGATACGATAACATTCATTTGATGACAAGTTCTTTTTTTTTTCTTGTGAATCATTTCAAGGTTCGCTTTGCTTGGGCTTATTTAATGTCAAAGCCATCCCTCTTGAAGGACACTAGCGATATTATTAAACCCATTCCGAGGAGGATAAAGAGTTTCATGCCTTTCCTAAGGGTATGAGTCCGAAAATAAATGTAATAGCGCAACTGGAGTTCGAGCTCGGTTACTTAGAAACTGCAGTCTAGTACTTTAAACCCCCCGCATGTCACTGGTACACTCCATTCGAGAAAAGGAAAATTACAAGTTCTTGGAAATATTGGAAGCGGACACCATCAAACAAGTGGTGATGAACGAAGAAATAAGAAAGATTATTTCATACGAACAATAAAACTCCTGAAAACCATGCCCTGTAGCAGCAATCTCATCAAAATACCCTTTGATACTTGGGACTGTTCATAGAAAGAACAAAGGATGAACTCAGACAAATGAACAAGAAATTTAATGACGATACGCAAGGCCTTTCATCCGAGAGATGATACTGACAGACTGCATGTGTCAAGAGAAGGAGGAAGAGGACCTGTCAGAATTGAAGATAGCATGGAAGCATTAATATGAGGACTCGAAGACTTTATTTAAAAAAGCAAAAAAAGACTAATCACAGAAGCCATAAATGGCACTGACGACATAAGGACAAAAAGGACAGCTACAAAAACTCAAAAACAGAAATAGGATAAAAAAAACAACTGTATTGATATTTCAAGCAACAAACTGGTGACCTGGACATGTCTACAA
Source organism: Sepioteuthis lessoniana (assembly GCA_963585895.1). Lineage (NCBI taxonomy): Eukaryota > Metazoa > Mollusca > Cephalopoda > Myopsida > Loliginidae > Sepioteuthis > Sepioteuthis lessoniana. Next base: position 13,388,253 of record OY757915.1, on the reverse strand, counting down.
AAGAGAAACCTTAAGAGAGAAACTGAATCTCTTCTAATCATCATCATCATCATCATCATCATGTCGTGCCGCCAGCACGGATATCACTGACCTTTTCTCGCCACTCCTCCCTATCGTTCATCGCTTCTGGCAGGTCTGTATGTTCAAGCTGGTGTGTTTTATTTTGCTAACTTGCATTTTTCTCCTTTGTAAGTTCTGGCTGTTTTTAAAATTGTGTCACAATAGTGGGCATTCGTTCTGTGGGTGAGAGTAAGCGCCAGTCAATGGATTCCTTTGTCTGTTTTGGCGCGAAACCCACACAAAGGGCTTGCACGCGAGATTTCTTACGAGACCGGAAGAAGACAAGGAAAGGCAAGGTACCAGAGCAGTCAACAGATAAGAGTTAGCGACAGCCAGGGAAAGGCGACGGTTGAGGGGTTGGGATTTGTGGACCCAGAAGTCAGACCAGCCGGCATGAGAGGATGAGTCAGCGTTCCTGGTAGCTGTGTGGGAATTTCGTTAGGGTACACACCACAGGTGCACAGAAATTCCAAAAAAGTGCCAAAACTTCTCCCTTCTTACGCTTAGGGATAACCCAGTCCGTTCTTGTTTGTTCTTCTTTCTTCCACTCTCGGTTATAAATGTTATATTTGTAAAACATGTGAAATGCCCTCGGCCTGAGATGAGAGGAACCTCTAGACGATCGAACGGCCATGAGCTGATATAAGAAGTTGAGATAGAGGGGACTCTATATTGTCACAAAATAGATGAAGGTAAATTATCTTAATTAAGAATGCTACATGATTCTTTTAAAGCCTGTTATGGAAAATTTAAATGATATAACCTACGTGTAACTCTTTGAGAAATAAATATTCCTTCAATATAATTTTGCAAAGTAAAATAAAACTAATTATAGAATTTAAATAAATAAATAAATGAATAAAATAAATATAACTTCTCGCATGTCTTAATTTTTATAAATAATTTAAAAGACGTTTTTTATTGGTTAAGAATAAAAAGATGTCTTTGTGTTTATATTTTTATGAATAGATAAGCAGACTTTAAAAAAAAAAAACAGTCAACAAAACTTTCAACAAGGAAAGACAGCGCTTTTAAAGGGTGTCGCTTCAATTTGCCTAAAAAAGGAAATAAATCTTCGAAGTCAACTATTCTTCGAAAAGGGAACATGAAAACCTAAGCTAAGTGTTAATTTAAGTGTGCTTTTGTTTGGGTTTATATATGTGTAAATGAGGGAGCAATCCCCTTTGTTTGGTACGGGCACCTTAGAGTTGGGTACACATTACCATTTTACACCGACCAGTCACACACGTGACACCGTTAGAAAGGTTGGCCCTTTTTTTTACCATTACTCCGAGCAAGGCACACGTGTTGACTTTGGACTTTGCAGGGGGGGATTCTTTGAGGCGAACAGAGGTAAGAATCAAGCACTATATCTGTATTTGCCCGAGTTATTAATCCGTGTGAAAGGGATTACAGAAATTATTTTCTATTTTGTTTTTAGTTTCACGGTCAAAGAAGGGTTTAAGAAGGAACGACGACCTATTGCGAATAAAGAACTTCTTTACCAGTTGAGCCTTTTACCTCATTTTTTTGCCACCTGGTGCTACCGTTACAATATGTATATATGTGTATAAATACTTGAATATGGGCAATGAAATTGACTTGGCTATGTGTTCTTTTTCTCCAAGAGGGTTTACAAAAAAGTAAGTGTTAGGTTGGATATAATTTTCCAATAACTCAGAGCGCCTAATTGCTCTTGATCTGAACAATAGAAAAAAACTATAAGTTTATGCTATAAATTAATATAAAACAATCAGGGTAAAAAATGGTGAATAACTGGACTATAATTAAGTTGAAAGTTTATAAATCAAAGGGAAAAAAGTCCCTTCACTAATTATATATCACAAAAGCCATGGGAAGCAGCATGGTGGATGTGAAGTATAGCGGATGAATCCAAAGTTGGGTTCACAAGCTTCCTCAGATGATGATCGGAAGAACTTCAAAGGTCAACGGTCGGGGTCAAATAGCTCAGTCAGGAAACTACTGCTACTTGTCTATGAGAGTGGCGACTATTCATATTTACCCAACCCCTCCGCTCGGACAGGATATGACACAAGGTCAATTTTTAAGCGGAGTTTAACAGGTTTGAATTTAGAGTTTTCCTTCACCTAGATTAGTTGCCTCACCAAGGCTGAAGAACCCAGTCTGTCCTACTATTTACCCTTAGCTGGAGGGAGAATAACTGGATTCATACCTTGCAATTAGGCTGGTCCAGGATTTGAACTCGTGTCGGCGTGTCCATTTCCTACGACGATAACCATTATACCACGAGCGACTATTGATGAGAGGAAAACAGCCCACAAATTACCATGATTCTAAATCAAATGTCCAAGAGTATAATAATAATAATACGTTCGTAACATCATGATTATCGTCGTAGGAAATAGAATTGGTGAACCGAGATCAAACCCTGAACAAGGCTGTTTATATTTCATATCACTCTAATAGGCTTTGGAAAGGTATGAATCCATCTACTATGAATAAAACATAGGGAAAACTCGGCTTTTTTACCTTGGCATGGCTACCAATCTCGGAAAAATAAATTTCTTAATTCAAACCAGCTTTACTCCGGATAAAAATTGACCTTGTGTCGCAACCTGTTCGTGACGAAGAGTTCGAATGAATAAATGCTGCAAATAAAAATCATTTGTAAACAATCATAGCCCTTAAAAGAAATTTTCACATAGTGACATCGCTTCAATTATTCATTGCTGATATCAACGATTTGATAGTAAAACAGTCCATATCTATCTATCTATTTATCTATCTATCTCAGTCTGTTCGTATCTATGAATCTATCATTGACTGGATGATTTTTTAGCTGGTTTGAGTGAATTTTGGTATTGTTTTCTTTATATATATATATATATATATATATATATATATATATATATATATGCGTGTGTTATTGTCTGTATCGGAAACGAGAGGAGACCGGAAGTAATCTATAATGGGAGAAGTCTCCTTGCATTCCCTCCAGTGACCATCCCCATTATCTGGCTGTATTCATTTGTTTTCATGTTGGATCTGAAGATGTCCTGTTAAAATTTGGGTGGGGAGGGTTTTTTTTATTCATATCAATGCACTTAAGAGGATGGAAGTGAATTTATAATCCTAATGTGACCGAATATTGTTTTTTTCTTGAAATTATATATATATATATATATATATATATATATATATATAAGGGGCATACGATAAGTTTCCAGACTTTTTTCGTATGGCCTTTGAAAATTGTCGTAGACTCTTGAAAATTCAGTATGCTATTGCTATGCATATTATAAAATGAATGACCAATTTTTATGATTTCAGGTTTAAATGAACAGCTACCGCAGCAATTGGAATACACCTTACTAAAACCCGATTGTCACAGCTGGTGAATTTCAAAACTGCAATCTTGACGTGATGACACTTTAGAAAAACGATATGCAATAAAATTCTGCTTTAAACTTAGAAAAAATGCCACAGAAATCTATGGAATGGTTCAGACTGCTTTTGGAGCATCTTGCATGAATCGAGCATCAGTTTTTGAGTGGCATAAGAGATTCAAAGAAGGCAGGGAGTCTGTGAGGGATGATGAGAGATATGGGAGGAGTAAGAAAGTCAATACACCAGAGTTGATTGGCCAAACGTTTAGGGTTAGGGTTACTATGTTGAGGTTTTAAGGGAGTTCAGGAAGAGATTCCGTCGTAAGAGGCCAGCACTCTTTAAATCGGGTCAGTGGCATTTCCACCAGGACAATGCACCAGTCCACAACTCCATCCTTGTCACAGACTATTTGACAAAGATGTGCATCAAGATAGCTCCTCACCCTCCCTATAGTCCAGACCTTGCTCCCTGTGACATTTGGTTATTCCCTAAGCTCAGAGGCATGAGACAATTAAGAAGATGAAAGAGGCTGTGACGAAGGTCATTAACATACTCACACAAGAGGACTTCCATGGGGCCTTACAGAAGTTGTTCGAACGGTACAACATGTGCATTGCAGCCGGAGGAGATTACTTCGAAGGAGACTAGAGTTTCCTGTATGTACTATCAATAAAAGTGCCCGTACGAAAAAAGTCTGGAAACTTATTTAATTATCCTCGTATATTAAGAAATGACTACCAAATATATATATATATATATATATATATACGGGGGTGTATTGAAAAGTTCATCAGCAGAGAAGTTTAAACCATGACCTTTTTACCGATGGCATCCAAGCACTGCAACACAAATGAATGAAGTGTGCGGATCACTATGAAGAAAAATATCTTTTTTACTTACATTTGATGAAATTATCTTATCTATATATTCATAGGTAGATAGATAGATGGATGGATATTAAAAGAGTAGACCGAGATAGATAGATAGATAGATAGATAGATAGATAATGGGAATTTTCGTAATACAGTTATTTTCCTTCACATTTGGATAAAGCATCAGACCAGAAAGACTAAGACTCTGATTCTTTTAATTAGTTCCGACTTGTCTGCCTAAGGTCCCGAGGTCCGATTTCAGAACACAAGTACGACTTTTAAGATTTTTTAAAGATTTCTTTCTAAGTAATATCTTTAAGTAATAGGAGAAATAAGCAAAGAACTATTTGAATGACTTATTTGACTTGTGCTTGTTGAGATCGTATTTCCTGTTGCAGAAGTCCAAACTTGGCATCAGCGTTAAACTCGCCAGATTCGGCTTGACTGGGTTATCTCCCTTGTGTTTTCTTAACAAAAGAGAAATGCTTTGAACAGAATTTCCCACTCATCTGTGTCATCTTAGAATTTCCTATTACTTATATATGTATCTATTTTGGGGTTTACCTTAATTGACAAGTAAAATAAATTTTTCCAACAAAATTATTCCCATAATAATCGTCTGTGAGACAAACTTGCTAAGTCCTAATTCACACCGAGCATCTATTTCAAAACTTGTTTTGTAATAGACGACCGGTGATTTTTAGTGGATGTCGCAGACTACTAAATAAAGAGGAGATTAAGCATATGGTAGTGTTTATCGATCTCTCTATCTCAGTCTGTTCATATCTCTCTCTCTCTCTCTATTTGTCTCTTTATATATATATATATATATATATAGAGCCATTGGCCTAATGAGTAGAGTGTTCACCAATGGTCAGGAGACCGGGGTTCAATCCCAGATCCAGACATACCAAAGACTCAAAAAATAGTACTTGATGCCGCCTTGCTTAACACTCAGCATTATAAAGGATCAAGGGTAAAGTGGAGCAATCCAGGGAATGGAGTAGCGCCCTCCTCTATACCTTGCTGTGATAGCTATTGAAAAGGGAACCTTAGAGTCACCCTAAGGACTCCAAGAATAAAATAGATCTGAAAATACTGATATATATATATATATATATATATATATATATATATATATATATATATATATCAGTATTTTCAGATCTATTCATTTCTGTCTGCTCAATCATGTCTATCATTACACATATATATAATTCAATCTATTCAAATCAATAACTCTATCAATCCATTTTTCTCGGTTTCGATCTATCAGTCGATCTAACCTATGTACATAAATGTCTCTGTGTGTGTGTGTGTGTGTGTGTGTGTGTGTGAGTGTTTTTATCGCCACTTGTATCTCTCATTCAGTTTTTGTTTATCTTATTCAATTCATCTTTCTCTCTTTCTTTGTCTCCCTCTCTCTCTCTCTATATATATATATATATATATATATGTCAGTCTTTTCAGATCTATCTATCAATCTTCAATTTGTTCAGATCTATCTATCTATCTATCTAAAATAACACTTATCTACCAATCAAATTTATATTTTTATATATACCTGCTAGAATGAGGTTTGCAGTTATGTTGTCCGTATCTATTCGTTCTACGCTGTTGTATCTACTTAGGGTTTTGATTGATCCTCAGAAGTAACATTGTTTTTTGTTTGTTTGCATGGTGTTGTTTGATAATTTTGAGGTAGAAATTTTATACTTGATTTTAAGGCGTCTCTAAATTGAGATGATGTAGGATTTGATATTTTCAGTCGTTTTTGTTCAGTGGTTGTTTGGGCATGTTTTTAGAATGGTCAGAAGGTTTCAGTTTTCCTAGGGTAGTTAGAATGTATTTTTTGATTTTCATTGTTTGTTTAGGTGTTTTGTTTTAAATTTGTGATGTGGATTTTTCAAGAATTATATATTTTGGGAATCGGTGGGTGGATTGGTGATCTGTTCGTTCATCTCCTTAAGGTACTTGTTTCAGAAGGAGATTTGGAGTGTTCTGAAGATAATTTTGCCAATGGTGTGGGTATTTGTATAGATTCTTTTTATTTGATTCTTTTTGTTTGATTTGTCTTTTGTTTAATTTGTCTTTATCTGAAATTTCAACTGAGTCGACTTCCTTAATTGTTACTGAAATTTTTGCCAATTGTTTTTCCCAGTTGAATTTGTTTTTCGGTTAGAGCTCTGTATTGGCTTAATTGGTTGTTTTTATTGTTGATTAGATTTCCACATAGGAATCCATTATTCTTCTTGCTTCTAGAAATGTTATATTTCTTTTTCTATACTTGATTTCTCTCTATCTTTTGTATAAATTCTTTTTGAAAACGTGGATTTAGGGTGGTTTTCTAAACAGTTAGATCATTTGGTTTCATAGGAACAATCTTCTTCAATATGGTCTGGAATTCTTTGGCCAGACATTCAACATAACAGTCACCCTGTAGAACTCATCTTGTGATATATATATTTCTAACTATTAAAGCACATTAAGGGTAAAAAGATGTATTGATCTGCCTTTTTGAGACCGTATGCAATTCTATTTTCTTTGGAATTATTGTGCTACTACCCCTTCGCGGCCGCCCCATCTTATAATATATCATTAATTCCTCTGCTCGGGCAGGATATGACACAAGGTCAATTTTTAAGCAGAGTTTAACAGGTTTGAATTCGGAGTTTTCCTTTTTCCTAGACTAGTTGCCTCACCAACGCTGAAGAACCCAGTCTGCCCTACTATTTACCATAGCTGGAGGGTGAAAAATTGGATTCGTACCTTTCCTAAGGGTATTTGTGCTATGTGAAATGCAATCAGTCTCGTCCAGGATTTTAACTTGTGTTGCCAGGTCCATTTCCTACGACGATAACCATTACACCACAGGCACCTCCATCTTATCAACTTCTTTGTACCAATACAGTGATTCATCTAGTGGGTCCGCTAGGGTATTTCACATTTCTTTATGTCCACAAAAGAAATACAACCGAGAAAGTCGGAGAAAGAAAAAAGAGAACAAACGAACGATATGGGTTTATGGCAGTTCTAAGCATAAGAAGGGTAGTTTTGTGACACCTTGCATTCCTGTGCATCTGTAGACTATCGCCGGCGAGTATTTTTCGCGAAATTTCCACCAAGCTACTTGGAATGCCAACTTATCTTGACTGGTATTCCCTCACTGCTTCCTTCTGCTGACCGTTGTCGACTCTGGACTGCTAACTCATCTTGACTGGTCCCTTCTGCTGTCCGTTCTCGACTGTCCCTCACCGTCCTCCTTCGCCAACTGTCCTCTCTGCGTTCCTTTGCCAACTGACCCTCAGAGTTCCTTTGCCAACTGACCCTCTCTGCGTTCCTTTTCCAACTGACCCTCTGGGTTGCTTTGCCAACTCCCCTCTGGCTTCTCTCGGACCTGCCATTCCTCCTCCACTTCCGGTCTTGTCGGAGATCTCGAGCTCATGCCTTTGTTTGAAATCGTCTGCCTGGCGTACTACCCACGTGTTACATTATGGATTTTTGAAAGGTCAAAATGTATAATCACTACCCTTTCTGATGGTTATCGTTTTATTGTCCGTGACGCCTTTTTTTCTACTGCTATTTGTATTTCTTCTTGTGTAGCTAAGGATAACTCTTTTTGAAGTGTTAAGTTTTTCACGTGGATAAACTTTGCATTTCAAATAGGTGAAGGTTTTCATTTCTGTAGGTTTTCGGTATGTTTTTTGTTATCTACCTCTACAAGCAGATTGGTGCTTCTAATTGTTTTCATAATCCTAGGGTTTGCACTGCATGAGAATATTTTTTCAGTCAAGAAAAGGAAAGGTTTCACTAAAAAAGTTTTATCTAGTGATTCAATTAGAGTAAATCTCGGGAATTCTGTAATTTTTTTCATTTTCTGAATTGGGTTCACAGAGGTTTCCTTTGAGTTTTTCTGAGTATTTACGATATGATTTGTTTGTCTTTTTTTTTATCCGCTTGTCCTGTACTCTAGCATCTACCACGTAGTCCAAAAATTAGGTCGGGAATTTACCATATGGAATACCCATACACTTTAGTGGAGACGAGAATACATCGCTCAGTATGTTATATAATTGCAGAATGATTTTTTTTTATATTAATCATTTTTCGTTAATTATATTTTATCATTCGGCTCTTAGTTCAGGTGCATAGCATTGGGTACAGTTTACGCTCGTGCGCAAAGGATATAACAATCACAATTGTCATAATAAACCCCAGATAGGAAATAGGGCTGCAGTGTGAACGACGTCATGCCCGGAAGAGAGGGCTCTGAGAAATTGAAGATTTTGAAAAAGAGTCAGTTGGGAGTTGACTTTGGGCCATGTAGACAGACAGTTGGGTTGTCTGCCATTGAGGCAGACAGTTGAAGTTGGGGTCCGACAATGATGGTGAGAAGTTGGGTCCGACAATGATATTGAGAAGTTGGGGTCTGACCATGATGTTGAGAAATTGAAATTGGATCACGAGATGTGCCGAACGTTGGTGGGTGTTGTTAGCATAGTATGATTACGAAAGACTTTTAAGAATTGTCTCTCTCCTCGTGTCGAAGAAAAGAAGTTAGAAATTAATAAAACGTTCGTATCTGAACAACGAAGTCGCTTGTATATTTATATTGTGTGGTTTGCATATGTATTCGCGTAGTATACAACAAGTATGCTCGTATTAGGAGGGATATTTTGAATAGCCGCTACGCCCAGTTCTCCAACCATACCACCCTAAAGTTAAACAGTGGTCAAAGTAATGTTCCTTTTAGCATGGTTGACCCTCAGCCACCCTCTTGTAGCACCTTAAAGATAAAAACGGCTGGGTGTTTATTTGTCACAAGAGTAATTTTGTAATATAATTAGGGTTGGTAATTGATCATATCAGTTGATTTTTTTATTTGTGGTGATAAATTGTAAATTAACAAAAACATCTTTTGTTTGAAGTATAAGTTGCATTTGAAGGTAAATTGTGTGGAGGCATCAAATGCTTAGTTGTAGGTTTCGATTTTTTAAAGGTCAAGACTTGCGAACGTGTACGTGTCATACACGTGTTACTCATGTCAAAATAGGATTTTGTTTTGAACTCGGGGTTGTGGACAGGATGTTTGAAATAAACACTTCATCACCAGAGGACTGAGTGTTGGGCATGGCTGGAAGATTTTCGTGATGATATCACATTGGAAAGTTAATGACACGTGTTCTTATTACATTAGCTGGGAGGATAATTAATATATTACATAAACAGAGTTATGTATTTTAATTAGGTGAGTTTGGAGTTCAGAGAGTTGAGAGCAGTTGGTCGGAGCCAGATGAGTGTCCTCTTGGAGGCAGGGTTAGTTAGGCGAAGAAAGCGAAGTTGGCGTTTTGATTGTTCGTCTACCACCTATGAATCTGATAGCGTTTCTATGACACACGTAAGTCTTTTATCTATCTTCCTCTCTTGTTTCATGTCTGACGACTAGAAATATAGTAGAGTAAATAAACTTTTCGTATCTAAAGAAACAACGGGTCCGTCTTGTATTTGAGAAATGTAACAGCTATTGATATTCGAGATGGCGCCATGTCGCTGGGGCAACGTTACAATTAGAAGAATAGGGTCGGGACTTAAAAATACTTGACGTGATCAGTTGATTAATTGGATCGGTTTTATCCGACACCTGTCGACTTCTAGGGCCAGTTGCAGGTCATGTGACTACTTAGTACCGTGGTTTAATGGCTAAACCGCTGGACTGCAGACTCCAGTCGCAATATTACGTTCACTTTCGGACAAACACCCTTAGGAATGGTATGAATCCTCTTATCTTCCCAGGTATGGGCTAAATAGTATTGGTGCTGTTCTTCTAGAAGGATTGCTTTGGTATTAAATACCCCAGGAAGGTTAATATGCCATTAAACAAAGAAATAAAACCAAACAACCATCAGACATTACGGGTTACTACCCACGGCCAACAGGTGGTTCCCATTAGGGTGTCTTACATGTCTGCAGTGGTATAGTCAGAATATACTATAGTCCGAGCCAACAAAGCGGTTAAATTTTGGTAATATTGGTCTTCCATAGATGTTCAAGACAACAATGGCATCATGAAATATTTAGAAATTCTAATAAATCTCTTTCGTCCATATCAACAATTTAGTTAATAATTCACTTAATTAATAATCGAGCAAAATTTCTTCTAAACCAAAGTTGCTGGGATTTTATCATTTTTAATTGAACATTATCCAATCAAAACGAATATTGTTAATTATTACGATAGCGTTAATAAAAAAAAGAAGTTTTCCCCAAACAATTTCTCATAAAAAGTTGTTTTCTTCTAAACCAAAGATACGAAGATTTTATCAATTCTAATGGAACATTATGCAATCAAAATAGATTATAAAGTGTTACGATGAAGCCCATAGATATGGACACGCATTACGTCTTTTTATAAAAAAATAATCTAATTTAAACTAAATATATCAGGATTTTATTTTTTATTATATTTTAGAGGAATATTATATAATGAAAATGAAGGGATTCGTTATTACTATGCTCTATTGTATTGACATTTTTAATCAAATTCAGAGGTTACATCTATAAAGAAAGAAACATATTGAAGACAATGACAATTAATGACAGTATAATGAAAATGACAATTAATGACAGTAAAAAGACAACGACTATTAATGACAGTATAAAGAAAATGACAAAAAATAACAGTATAAAGAAAATGACAATGACAGTATAAAGAAAATAACAAGTAATGACAGTGTGAAGAAAATGACAATTAATGACAGTATAAAGAAAATGACAATAACAGTATAATGAAAATGACAATTAATGTCAGTGTAAAGAAAGGGACAATTAATGACATTATAAAGAAAATGACAATTAGTGACGGTATAATGAATAGGACAATTAAAAACACTTAAAACTGTTCATCATAACTAAAATAATCCAACTAAAATAAGTAAAGCCGATTTAAAATCGTCATATTTGCAGCCTCTCTTCCGATTAAAGTGAATCAGGAAAAGTGAGGGTGTGGTTTGGTTGGTTGATTTGTTAGGTTTTATTGTATATCAACCCTTGTGGGTTATTTAATGCCAAATCCTATTCATGCATATTTATTAAATATGTATGATTTCGTTTGATTTGGTTTTATGACATATCAATCCCTGTAGGTTATTTAATGCCAAAACCTGTTTATACATATGTATATCAAATTTTTAAATAAACTGTTTGAAGGTAACATTTTAAACATGCCAAAGCTCATTTGCATGCACTCAGTAAAATGGTTTCAAGTATTGCTATCTAACGCTAATAGTTTTTTTCACACATGTAAAATAATTAGGGTGGTAATTAATTAACTAATTATTTTATTGATAATTGATTTTATTAATTATTGTATTATTTAGTTTGTGGAGGTTGTGAACTGGTTATAAATCTTTGAGTGTAAGTGTACTTCGTTGCAAAAGTTCATATGGTGTCATACTTGCGCGTGTGGCGGAAAGTCATGTTTGATAGATTTTGTAGATCACAGGAGTGAAGTGTTTTCAAATCATTATTGAGGCCGGATGTCGTTAAAAGTAAACAAGTCATGTCGTCGATTTAGGATAAGATTGATTTAAATTAAACAAAAAATTATGACACGAGTTCTAATATGATTTGCTGATGCAATAATTACGAAGATATTATATAACAAAAGATAATTATAGATTTGAGAGGGAATTGGGATTTGAAACCCAAAGAGTGACGTTGGTCAAATCGGAGAGTAGGTGCCTCTTTGTAGTTGTAAGCGATATTCGCTTATAAACTCTTAGAAGGACTTTCTTTCTCCTCGTGGTTGCGTTGGACTGCTAGAATTGTAGATAGTCTTAATAAAGATATTTACGTATCTGATTATCAGTGTCATCTGTGGTTATTTTAGAATTTCAATATTCAAGGAGATATCATGCTACATGGTCGCCTGGGCGAGACTAGGTGATCTGTTTGTATCTAATAATCCCAATGAAGTCTGTGTGACTCATTTTCTAGGACAGATTCCGTGTTGTGCTAATACCATTTGTTCTTATAATCAAATTTAACCTTCTTGCACATTTCCCAGTGGATCACTTTTCCTAACCAGTCACATCGAGTCTTATATTCTTTTTGCTCTAATTTGCTGCATTCGCTTATTGTGTGATTGATCGATTTGTCTCTATTTCCACATAATCTTCATCTGCTATTTTGTTGTGACTCGTCTATTTTTGCCTTAACGTAGAAAAGATAATTTTGGATTCAGTGAACTGATTTTGAAATCCAAAGTTCGTTTTGGTCAGCGTACGGGAGAGATGGGGATGTGAGGTGGCTGTAAAGAAGATACATTGATAAACCCTTACAAGGTCTTCCTCTCTCCGTCCTGTTTGCGTTTACACCTATGAAATCGTATCATTCTGAATAAAACTCTTTCGTATCTGAACAACATAAGTCGCCTGTTTTGTTTTTTTTAATCATATCATTCAAGATAGTTTATCGTATTACAAACAGTTAAATGTTTTAAATTATAGCTAGGTAACACTCAAAATTCAATTTAACATCAATCATTTGTTTGTACTACCACTCTGGTTGAGTATGGACCTGGGAGTAATGACCACGAAGAGGCACTCCACATTCTCCAAAGCTCCTTGTCTATAGCCCCGGCATCAGATGTCTGAGTGTTATATCCAGGTTACTCGGTGGGAAGGTCTTACCCTTCCGCAGATATGCAGTCGGTGTATTCTACAGCTTTAACCGACTGGGCTGCATTCAAGGTGTAATTAATATATATATATAGTAACTCCAGCAATAATGGTTTTCGGACTCTGTCTGAAGAGCCATTCCTTCAAGTCTCTCTCGAAACAATAAAAATCCTCTCAGAACAAATCATTTGTCTTTGACTTTGGTGGGACTCAACATCCTGATTCGAACTTTCATGAATAACTATCTTAACTCACTAACTTCCATAACTTTCTATTATTTTCATGTCGAAAAATTTTAATTTAGGTTAATTTTGTTGACAGAATTCATATTAATATTAAACGAAGAAAACAAAAATAGCGTGGCCCGTTATTTCAGCCCCATAAAATCAGCCCTAAAATACAAATGAAATTCTTCTAATAACATAACAGACAAATAGATTTCTGGCTGAAATCATCATCATCATCATCATGTCGTGCCGCTAGCACAGATATCCCTGACCCTCTCTCGCCACTCCTCCCTATCGTTCATCGCTACATCCCGTATCCTCACATAGCTGCTGTATGTAGGTTCGAGCTGGTCGCTCTGATTTTGCTCGGCCATATGTGGGGGTCCATAGGAGAGCAGCATTTATGAGCACGTCCCTGCTTCTCCAGCAGTGTCCTGCATGTCTGGTTCGTCTAATTTGGATAGTTTTCATGATGGGAGGTAGGTGGCCGTATAGCTGTTGCTTTGTGGGGGGGTTGCCTCCAGGACTTGTCCAAAATTGTTTGCAGCATTCTTGTGTAGTTGCCGTCAAGCTTTTTCTCCATCAGTTTTATTAGCGTCCCTGTAGTGCATCCATATACCAGTATAGACACGACCTCTGCTTGGAAGAAACTTCGTTTCATTTTATTGGTAAGGTCTGACTTCCATATGACCACTAGCCTATGAAATAATGAAAAATGATCTTTAAAAATCTCAAATGAATTTTACTCACCGTTTTTTTTTCAAACAACTTATTTCTGTTTCAAGATAACAGATAAATTGTGCCCGTAAATAATTTGTTTCTCTGTATCAAAATATTGTATCAGGGAGATTTAAAAATACGTCGAGTCCCATCCATGTTCTGTGCTTGTTTGTGTGCACCTGTGTAGAGGGTGATATTTATCCGTACTGCTGTAAGTTCGAGCTGGTCGCCCTGCTTTTGCTCGGCCATATGAGGGGGTCCATAGGAGAACATCATTTATGAGCTCGTCCCTGCTTCTCCAGCAGTGTCCTGCATGTCTGGTTCGTCTAAAATTTGACACAAGGTCATTTTAATGTGAAGACTACATACAAATCGACACTCTCGTGTAGCTGGTGTAAAATAATGCTTGGTCCCACAGGTGTATAACGATAAACTTAGCCCCTTAAAGCGGTTATTGCCAGGTTGGGACGGCCTCCCAAGGACCAGATTCTCACTAGCCCAGAAGGACCGGTGCCAAATGGGTCTTTGCTTGTCATCGATTCACCTGGTCAAAAGGCCAAATCCAATGGAAATCTATGGTTGTCAATGAGTCCAACTATGCCAGGCGCCCGGGCTGGAGTTGTGCATGTGTAGGAAGGTCTGTGTCCTGTTCGGCTGACCCAGACAATGTGTGGTTAACATCATAAATTCTTGTAGCAACTGAGAGAGTAGCTTAACCTGAACCAAAGACATTTGTTTTAAAAAAATACAACAAAGAGAAAATAACGTTTTATTTTTTGTTGAATGGTGAGTTGTCAGTTATCAGAAGTGAAAACTTACATTGGCTCAAAGATTTCATGAAATATATTTAGAAAAAAAATTATTGGATACTAAAATTCTTCTTATATATATAGTATCAATGGCTTTTGAGGAACTGGAAAAAGTCTAAGAAGATTACGTTAACGCTTTAGATATACCGGAGTCGAGAAAAAAAGCGGGGGTAGTCAAAGAAGAGAAGTAGGAAAGAGAAGGTAAAAGAAAAGGATAAATGGTGGAGAAAGGTGAAAGAATGGAAGAATTGGAGAGAACTGAGAGAGAGGAGAGAGCTGAGAAAGAGGAGAAGGTAGAGAAAAGTGAGAGAAGGGTGAAAGGTGAGAGAATGGAAAAAGAGGGGAAAATTGAAAGAGAAAATATAGGGAGAATGAAGATCAGAGGCGAGAAGGAATTTATGTAAATTGTCAATATAAGTGAAAATGAAAGAATTGTTTGAATGCAAAATTCGTGTAATTATGCATATACACCTTCTAATTTCCATGCATTTCCGGGTTAGGTTGGGTTGGTTAAGTTTTATGGCATATCAACTCTTGCTGATTATTGAATACCAAATCCTGTTTATCATCATCATCCTGTTGTGCCATCAGCGCGGATATCCCTGGCCCCTCTCGCCTCCCCTCTCTATCGTCCATTGCTTCCGACAGGTCTTCAGAGATACATCCCGTATCGGCACAGAGCTGCCGTAAGTAGGTTCGAGCTGGTCGTCCTGCCTTTGCTCGTCCATGTGAAGGGGTCCACAGGAGTACATCACTTATGAGCTCGTCCCTACTTTTCCAGCAGTGTCTTGCATGTCTGATTCGTCTAATTTTGATAGTTTTTATGATGGGTTGTTGGTGGCCGTACCGCTGTTGCTTTGTGGAGTGCAGCCTCCCGGACTTGTTCAATATTGCTCGCAACATTCTTGTGTAGTTACCGTCAAACTTTTTCTCCATACGTTTAGTTAGCGTCCATGTAGAGCATCCATAGAGCAGTATCGACACGATCGCTTCTTGGAAAAACTGCGTTTTATTTCATCGGTCAGGTTTGACTTCCATATGCCCGATAACCAATCGATGGCTGTCCATGCATTTGCTAGTCGCATGTTGATGTCTCTCTCGGTTGATGAGACACTGCTTCTTAGGTAGGTGAAGTTGTCTACTAGTTTCAGAGAGCAACCGTTTAGTGTGGAGATGTCGCCTGTTTGATTAAAGCACATATATTCCGTCGTGTGCGCATTGACATGGAGGCCGATGCCTGCAGCGTCTCGTTCCAGACTCTGTAACAGGGTTTCGGCTTGGGCGGGTACATTTACCAGAAGCGCTATGTCATCGCCGTAGTCGGCGTCGGTAATTTATAAATACTGTTATATACTCATGTACAGCATCATAACGACACAATAAATAAACAGACGCACGCAGGAAGACTTCTTTATAAACATATTTACCTCTCACTTTATTACAAGGGTTCGAAAAGGTTGTGTGGGGTTTTACTGTGAGAGGGAGCCGGAGACCGAACAGAAACTGCAATATTTTTACCTCCACTCTTATGGCCGTCAACGTTGAGTTTTTCTCGTTCTTTGATGTTCAACCGGAGCCCTGGGGTCCACTCTGCTGGGTGCTGGCTTTCTTTACTGCATCTTATCAGCATCTTCTCTGGACCCCAACTCATCATGGCCCCAAGCCCCTTCGTCCTGGTGTGGCTTTCCCTATCACATCTCGTCTAACTCCGCCTCCAACTGTCTGCAACTCAACTGGCTCGTCGAACTCAACTGAGTTATATAATCGTTCGACGCCCACTCGATCTTTGAAATCGAATATTTAATCGTCATCAAGCGGAAATAACTGTCATGCAGTTCAGAGGCCACTCTCTTCTGGTGCATCACTCTGTAGTGGCACAGTGGGACCTTCACCTTGTCCCATATTATCAGCCTTAATCCGCCCACGCAATCTCTTTTGATTACTGGCCATTGGAATGTGTCACTTCCTTCCGGTGCAACACCTTGGAATAGCATTTTTGGGCCGGGTCGAAGGTCAAAATATTACAATACATCAAATATATATGATTTATAAATAGATAGTTTGCAGTTAACAGCTTTAAACGTGTTTATTTATTTGCACTCAGTTAAATTACTTCAAGTATTGCTATGTAGCACTAACAATTTAATTTAACACTTGGTTGCACATAGTTTAATGGATATACATATATGATTTATAAGTAAATAGTTTGTAGGTAATTTCATTTAAAAGAGTAGCTGTGTTTTGCTATTGTTTGCACACTGTTAAATGGTTTCAAGTATTGTTATCTAACACAAATAATTCTATTTACTATCTAATCCTTCGTTTGCGCTCAGTTAAATGACTTCAAGTATTGTTATTTAATTCAAATAATTCTATTCAGCATTTTTCATTCAGTTATCTGAATTTCTGAGACGAAGCTTGATGATTTTTATCATTAAGGGTTTTCGGACAATTGTCTTCATCTTTATTGTTATTTTTCGCAACATTTCAGCCGATATGTCATCCGGCCTTCTTCAGAAAGTTGTGAAAATAGCAATAAAGATGAAGACAATAGTCCGAAAACCCTTAATGATAAAAATTTTCCATTCACTTGCACACAGTTAAATGGTACCAAATATTGCTATGTAATGCTAATAAGTCAATTTTGCACGCAGTTAAATGGTTTTAAGTATTGTTATTCAACATAAATAATTCTATTCAACATTATTCTTTCGTCTGCATGCAATGTAACACTAATAATTCATCTTAACATCAGTCATTTGTTTGCACGCACTTGGTTAATCAAACAGCTCAATTTGACCCATAAATAGGACCCTATCAGATACTTCCACTCCGGGTCAGAGTGATCCTGGGAGTAATGGCAATAAAGGGGTACTCGACATTACTCAACACTCCAGGACTGAAGCCTCACCATCAGATTGTTTAGCATATCTAGGACACTCACTGGGGGGTTTTACTTATTGGCAAAGATGCAGTCGGTGTATTCTACAACTCCAGCCGACTAGGCTCCCATGAGTCCAGATTGTTATTATTATATAAGTGATAATGTTTTTGAATAACCGGTTTAACAGATTAGATGGCAAACATATTTCTTGTATATGTTGAATTCTTACTTTTTGTCAGCAAATATAGGCTGATTGATAGGGTGGGTAGTTCTGTAATGTTACGAGATTATAAATATACTGAAGCTATCATTCCATGCGCAGATATTAATGATAGTGCTACCTTACGAAAGCCAAAATAAATAGATGTTACATTTCACAAAATACTAAGCGACTCCGTTGTTTCTTTAAATACAAAAGTTTATAACAGTCAGCAAAATTCCACACAGCAGTCGTCACTGAAACGAGAAAGATAAATTGAAAGAATTACTGGTGTTAATTTGAAACGCAAAGAGTCCTATTCCCGAAAGACGAACACTCAAAAAGACCAACTTCATTTCATCACCCTGGGACCCACACTGGGCCACTCGTCTCTTAGACACGAATCCGTCCAGGCAACTGTGACTCTCTTTGACTGACCCAAGTGACTAACTGACCGCCAAATCACCCTGCTTATATATTATATTAATTATCTCATCAACTAATGTGATCAGAACACGTGTTATTAGCTGTCAGTGTTACGTCATTCCTCGCAACCGACCCCAAAACAGAAGCCTATTATGACAAGACTGACGCGCGTATGACATATCCACGTATGCAAGTCCTGACCTTGAAAAAATTGAAGCCTGCTGCTAAGCACAAAATTTACCTTCGAATGCGACTGACACTTCAACCCAAGGATTTTGTTTTAACTGAATCATAATTTATCACTAAAAATGAAACGATTAACTGATATAATCAATAATCTTCTTTAATTATATTACAGTCCGTTGGTTGGTTGGCATTTCAACTATTTATGGGTTATCTAATGCTAGAGTAAGTATTTTTGTTACCACTTGTATGATTTCAACTATTTAATAATAATTAAAGTCACAATGATACATAGCCAGATATACGGATGTGTGAAATAGACATAGGGAATCCGAAATACACGACATTCACGAAATTGGTTCAGGTATGAAACTTTATCACCTTTGAGTTTAAAGGTTTTTCGACATGAGAAGAGAGAGATACAATCTTTCTATGCTGACTGCTTTTACATCGTCAGCTCTCAAACCCAACCAAGGCGCGGCCTCGCCCAGGTCTGAATCTCAATCATCCCGTTCGGACGCAGGAACTCAACTCACTGCTTTTTCTCAAATCCCAGCCCACATTTCCGGTGCGTGACGTCACTCACATCCCCGGGTCCTAATTTCTATCTGGGATTTTTATTTTGACATCTCTGAATGACACATCCTCTCTGCACGCGCGTGAACACCTGCGTTAATGTTGCACCTAACTAACCCATGCTCTAAGCGAAAGGTTCTCATCCTAACTAAACCGAAAGGCAAGATATATAAAACGAAATCCCTCCGCCATTATATTACAACAAGTAACAACTCTTAATAGACATAATTTGCACACAGTTTTATGGTTTCAAATATTCCTATCTAATGTTTAAAATGTCAACAGAACTATTCGACTTATACATAGGAAACCTTCAGCTGTAACGTAGTGGCAGCAATCACATTCTCGATTAACCTTTTGATAGCCTTCCTACTCCTGGTAAACCTGTTGACCGACAACAAAGAGTCAGCCACAGGAACTCACGCGGTATGTGCAAGGAACGGTCCTACAAGAGGTTGGAATTTCGAAAAGAGTCAGTCAGTTAATGACTGACAGAGGACAAATCAGGAGATTAAAGCGAAACTGCCCCTTCCAGAAAGGAATGGCCTACGATTCATGGAACAATTAGTGTAACGGTAGCACTATGAGGCAAAAAATGAGGTAAAAGGCTCGACTGGTAAAGAAGTTGTCTATTCGTAATGGGTCTTCGTTCCGTCTTTAAACCCTTCTTTGACCCTTCTTTGACCGTGAAACAAAAACAAAATAGAAAACAACTTCTGTAATCCCTTTCACACAGATCAATAATTCGGGCAAATACAGATACAGTGTGTGATTCTTACCTCTGTTCGTCTAAAAGAATGCAAAGTCTAAAATCGCAGCTGTCAGGCAACACGTGTGTTCTGCTCGGAGAAATGGTAATAAAAAGGCTCAACCCTTCTAACGGTGTCACGTGTGGGACTGGTCGGTGTATAATGGTAATGTGTACCCAACTCTAAGGTGCCCGTACCAAACAAGTGGGATAGCTCCCGGGTTTACAATTGGATAATTACTTCATTAACTAAAAATACAACTTAACGTCTCCTAGATTTGAGAATAACACAGAGAGACGTTTTAATTAGGTGAGTGGTATTTTTTCGTTATCATGTGTCTAACTTTTTCCTTGTTTGTCATAAACTTGCCGTCAACTTGTCTTCGTTTGCGGCATCAAGATCCTGCAATGGAACACAATTCATCATGATTTGTTTTTATCTATTTGTTTTAATCCAAATTGTTCATTAACAGAAATGAGCTGTCATCAAAATATATTTGGCATATGAAGACAATATTTTAATGAAACACAAGGGAAGTTATAGTGGGAGAAGTTTTCAATGTTTCATTATGCAAAAACCTACAAAACAGGAAAGGGAATTGCCAAGTGCTTCAAACAATAAAACAGAAAAATAATGATCCAATAACGTTAAGCAGAGGTTAATTAGGAATAAACTTCACTCTATCAATTGGAACGATATAATCTAGGAACTGGGGATAAGAAAGCATTGATTCCCGTGAAATCACTGAAGTTAAACAACGATGAGCTTGATCATTACTTAGATGGGTAACTACTTCATTTCAACCGGAATCGTCATCATCATCATCATCATCATCATCAAGTCAGGCACAATCTCTCTCTCTCTCTCTCTCTCCCTCTCTCTCTCGCTCGCTCTTCATCCGTTCCTATCGTTCATCGCTTCTAATAGGTTTTCTAGACTGCATCCAGTATCTGCACATAGTTGGTGCATATAAGTCTGTCTTTGCTGGTTAGCTAACACAACTGCGTTCACATATAAAGCTTCTTCTTCATCTTACTCGGATGGTTTGTGAGATGGAAGGTAAGTGGCCATATAGCTGCTGTTTTGTGGGGTGTTGTTTCTAGAATTTTTCCAAAACAGCACGTAATATTCCTGCGTAGTTCCCATTTAGCCTTCTCTTCACGTTTCGTTAGAGTCCAGGTAGTTCATCCATACATAAGTACAGACAGCCACAACAGCTTGGAAAAATATCGCTTAATTTCATCTGAGAGATGAGATTTCCATATGATCGACATTCTATCTGTCGCTGTTCACGTCTTTCCTATACGTTAGTTTCCATCACTTTCAGTAGATGAGATTGTGCTACTGAGGTATGTGAACTGGTCTTCGAATTTCAAAGACCTGTCATTTAATTTAGAGATAGCCCCATGTTGTTAAAACATCAACTTTGTTTTATCTGCGTTTATATCGAAGGTAATACCTTTCACGGCCTGTTTCAGGCTTTCAGTTGCCCGATGGTGACACCAACCTCTTTCACATTGTCACTAGAGTCTTGCAAACTGATACATTAGTACCTTATATTTATACTCTGCCTAGATTATGTACTACGAATGTCAATAGATCTAATAAAAGAAAACGGTTTCACATTTTAAAAAATGCCCAATCATCTGGGGCTGTAGAATACACCGACTGCATCTCTGCAGAGGGGTAAGACTCCCACCAACGAGTGTCCTGTATATGACTCTAAGCAATCTGATGGTGAGGCTCCAGTAATGCTGGATCTTTAGGGAATGCGGAATACCCCTTCATTGCTATTACTCCCGAGTCCACTCTGGCCCAGAATGATAGCACCTGATAGGGTCCTATCTATAGGTCAAATAGAAATAAAATGCGTACTTATGCTAAACTGAATTACTTGAAATAGAATTGTTTTGATATTCAAGCTGCGTACTTATGCTAAACTGAAACAGAACTGTTTCGACATTTAACTGTGTGTGGACAAAAACTGTACTTATTCTAAACTGAATTGTTTGAAATAGAACTTTAACTAAACTGAATAGATTGAAATAGAAACGTTTTTGAAAATCAAACAGTGTACTTATGCTAATCTGAATTGCTTGAAATAGACCTGATTATTTGTATAAAAATTGATTTGGCATTAAATAACCTACGAAAGTTGATATGCCAACTGTCAATGGAAGTCACTGAGGTCGAAAGCAAGACAAAATCATGTTAGTCACGTTCTGCGATGTGAGGGGCAATGTCTACAACGAGGTCTTGTCGCAAGGAGAGGCAATCTATCAGCAAATCTACAAAGAGATCCTGCAGCATAAGCTTCGCCCTGTGCGCGAGAAGAGATGAGAGTTATGGCAGGACAAATCATGCCTGCTTCACCACAACAATGCTCCTGCTCACAACGCCCAGATCATCTGGGAGTTCCTGGTGGGGAGTAACATAGCCGAACTGGAACAACCTCCCTGTTCACTTGATCTTACTTCATGTGCCTTTTCTCTTTTCCCCAAGCTCAAAGCGATCAAGACGGGGTTATCGTGTCTCCTTGTAGTACTCCTGCTACAATGTCGAAATATTCTGTGTCTCCATCTGGTGAACGTACTTTCACTTTTGTGTTTCTGTAGAGAATCCTTATTGCTGCTACGGTTTCTTTAGGTAGGCCGTATGCTAATAGGATTTGTTCCATCTTTCCTTTGCGAATGGAATCGAAGGCCTTGGTAAAATCGACAAATAGTAATGTTGCTTGTAGGTTTTTTGCCCGTACGCCCTCATAGATTCTACGGATGGTCAATATTTGTGAGGTCGTGGATCTATTTCTTCGGAAGCCATTTTGATTTTTCCTAAGGATGTTGTCGATTTTGGGTTCTATGCAGTTTCGTAGTAGGGCATTGTAAATTTTGGCTGCTATGGATGTAAGTGTTATGCCTCGGTAGTTCTTGGCTAATCCGAGGTCACCCTTTTTAGGGAAGGGGAGGATGCATCCCTTTATCCATCTGTCTATCGTATTTTGATTATAGACTGCGTTGCAGTGTCGGAGCAGTATATCGAATTGCCTGGTCTTCCATACTTCTGGGGGAATCTCGTCCAGCCCTGCAGCTTTCCTATTTTTAATTTTTCTAAGAACCGAGTAAAGTTCTTCTTGAGTGAACGGTCCTAGTTTAATGTCCAATTGCTTACTAATTATTCTGGTGATTGGTTCATGCGTTACTTTCGGTGGGTTTCCTAGTAGGTTTTCGAAATGCTGTTTCCACAATTTTATTCTTTCTTGTTGGTTTGCAGCTTTCAGTTTTGCTTTGACTGTGCTCTTCCTTCTACTCACTTCGTTTATTGTTAGCCAGGCTATCCTAGATTTCTTATCTTCCACGGAGTCTCTAATCTTATCTATCTGATTTTGTAACTTTTCTGTCTGTTCCTTTATATATATGCCTACTAACTGATATTATGCCGTTTTTAGTTTTCGGGCATTTGTGTATGTTGAGTTCTTTCAATAGCTTTTGGAGGCTATTTTCACGTGTGCTCGTTTTTCTCTAACCGCTAACATTTCCCATGGGACTCTATATTTAGTTCCAGGTTTTGTTGGAATACCCTTCACTGCCGTCTGGAGGTGCGCATTGACGAAATTCTCATATTCATCATTTGGGGTACCTTTTTCCGCCTTCTCTTGTAGTGTCTCAAATCTTTTTCTCAATTCTACAACATATTTATCTCTTATATCTCTGTTGTTGAGAAGGGCCCTGTCAGAGTGTTTGGTGGTCGCTGTTCGTGTGGCGTTTTTTCGTAACTATTCGGTGATCGGAGGACACACCCTCCAAAGAGGAGTATGCCTCGCAATTTATTGCACTATTTTTCCACTTTTTGTTTATAAAGACGTAGTCTATCTGTGCTTTACTATTGTTCGCGTATGTGTAGGTCCATAATTTTCCCTCCCTTTTTTTGGTAGTTTGTATTGAGGCATGTTAATCTATTTTCTATCATGAAAACTGTTAGATGTTGTCCATTCCTATTTGACGTGTTGTGTAGGCTGTATTTTTTGTTTCCGTTTTTCCCTATTTGGCCATTCATGTCTCCGCCAATGACTAAAAGGTTGTTTTTCGGAATGCTACGCACTAGAGAGGATAGCTGATCGTAGAAGGCGACTAGTTCAGTTTCTTCACTAACATTGGTAGGGCTGTAGCAGGAAATGATTGTTGCTCTGGGGTTGCCATTAAACATGGCTGCCATCATCCTAGGTTATATTCTCTCAATGCTATTAAGTGTCTTTAACGTTCAAGGTCCTGTAAGAATTCCTATCCCCCCTACTGGGGCATTGATAGAGTTTTTCAAAGCTGATACAGTGGCTAGTGTCCATCCATTGCCAGTTTTGTGATATTTGATATCTTCGGTGTGCATGTATCTGTGTTCTTGTATGCATATTATGTCAATATTATGTTCTACGGCCAATGCAGTCAGCTCTGGTCATCATCATCATGTCGCGCTGGTAGCACGGATATCCCTGACCCTCTCTCGCCACTCCTCCTTATCGTTCATCGCCCTAGGTAGGTCTTCAGGACAACATCCCGTATCCTCACATAGCTGCTGAATGTATGTTCATGCTGGTCGTCCTGCTTTTGCACGGCCATGTGTGGGGGTCCATATGAGTACATCAGCTCTGGTAGTTGACCTATTCTATTTAAGGTTCTAACGTTAAATGTCGCTACTTGTATTGTTTGTTTGCATTTTAGTAGTTTTTGTTGTTTGAGCTCTGTAGCTGATTTTTCGAACACTGAGGCCAGGGTTCCAACCTAGGCAGGACGCGCCCCTTTTTTATCCGCGCGAAGAGCGAGGCGGTTTATGTACGTGGTTTGAGTGTGGGTCATGGTTCTTAAAATAGAGGGCTCTGTGAACTTTTTGACACCTTTTGTACATTCGTATGTAAATAGATAAACAAACACACACACACATATATATATATATATATATATATATATATATATATATATATATATTCCCAATTTCTCATTCCTGTTTTCCATTCGAGTGTTTTCATCGCTTTCTTTGTTTTGTCAAATTTTTCAACTCCATTTTCAAAAGGAGCAAAATATGTCATTCTATCCATCTGTCTTTTCATTTCATCTGTTTGGGTTTTTATTGGGCGGGTGGGGGAGTCGCTTTGAGGGTTTCTCTTTTCTTTTATGTTCGTTTTATTCATTGATTTTTTTTTACTTTGAATATTGAAAATTCTTACGAAAATTACGAAAAAAGAGAAGAATAGCTTCCGTAGAATAAATTACCTTTCCTAGCTGGATAGAAATAAACAGCGAAATTAGATTTGGGCTCAAAGTTCCATAGATTTCCGATAGACTTTATTGTCTTCTGGGGGGGGGTACGCTTTTTTTTCTCATTCTTTTTTTTTTTTTTTTGCATTTTTGAATTTATTGGTTTTTATCTTTTGTTTTTGTTTTTGTTTATTATTTTCATGTTTTTGTTTACTCATTTCTGTTTTTTTCTTTTTTTGCTTCATTTTATCTATTTTATTTTATTTTATTTTATTTATTTATTTTGCACTTTTTCCGAAAATTCAATTTCTGGTAGAAACTGAAGATTTACCTAATTCTTTACCCGAAAAAAATTCGAGAGATTTCTTGAAGAATCAATAAATCATTTCGTTTCGTCCCAACTCTTGCAACATCGCTTAATGTATTCACTATTTGTCACCAAAGTAACATTTTCAACCCCTAAAATTTCATTAACAACATAAATTAATGACATGAATTGATTAATTTGCTTCTGAGAAAAAATAGCAAACCAATGCGGATTTTAAAAATAGATTGTTATTACTTTGATTTTTTTCAACTTCCGAAAATAAATAGAAAAATCGAATTTATATCGTCATCATCATCATCATAACCATCTGATGCTGATAGCGCAGATTCCCATGACCATTGCTCTCTCTCTCTCTCTCTCTCTCTCTCTCTCTCTCTCTCTCCCCATAGTCCGTCGCTCTTAGCAGATCTTCCGCACGGCATCCAGGGTCTGCGCAGAGATGGTGTATGTAAATCCCTGCAGGTCAGCCAACACTGGTGTGTCTTTGTGTAGTAGTCCATAGAAAAACCTTGCTTATGAATTGGTTTCTGCTTCTCCAGCAAAATCCAGTGTGTCTTGTACGTCTTACTTCGATGACCAAAGTTGAATGATCAAACAGTTCTATTTAAAACGATTCAGTTTAACATAATTACACAGATTCTGATTACACACAGCTCAATGTAAAAATAGTTCTCTTTCAAGCAATTCGGTTTAGCATAATTATAAAATTTAAACGTTTAACAGTTCAATTTGTCTCATAGATAGGACTATATCAGGTGCTACCACTCCGAGCCAGAGTAGACCTGGGAGCGATAGCAGTGAAGGGTTACTCTACTTTTCCCCAAATCTCCAGCATTACTGGAGCCTCACCATCAGATTCAGCTTAGTGCCATATCTAGGACACTCATTTGCAGAAAGGCAGTCGGTGTATTCTGTAGGCGGTGTATTTCGTGTGTGACCGTTTCTCTCAACTATCGTGACAATTTACAGGAACGACCTTTTGCTATTAGTCACACAACTTGGAACAAGAGTTTTTAGTGGTACATTACAATATTCAAAGACTTTTAAAATGGTACTTGATACCTCCTAGCTTAACACTTAGCAATATAAGGTACTTATCAAGGGTAAAGTGGAGCAATCCAGGGAAAGGAGTAGCGCCCTTCTCTACATCTCGGTGTAGTTGCTATTGAAAAGAGAGCCTTCTGGTCGCCCTCGACTATGGTCGCCAACTTTACTTACTTACTGTAAGCAACCAGCTCGAACCTACATACACCAGCTCTGTGAGGATACGGGATGTAGCCCTGAGGACCTACCAGAAGCGATGAACGAAAGGAAGGAGTGGCGAGAGGGGGTCGGGGATATCCGTGCGGGCGGCACGACATGATGATGATGATGATGACTGTAAGCAACCTAAGGCTAATGTGCTGCATTTAAGCAAAGCTTAGTGCCAGAAAGATAAGGCACTCTGTCTCGAAGGCAGCTATATCTGAATATACAAAGAGTGTATGCTTTTCGGATAGATAAAATGGCGCATGTAAAAACTGGTGTACGCATATGAAGCAAGAATGAAACTGTCAATGACTGAAAAGGGTGATGATCACCAAACGAAGAGGAACATTGTGTGGTATTAGATCTCAATACAAAGTTGGAGCCACTCAATTCGTGATTGAAATAACGTGTAAGTTCCATAGGTAATTCAGTTATTGGCTGTATTTCCAATTCAATTAGCTACTGTGTCTCATATATATTGGAAAAACCAGAGTAACACTTCAATATCACAAAGACATTAGATATGTTCCTATACCATCAGAAATCAGAGCAATAAAACCGGACACTTGCATCGATAACGGCATTAATTTTGGTCTCAGCTTGTACATCAATTGAAGGTATCCATTATCAAGAATTTACGACTTCACACAGGATTTTGTATGATCGTATGGGTGAGAAACTGACGGTCACCAAGCATCGTTGTTTCTATGTCTACGTTATCCTAATTTACTCTCAGGGAATGTGACCAAATGCGATTTATTTTTCAACAAGTATCCTTTATGGTCCACACACTTCTTTCGTGATATGACAGTGCATGGGTCCCATTGTTCCCAAAAATCATCTTCAGCATCTATGACGCTGTATAAACTTTTCAGCTAATTAATTTTTCAGTTCATCATCGTATATATATATATATATATATAAGTAAATAAATTCATTTAAATCACCTGAATAATCGTTCACTGATTGATATAGGGTGCAAGTTGGGATTTGTCGTCTAAATTAAGCAAAAATAAAAATAACAGAGACATCTCATTTTACCTGATATATCTACGAAAATAACATGAAAATATTTTGAAATACTATCGAATAAATTTATTCAAAGAAATTGTTATTGGCTTCGGAATCTCTTGCTTGTTTTTCCGACGTTCCCCTTGTTTGAATTGGTAAATGCTGACTAAATCCTTGCCTTCAGGTCATCTTTGGTATCGCATAGAATTCTGTTGGTGTCTTGCTCAACCGCTCCACACACGTAATAATCAAGAGGATTACCATCTGGGGAGTTAGGCGGCCAAATGTTAGAGCCGATGTGTTCGCAGAAATGTTCGTACAGCCAAGACAAGATTCTCCAGCATATGGGGCGTGGCACAGAGTCGTGTTGCTAGATGTAAAGTCTTCCAGCAGCCATCCTCTTGATCTAGCGTAGCACTACTTTCTCCTGGAACTTCATTTCGGCGTTCGTGCAAAGCGGGAAATCCTATGGGAACATGAATGGAGGCATAATGCCATCATCGCCTGTGACCATTCCAAACACCATGATGTGGACTATGTATTTGGTTTTCATTAATATCGGTACATTTTGTGGGAACAGAGTAAGCTAACGGTTGTTCTGTGAGTTCACAAACTGATTTTTCGGAATTTTTTCTTCATCTGAGAAAAAGCAAAGCATGTTCGGTTTACGGGAATGCTTGGGGTTGTTTAGAAGCCTTGCGGCGCAGTTTTTCCTCTTGTCTTTTATGGTCCGTAATAAAAATCAACTCTTTCACATCTTGTATGAGAAATACCCAATGTATTCATGCATTACCTGGTTTAAATATTCCTATGACCTTGGTCATGAACCGGTTTGACTTGCAGGAACATGGCCTTGAATTTACCAACAAATTTGGGATTTTTTTTTTATCAGAATGATAAGAATGAAACTTCTAAGCTATTGTACCTTCCTGATCATCATTGGACTCATCCAACTTTTTTCGAATGCTCTACACTGTCCTCAAACTGACAACCAAACATTCAGAAATCTTTTGCGTGAATGCCAAGAAATAGAGGATACGGTTTCTGAATTTCCGAAGGAGTGAGAATTGTATGATGGTGCTGCTTTCGTCACAGACAGTGCCCAGCTGACCATAGTTTGAGGCACAGTAGACAAAACCTAAAACAAGCAAAGTGCATGCATAAAAATTTATAATTCAAACTGGCAAAAATTTAATCAGTCTACCTGATAGATAGATAGATAGATAGATAGATACTGAATAAAATTATTGATATTTGTTAGGAATAATTGCAACGTAGTCAATGATTTTTATTTTTAGTATGTATTTATCCACCCCATTCCACTATGCACAGGATAGATCAATTTTTAAGCGAAGTAAAGCTGGTTTGAATTCAAAGTTTTCCTTCTCCTAGACTAGTAGCCTAACCAGTGCTAAAGACCACATCAACTCTACTTATTCATTTTTGAAGGAGGGGAACAGAGGTGTTTGTGCCTTTCCTGAGAGTTTTAATGCGAAGTGAAATGAAAACACCTTCATCCAGGATTGGAACTCCGGTTGTGATTCCAATTTCAAAAATAATGTCAATTCCACTGAGTAGGCCCTCCATAATTTAACTATGTTGGACCTTCTCTCAACATTCCATTCGCATTTGACGTCCTTATCTACTTAGTTAAATTTTGTATCACTGAGTGAACGCTTCATCATTGAACATTTGTAGTGTGTCTTCCCACGGGAATTTTGCGTAAATCTCAATACTAATTCAACGCTCGGTGCACTGACATCGTCATCTTGTTAGTTAAAATCTTATCTAATCAACCACAGTGTTCAACTTGCCCGACAACTTGCACGGTTAAATACATTCTTATAGAATGCAGAACTTTCGCTGTTATCAGAAAGCGATTTTTCAAAGTAAATAACTTAACCGATCTGTTCGAGAACGTCAAAATATATGACATTCTGTCCTTCTTGAGAGAGACAGAGTTGTACCAAAAAATATGACAACTTAAAACTGGTTAATCTTGTGTAAACAAATGAAATCCTGCTAATAAAAAATTCTACCTACCTTAATATTCGTTTTGAAATCTTTGGTTGAATATATATGTATATATAGACAGAATTAGGCGTTGAATGACCAACAAAGCTTGATATGCCATAAAACCCAAACAACCAACCAACCAAATCGTCGAGATTTAGAGATTTCCTATTGGTCCTAAAAGTATTTTCAATTGTTTATTTTTTACACATCTGCGTGGGCGTTAGTTGGAGATCTTTCCAGAAAATTCTTTTGACAAGAAAATTGCATCATTTCCTATAAGTACTTGTCAATTTGTATTTTCAGTAAATGCTTCTGCACGCTTGTTCGTCTTTTTCTGCTATCGTTGTCAGTCATTTGTTTCAATTGCGATTTCTCGAATCCTGGTCGTTAATCTGTTGTAGTTTTCCGAACCTTCGTCAAAGTAAATAACTTAACCGATCTGTTCGAGAAAATCAAAATAGATGACATTCTGTCCTTCTTGAGAGAGACAGAGTTGTACCAAAAAATGTGACAATTTAAAACTGGTTAATCTTGTGCAAACAAATGAAATCCTGCTTATAGAAAATTTTACCTACCTTAATATTCGTTTTGAAATCTTTGGTTGAATATGTATGTATATATAGACAGAATTTGGCATTAAATAACCTACAAAGGTTGATATGCCATAAAACTTAAACAACCAAACCATCTTATCTAATTGAGTTACTTCTTCGTTGTTAGGTTGTTTTTTTTTTGCAATGGCTGAAAAAGTTCACGATGCAACAAATAATTATAATTGGGGGTGTCGCTATAGTCAGGATTACAGCTTCGAAGAGAGCGAGATCGATTTCCAGTCGCGGTATTACGTTCACTTTCAGATGTTCATTGTTTTTCTAATGGCATATCGATCATCTTGGGTTATTCAATGCCAAATCCATTCTTCTAGAATAACGGTAGTGGTACTATTTAACCCATGGCTGGGAGGATAAGGAGGTTCATACCTTTCTCAAGGGTATTTGACCGAAAGTGAACTCACTTATAAGGATTCCGCAGTCCAGTGTTTTAACCATTACACCACGAGGACAACCCTGTTCACTTTTAGATTAATACCCTTAAGAAAGGTATGAATTTTCTTATCCCCCAGCTATGGGCTAAATAATATCACTGTTATCCAACAAAGATAGCAACACTGATGCCTTATCATTAGATGCAGTTTAATGTCGTCACACCCTGGATATTTCGAATCAAATTGATTTGATTGATAAGATTTTTAAATAAGCCTGAGCTCATATATTTTGGCACTCAGTTAAATGGTTTTAAGTAAAGCTATTGTAATCACACGCTCAAAGAGTGCACAAGTTCACCTCCTCACTGAACTTCTTGGGGACCTTACAAGTTTCAGGTCTTCCAGCATGATACTTGCTCTCCCAAGCGACCCTACTGAAACTATTATTCAGGCTGGCGATCCAACAGTAAAATGTTCGCCAAGTACGCAGTACTACACAGCAGACACATGAAAAAGTCAAATTTCTACTGCTGTTGATCTTTATTTAAACTGGAAGTGGCCAATAAGAAACGACATACGTCACTTTCCTCCAAGTTTCGACGAGTTATAAAGGTAAACAATCACTTGTTCGTATTCTTCTCCTGGGTCTGTGTATCAATCACGACTGCTTTTCTGACCAGTGGATTTTGCTGTATATTCGACCAACCGCGATTCACCATTTCATTCCGTACCGGTTTCTCGCGGCTAGACTGGAATACTTGACCATGTAGGTTCTTAAGTCATTTTCCTCCTTTTTTCCTTCATTTTAACATTGAATTATTCATTAATTCTCATTTAGCTTTATTTGTCCCATTACATTATGGCCTGCCGGTCAAACGGGTCGGCCATAAAGGTCTTATTTTCACCAAATAAGGGCGATTCATACCCCCAAAAAAGAAAAACAAATCACCCACCTCAAAAGTCCCTCCTCCCGATCAAAATGTAAAATCACCCTCCACAGAAAGTATCCCTACTCCAGACCAAAATGTAAAATCTAACACCACAGAAAATGTCCCTCTTCCTGACCAAAATGTAAAATCACCCTCCACAGAAACTGTCCATCCTCCTGACCAAAATGTAAAATAACCCTCCACAGAAAATGTCTCTCCTCCTGACAAAAATGTAAAATCTCCCTTCACAAAAATTGTCTCTCCTCCTGACCAAAATGTAAAATCACCCTCCACGGAAATTGTCTCTCCTTCTGACCAAAATGTAAAATCACCCTCCACAGAAACTGTCCCTCCTTCTGACCAAAATGTAAAATCTCCCTCCACAGGAAATGTCCCTCCTTCTGACCAAAATGTAAAATCTCCCTCCACAGAAATTGTCTCTCCTCCTGACCAAAATGTAAAATCTCCCTCCACAGAAATTGTCTCTCCTCCTGACCAAAATGTAAAATCTTCCTTCACAGAAATTGTCACTCCTCCTGACCAAAATGTAAAATCTCCCTCCACAGAAATTGTCTCTCCTCCTGACCAAAATGTAAAATCACCCTCCACAGAAATTGTCTCTCCTCCTGACCAAAATGTAAAATCTCCCTCCACGGAAATTGTCTCTCCTCCTGACAAAAATGTAAAATAACCCTGTACAGAAATTGTCTCTCCTCCTGACCAAAATGTTAAATCTTCCTTCACAGAAATTGTCTCTCCTCCTGACCAAAATGTAAAATCTCCCTCCACAGAAATTGTCTCTCCTCCTGACCAAAATGTAAAATCTCCCTCCACAGAAATTGTCTCTCCTCCTGACCAAAATGTTAAATCTTCCTCCAGAGAAATTGTCTCTCCTCCTGACCAAAATGTAAAATCTCCCTCCACAGAAATTGTCTCTCCTCCTGACCAAAATGTAAAATCACCCTCCACAGAAATTGTCTCTCCTCCTGACCAAAATGTTAAATCTTCCTTCACAGAAATTGTCTCTCCTCCTGACCAAAATGTAAAATCACCCTACGCAGAAAATGTCCCTCCTCCTGACCAAAATGTAAAATCTCCCTCCACAGAAATTGTCTCTCCTCCTGACCAAAATGTTAAATCTTCCTTCACAGAAATTGTCTCTCCTCCTGACCAAAATGTAAAATCACCCTACGCAGAAAATGTCCCTCCTCCTGACAAAAATGTAAAATCTCCCCCCACAGAAATTGTCTCTCCTCCTGACCAAAATGTTAAATCTTCCTTCACAGAAATTGTCTCTCCTGACCAAAATGTTAAATCTTCCTTCACAGAAATTGTCTCTCCTCCTGACCAAAATGTAAAATCTCCCTCCACAGAAATTGTCTCTCCTCCTGAACAAAATGTAAAATCTACCTCCACAGAAATTGTCTCTCCTCCTGACCAAAATGTAAAATCTTCCTTAACAAATATTGTCTCTCCTCCTGACCAAAATGTAAAATCTCCCTCCACAGAAATTGTCTCTCCTCCTGACCAAAGTGTTAAATCTTCCTTCACAGAAATTGTCTCTCCTCCTGACCAAAATGTTAAATCTTCCTCCACAGAAATTGTCTCTCCTCCTGACCAAAATGTAAAATCTCCCTCCACAGAAGTTGTCTCTCCTCCTGACCAAAATGTAAAATCACCCTCCACAGAAATTGTCTCGCCTCCTGACCAAAATGTTAAATCTTCCTTCACAGAAATTGTCTCTCCTCCTGACCAAAATGTAAAATCACCCTACGCAGAAAATGTCCCTCCTCCTGACCAAAATGTAAAATCTCCCTCCACAGAAATTGTCTCTCCTCCTGACCAAAATGTTAAATCTTCCTACACAGAAATTGTCTCTCCTCCTGACCAAAATGTAAAATCTCCCTCCACAGAAATTGTCCCTCCTCCTGACCAAAATGTTAAATCTTCCTTCACAGAAATTGTCTCTCCTCCTGACCAAAATGTTAAATCTTCCTTCACAGAAATTGTCTCTCCTCCTGACAAAAATGTAAAATCACCCTACGCAGAAAATGTCCCTCCTCCTGACCAAAATGTAAAATCACCCTCCACAGAAATTGTCTCTCCTCCTGACCAAAATGTTAAATCATCCTTCACAGAAATTGTCTCTCCTCCTGACAAAAATGTTAAATCTTCCTTCACAGAAGTTGTCTCTCCTCCTAACCAAAATGTAAAATCTCCCTCCACAGAAATTGTCTCTCCTCCTGACCAATATGTAAAATCTCCCTCCACAGAAATTGTCTCTCCTCCTGACCAAAATGTAAAATCTTCCTTAACAAATATTGTCTCTCCTCCTGACCAAAATGTAAAATCTCCCTCCATTGAAATTGTCTCTCCTCCTGACCAAAATGTAAAATCTCCCTCCACAGAAATTGTCTCTCCTCCTGACCAAAATGTAAAATCTCCCTCCACAGAAATTGTCCCTCCTCCTGACCAAAATGTAAAATCACCCTCCACAGAAATTGTCTCTCCTCCTGACCAAAATGTAAAATCTCCCTCCACAGAAATTGTCTCTCCTCCTGACCAAAATGTAAAATCTTCCTTCACAGAAATTGTCTCTCCTCCTGACCAAAATGTAAAATCACCCTACGCAGAAAATGTCCCTCCTCCTGACCAAAATGTAAAATCACCCTCCACAGAAATTGTCTCTCCTCCTGACCAAAATGTTAAATCATCCTTCACAGAAATTGTCTCTCCTCCTGACAAAAATGCTAAATCTTCCTTCACAGAAGTTGTCTCTCCTCCTGACCAAAATGTAAAATCTCCCTCCACAGAAATTGTCTCTCCTCCTGACCAATATGTAAAATCTCCCTCCACAGAAATTGTCTCTCCTCCTGACCAAAATGTAAAATCTTCCTTAACAAATATTGTCTCTCCTCCTGACCAAAATGTAAAATCTCCCTCCCTTGAAATTGTCTCTCCTCCTGACCAAAATGTAAAATCTCCCTCCACAGAAATTGTCTCTCCTCCTGACCAAAATGTAAAATCTCCCTCCACAGAAATTGTCCCTCCTCCTGACCAAAATGTAAAATCACCCTCCACAGAAATTGTCTCTCCTCCTGACCAAAATGTAAAATCTCCCTCCACAGAAATTATCTCTCCTCCTGACCAAAATGTAAAATCTTCCTTCACAGAAATTGTCTCTCCTCCTGACCAAAATGTAAAATCACCCTACGCAGAAAATGTCCCTCCTCCTGACCAAAATGTAAAATCACCCTCCAGAGAAATTGTCTCTGCTCCTGACCAAAATGTAAAATCTCCCTCCACAGAAATTGTCTCTCCTCCTGACCAAAATGTAAAATCTCCCTCCAAAGAAATTGTCTCTCCTCCTGACCAAAATGTTAAATCTTCCTTCACATATATTGTCTCTCCTCCTGACCAAAATGTAAAATCACCCTACGCAGAAAATGTCCCTCCTCCTGACCAAAATGTAAAATCTCCCTCCACAGAAATTGTCTCTCCTCCTGACCAAAATGTAAAATATCCCTCCACAGAAATTGTCTCTCCCCCTGACCAAAATGTAAAATCTCCCTCCACAGAAATTGTCTCTCCTCCTGACCAAAATG
Organism: Sepioteuthis lessoniana; assembly: GCA_963585895.1. Classification (NCBI taxonomy): domain Eukaryota; kingdom Metazoa; phylum Mollusca; class Cephalopoda; order Myopsida; family Loliginidae; genus Sepioteuthis; species Sepioteuthis lessoniana. The sequence continues at coordinate 13,353,133 of OY757915.1, read as the reverse complement.
TTAAATCTTCCTTCACAGAAATTGTCTCTCCTCCTGAACAAAATGTAAAATCACCCTACGCAGAAAATGTCCCTCCTCCTGACCAAAATGTAAAATCTCCCTCCACAGAAATTGTCTCTCCTCCTGACCAAAATGTAAAATCTCCCTCCACAGAAATTGTCTCTCCTCCTGACCAAAATGTTAAATCTTCCTTCACAGAAATTGTCTCTCCTCCTGACCAAAATGTAAAATCACCCTACGCAGAAAATGTCCCTCCTCCTGACCAAAATGTAAAATCTCCCTCCACAGAAATTGTCTCTCCTCCTGACCAAAATGTTAAATCTCCCTCCACAGAAATTGTCTCTCCTTCTGACCAAAATGTTAAATCTCCCTCCACAGAAATTGTCTCTCCTCCTGACCAAAATGTAAAATCTCCCTCCACAGAAATTGTCTCTCCTCCTGACCAAAATGTTAAATCTTCCTTCACAGAAATTGTCTCTCCTCCTGACCAAAATGTAAAATCTCCCTCCACAGAAATTGTCTCTCCTCCTGACCAAAATGTTAAATCTTCCTTCACAGAAATTGTCTCTCCTCCTGACCAAAATGTAAAATCACCCTACGCAGAAAATGTCCCTCCTATTGACCAAAATGTAAAATCACCCTCCACAGAAATTGTCTCTCCTCCTGACCAAAATGTTAAATCTCCCTCCACAGAAATTGTCTCTCCTCCTGACCAAAATGTTAAATCTCCCTCCACAGAAATTGTCTCTCCTCCTGACCAAAATGTAAAATCTCCCTCCACAGAAATTTTCTCTCCTCCTGACCAAAATGTTAAATCTTCCTTCAAAGAAATTGTCCCTCCTCCTGACCAAAATGTAAAATCTCCCTCCACAGAAATTGTCTCTCCTCCTGACCAAAATGTTAAATCTTCCTTCACAGAAATTGTCTCTCCTCCTGACCAAAATGTAAAATCACCCTACGCAGAAAATGTCCCTCCTCCTGACCAAAATGTAAAATCACCCTCCACAGAAATTGTCTCTCCTCCTGACCAAAATGTTAAATCTCCCTCCACAGAAATTGTCTCTCCTCCTGACCAAAATGTTAAATCTCCCTCCACAGAAATTGTCTCTCCTCCTGACCAAAATGTAAAATCTCCCTCCACAGAAATTGTCTCTCCTCCTGACCAAAATGTTAAATCTTCCTTTAAAGAAATTGTCCCTCCTCCTGACCAAAATATAAAATCTCCCTCCACAGAAATTGTCTCTCCTCCTGACCAAAATGTTAAATCTTCCTTCACAGAAATTGTCTCTCCTCCTGACCAAAATGTAAAATCACACTCCACAGAAATTGTCTCTCCTCCTGACCAAAATGTTAAATCTTCCTTCACAGAAATTGTCTCTCCTCCTGACCAAAATGTTAAATCTTCCTTCACAGAAATTGTCTCTCCTCCTGACTAAAATGTTAAATCTTCCTTCACAGAAATTGTCTCTCCTCCTGACCAAAATGTAAAATCTCCCTCCACAGAAATTGTCTCTCATCCTGACCAAAATGTAAAATCACCCTCCACAGAAATTGTCTCTCCTCCTGACCAAAATGTAAAATCTCCCTCCACAGAAATTGTCTCTCCTCCTGACCAAAATGTTAAATCTTCCTTCACAGAAATTGTCTTTCCTCCTGACCAAAATGTAAAATCACCCTACGCAGAAAATGTCCCTCCTCCTGACCAAAATTTAAAATCTCCCTCCACAGAAATTGTCTCTCCTCCTGACCAAAATGTTAAATCTTCTTCACAGAAATTGTCTCTCCTCCTGACCAAAATGTAAAATCAACCTACGCAGAAAATGTCCCTCCTCCTGACCAAAATGTAAAATCACCCTCCAGAGAAATTGTCTCTCCTCCTGACCAAAATGTAAAATCTCCCTCCACAGAAATTGTCTCTCCTCCTGACCAAAATGTTAAATCTTCCTTCACAGAAATTGTCTCTCCTCCTGACCAAAATGTTAAATCTTCCTTCACAGAAATTGTCTCTCCTCCTGACCAAAATGTTAAATCTTCCTTCACAGAAATTGTCTCTCCTCCTGACCAAAAAGTAAAATCTCCCTCCACAGAAATTGTCTCTCCTCCTGACCAAAATGTAAAATCACCCTCCACAGAAATTGTCTCTCCTCCTGACAAAAATGTTAAATCTTCCTTCACAGAAATTGTCTCTCCTCCTGACATAAATGTAAAATCACCCTCCACAGAAAATGTCCCTCCTCCTGACCAAAATGTAAAATCTCCCTCCACAGAAATTGTCTCTCCTCCTGACCAAAATGTTAAATCTTCCTTCACAGAAATTGTCTCTCCTCCTGACCAAAATGTAAAATCTCCCTCCACAGAAATTGTCTCTCCTCCTGACCAAAATGTTAAATCTCCCTCCACAGAAATTGTCTCTCCTCCTGACCAAAATGTTAAATCTCCCTCCACAGAAATTGTCTCTCCTCCTGACCAAAATGTAAAATCTCCCTCCACAGAAATTGTCTCTCCTCCTGACCAAAATGTTAAATCTTCCTTTAAAGAAATTGTCCCTCCTCCTGACCAAAATATAAAATCTCCCTCCACAGAAATTGTCTCTCCTCCTGACCAAAATGTTAAATCTTCCTTCACAGAAATTGTCTCTCCTCCTGACCAAAATGTAAAATCACACTCCACAGAAATTGTCTCTCCTCCTGACCAAAATGTTAAATCTTCCTTCACAGAAATTGTCTTTCCTCCTGACCAAAATGTAAAATCACCCTACGCAGAAAATGTCCCTCCTCCTGACCAAAATTTAAAATCTCCCTCCACAGAAATTGTCTCTCCTCCTGACCAAAATGTTAAATCTTCCTTCACAGAAATTGTCTCTCCTCCTGACCAAAATGTAAAATCAACCTACGCAGAAAATGTCCCTCCTCCTGACCAAAATGTAAAATCACCCTCCAGAGAAATTGTCTCTCCTCCTGACCAAAATGTAAAATCTCCCTCCACAGAAATTGTCTCTCCTCCTGACCAAAATGTTAAATCTTCCTTCACAGAAATTGTCTCTCCTCCTGACCAAAATGTTAAATCTTCCTTCACAGAAATTGTCTCTCCTCCTGACCAAAATGTTAAATCTTCCTTCACAGAAATTGTCTCTCCTCCTGACCAAAAAGTAAAATCTCCCTCCACAGAAATTGTCTCTCCTCCTGACCAAAATGTAAAATCACCCTCCACAGAAATTGTCTCTCCTCCTGACCAAAATGTAAAATCTCCCTCCACAGAAATTGTCTCTCCTCCTGACAAAAATGTTAAATCTTCCTTCACAGAAATTGTCTCTCCTCCTGACATAAATGTAAAATCACCCTCCACAGAAAATGTCCCTCCTCCTGACCAAAATGTAAAATCTCCCTCCACAGAAATTGTCTCTCCTCCTGACCAAAATGTTAAATCTTCCTTCACAGAAATTGTCTCTCCTCCTGACCAAAATGTAAAATCTCCCTCCACAGAAATTGTCTCTCCTCCTGACCAAAATGTTAAATCTTCCTTCACAGAAATTGTTTTTCCTCCTGACCAAAATGTAAAATCACCCTACGCAGAAAATATCCCTCCTCCTGACCAAAATTTAAAATCTCCCTCCACAGAAATTGTCTCTCCTCCTGACCAAAATATTAAATCTTCCTTCACAGAAATTGTCTCTCCTCCTGACCAAAATGTAAAATCAACCTACGCAGAAAATGTCCCTCCTCCTGACCAAAATGTAAAATCACCCTCCACAGAAATTGTCTCTCCTCCTGACCAAAATGTAAAATCTCCCTCCACAGAAATTGTCTCTCCTCCTGACCAAAATGTTAAATCTTCCTTCACAGAAATTGTCTCTCCTCCTGACCAAAATGTTAAATCTTCCTTCACAGAAATTGTCTCTCCTCCTGACCAAAATGTTAAATCTTCCTTCACAGAAATTGTCTCTCCTCCTGACCAAAAAGTAAAATCTCCCTCCACAGAAATTGTCTCTCCTCCTGACCAAAATGTAAAATCCCCCTCCACAGAAATTGTCTCTCCTCCTGACCAAAATGTAAAATCTCCCTCCACAGAAATTGTCTCTCCTCCTGACAAAAATGTTAAATCTTCCTTCACAGAAATTGTCTCTCCTCCTGACATAAATGTAAAATCACCCTCCACAGAAAATGTCCCTCCTCCTGACCAAAATGTAAAATCTCCCTCCACAGAAATTGTCTCTCCTCCTGACCAAAATGTTAAATCTTCCTTCACAGAAATTGTCTCTCCTCCTGACCAAAATGTAAAATCTCCCTCCACAGAAATTGTCTCTCCTCCTGACCAAAATGTAAAATCTCCCTCCAAAGAAATTGTCACTCCTCCTGACCAAAATGTAAAATCTCCCTCCACAGAAATTGTCTCTCCTCCTGACCAAAATGTAAAATCTCCCTCCACAGAAATTGTCTCTCCTCCTGACCAAAATGTTAAATCTTCCTTCACAGAAATTGTCTCTCCTCCTGACCAAAATGTAAAGTCACCCTCCACAGAAATTGTCTCTCCTCCTGACCAAAATGTAAAATCTCCCTCCAAAAAAATTGTCTCTCCTCCTGACCAAAATGTAAAATCTCCCTCCACAGAAATTGTCTCTCCTCCTGACCAAAATGTAAAATCACCCTCCACAGAAATTGTCTCTCCTCCTGACCAAAATAAAAAATCTTCCTTCACAGAAATTGTCTCTCCTCCTGACCAAAATGTAAAATCACCCTACGCAGAAATTGTCTCTTCTCCTGACCAAAATGTAAAATCACCCTACGCAGAAAATGTCTCTCCTCCTGACCAAAATGTAAAATCACCCTCCACAGAAATTGTCTCTCCTCCTGACCAAAATGTAAAATCTCCCTCCACAGAAATTGTCTCTCCTCCTGACCAAAATGTTAAATCTTCCTTCACAGAAATTGTCTCTCCTCCTGACCAAAATGTAAAATCAACCTACGCAGAAAATGTCCCTCCTCCTGACCAAAATGTAAAATCACCCTCCAGAGAAATTGTCTCTCCTCCTGACCAAAATGTAAAATCTCCCTCCACAGAAATTGTCTCTCCTCCTGACCAAAATGTTAAATCTTCCTTCACAGAAATTGTCTCTCCTCCTGACCAAAATGTTAAATCTTCCTTCACAGAAATTGTCTCTCCTCCTGACCAAAATGTTAAATCTTCCTTCACAGAAATTGTCTCTCCTCCTGACCAAAAAGTAAAATCTCCCTCCACAGAAATTGTCTCTCCTCCTGACCAAAATGTAAAATCACCCTCCACAGAAATTGTCTCTCCTCCTGACCAAAATGTAAAATCTCCCTCCACAGAAATTGTCTCTCCTCCTGACAAAAATGTTAAATCTTCCTTCACAGAAATTGTCTCTCCTCCTGACATAAATGTAAAATCACCCTCCACAGAAAATGTCCCTCCTCCTGACCAAAATGTAAAATCTCCCTCCACAGAAATTGTCTCTCCTCCTGACCAAAATGTTAAATCTTCCTTCACAGAAATTGTCTCTCCTCCTGACCAAAATGTAAAATCTCCCTCCACAGAAATTGTCTCTCCTCCTGACCAAAATGTTAAATCTCCCTCCACAGAAATTGTCTCTCCTCCTGACCAAAATGTTAAATCTCCCTCCACAGAAATTGTCTCTCCTCCTGACCAAAATGTAAAATCTCCCTCCACAGAAATTGTCTCTCCTCCTGACCAAAATGTTAAATCTTCCTTTAAAGAAATTGTCCCTCCTCCTGACCAAAATATAAAATCTCCCTCCACAGAAATTGTCTCTCCTCCTGACCAAAATGTTAAATCTTCCTTCACAGAAATTGTCTCTCCTCCTGACCAAAATGTAAAATCACACTCCACAGAAATTGTCTCTCCTCCTGACCAAAATGTTAAATCTTCCTTCACAGAAATTGTCTTTCCTCCTGACCAAAATGTAAAATCACCCTACGCAGAAAATGTCCCTCCTCCTGACCAAAATTTAAAATCTCCCTCCACAGAAATTGTCTCTCCTCCTGACCAAAATGTTAAATCTTCCTTCACAGAAATTGTCTCTCCTCCTGACCAAAATGTAAAATCAACCTACGCAGAAAATGTCCCTCCTCCTGACCAAAATGTAAAATCACCCTCCAGAGAAATTGTCTCTCCTCCTGACCAAAATGTAAAATCTCCCTCCACAGAAATTGTCTCTCCTCCTGACCAAAATGTTAAATCTTCCTTCACAGAAATTGTCTCTCCTCCTGACCAAAATGTTAAATCTTCCTTCACAGAAATTGTCTCTCCTCCTGACCAAAATGTTAAATCTTCCTTCACAGAAATTGTCTCTCCTCCTGACCAAAAAGTAAAATCTCCCTCCACAGAAATTGTCTCTCCTCCTGACCAAAATGTAAAATCACCCTCCACAGAAATTGTCTCTCCTCCTGACCAAAATGTAAAATCTCCCTCCACAGAAATTGTCTCTCCTCCTGACAAAAATGTTAAATCTTCCTTCACAGAAATTGTCTCTCCTCCTGACATAAATGTAAAATCACCCTCCACAGAAAATGTCCCTCCTCCTGACCAAAATGTAAAATCTCCCTCCACAGAAATTGTCTCTCCTCCTGACCAAAATGTTAAATCTTCCTTCACAGAAATTGTCTCTCCTCCTGACCAAAATGTAAAATCTCCCTCCACAGAAATTGTCTCTCCTCCTGACCAAAATGTTAAATCTTCCTTCACAGAAATTGTTTTTCCTCCTGACCAAAATGTAAAATCACCCTACGCAGAAAATATCCCTCCTCCTGACCAAAATTTAAAATCTCCCTCCACAGAAATTGTCTCTCCTCCTGACCAAAATATTAAATCTTCCTTCACAGAAATTGTCTCTCCTCCTGACCAAAATGTAAAATCAACCTACGCAGAAAATGTCCCTCCTCCTGACCAAAATGTAAAATCACCCTCCACAGAAATTGTCTCTCCTCCTGACCAAAATGTAAAATCTCCCTCCACAGAAATTGTCTCTCCTCCTGACCAAAATGTTAAATCTTCCTTCACAGAAATTGTCTCTCCTCCTGACCAAAATGTTAAATCTTCCTTCACAGAAATTGTCTCTCCTCCTGACCAAAATGTTAAATCTTCCTTCACAGAAATTGTCTCTCCTCCTGACCAAAAAGTAAAATCTCCCTCCACAGAAATTGTCTCTCCTCCTGACCAAAATGTAAAATCCCCCTCCACAGAAATTGTCTCTCCTCCTGACCAAAATGTAAAATCTCCCTCCACAGAAATTGTCTCTCCTCCTGACAAAAATGTTAAATCTTCCTTCACAGAAATTGTCTCTCCTCCTGACATAAATGTAAAATCACCCTCCACAGAAAATGTCCCTCCTCCTGACCAAAATGTAAAATCTCCCTCCACAGAAATTGTCTCTCCTCCTGACCAAAATGTTAAATCTTCCTTCACAGAAATTGTCTCTCCTCCTGACCAAAATGTAAAATCTCCCTCCACAGAAATTGTCTCTCCTCCTGACCAAAATGTAAAATCTCCCTCCAAAGAAATTGTCACTCCTCCTGACCAAAATGTAAAATCTCCCTCCACAGAAATTGTCTCTCCTCCTGACCAAAATGTAAAATCTCCCTCCACAGAAATTGTCTCTCCTCCTGACCAAAATGTTAAATCTTCCTTCACAGAAATTGTCTCTCCTCCTGACCAAAATGTAAAGTCACCCTCCACAGAAATTGTCTCTCCTCCTGACCAAAATGTAAAATCTCCCTCCAAAAAAATTGTCTCTCCTCCTGACCAAAATGTAAAATCTCCCTCCACAGAAATTGTCTCTCCTCCTGACCAAAATGTAAAATCACCCTCCACAGAAATTGTCTCTCCTCCTGACCAAAATAAAAAATCTTCCTTCACAGAAATTGTCTCTCCTCCTGACCAAAATATAAAATCACCCTACGCAGAAATTGTCTCTTCTCCTGACCAAAATGTAAAATCACCCTACGCAGAAAATGTCTCTCCTCCTGACCAAAATGTAAAATCACCCTCCACAGAAATTGTCTCTCCTCCTGACCAAAATGTAAAATCTCCCTCCACAGAAATTGTCTCTCCTCCTGACCAAAATGTAAAATCACCCTCCACAGAAATTGTCTCTCCTCCTGACCAAAATGTTAAATCTTCCTTCACAGAAATTGTCTCTCCTCCTGACCAAAATGTTAAATCTTCCTTCACAGAAATTGTCTCTCCTCCTGACCAAAATGTAAAATCACCCTATGCAGAAAATATCCCTCCTCCTGACCAAAATGTAAAATCTCCCTCCACAGAAATTGTCTCTCCTCCTGACCAAAATGTAAAATCTCCCTCCACAGAAATTGTCTCTCCTCCTGACCAAAATGTTAAATCTTCCTTCACAGAAATTGTCTCTCCTCCTGACCAAAATGTTAAATCTTCCTTCACAGAAATTGTCTCTCCTCCTGACCAAAATGTAAAATCTCCCTCCACAGAAATTGTCTCTCCTCCTGACCAAAATGTAAAATCACCCTCCACAGAAATTGTCTCTCCTCCTGACCAAAATGTAAAATCTCCCTCCACAGAAATTGTCTCTCCTCCTGACCAAAATGTAAAATCTCCCTCCAAAGAAATTGTCTCTCCTCCTGACCAAAATGTAAAATCACCCTACGCAGAAATTGTCTCTCCTCCTGTCCAAAATGTTAAATCTTCCTTCACAGAAATTGTCTCTCCTCCTGACCAAAATGTTAAATCTTCCTTCACAGAAATTATCTCTCCTCCTGACCAAAATGTAAAATCACCCTACGCAGAAAATATCCCTCCTCCTGACCAAAATGTAAAATCTCCCTCCACAGAAATTGTCTCTCCTCCTGACCAAAATGTAAAATCTCCCTCCACAGAAATTGTCTCTCCTTCTGACCAAAATGTAAAATCTCCCTCCACAGAAATTGTCTCTCCTCCTGACCAAAATGTAAAATCTCCCTCCACAGAAATTGTCTCTCCTCCTGACCAAAATGTAAAATCTCCCTCCACAGAAATTGTCTCTCCTCCTGACCAAAATGTTAAATCTTCCTTCACAGAAATTGTCTCTCCTCCTGACCAAAATGTTAAATCTTCCTTCACAGAAATTGTCACTCCTCCTGACCAAAATGTAAAATCTCCCTCCACAGAAATTGTCTCTCCTCCTGACCAAAATGTAAAATCTCCCTCCACAGAAATTGTCTCTCCTCCTGACCAAAATGTAAAATCACCCTACGCAGAAATTGTCTCTCCTCCTGGCCAAAATGTTAAATCTTCCTTCACAGAAATTGTCTCTCCTCCTGACCAAAATGTAAAATCACCCTACGCAGACAATGTCCCTCCTCCTGACCAAAATGTAAAATCTCCCTCCACAGAAAATGTCTCTCCTCCTGACCAAAATGCAAAATCTCCCTCCACAGAAATTGTCTCTCCTCCTGACCAAAATGTTAAATCTTCCTTCACAGAAATTGTCTCTCCTCCTGACCAAAATGTAAAATCTCCCTCCACAGAAATTGTCTCTCCTCCTGACCAAAATGTAAAATCTCCCTCCACAGAAATTGTCTCTCCTCCTGACCAAAATGTAAAATCTCCCTCCACAGAAATTGTCTCTCGTCCTGACCAAAATGTAAAATCACCCTACGCAGAAATTGTCTCTCCTCCTGTCCAAAATGTTAAATCTTCCTTCACAGAAATTGTCACTCCTCCTGACCAAAATGTAAAATCACCCTACGCAGAAAATGTCCCTCCTCCTGACCAAAATGTAAAATCTCCCTCCACAGAAATTTTCTCTCCTCCTGACCAAAATGTTAAATCTCCCTCCACAGAAATTGTCTCTCCTCCTGACCAAAATGTTAAATCTTCCTTCACAGAAATTGTCTCTCCTCCTGACCAAAATGTAAAATCACCCTACGCAGAAAATGTCCCTCCTCCTGACCAAAATGTAAAATCTCTCTCCACAGAAATTGTCTCTCCTCCTGACCAAAATGTAAAATCTCCCTCCACAGAAATTGTCTCTCCTCCTGACCAAAATGTTAAATCTTCCTTCACAGAAATTGTCTCTCCTCCTGACCAAAATGTTAAATCTTCCTTCACAGAAATTGTCTCTCCTCCTGACCAAAATGTAAAATCACCCTCCACAGAAATTGTCTCTCCTCCTGACCAAAATGTAAAATATCCCTCCACAGAAATTGTCTCTCCTCCTGACCAAAATGTAAAATCTCCCTCCACAGAAATTGTCTCTCCTCCTGACCAAAATGTTAAATCTCCCTCCACAGAAATTGTCTCTCCTCCTGACCAAAATGTAAAATCTCCCTCCACAGAAATTGTCTCTCCTCCTGACCAAAATGTTAAATCTTCCTTCAAAGAAATTGTCCCTCCTCCTGACCAAAATGTAAAATCTCCCTTCACAGAAATTGTCTCTCCTCCTGACCAAAATGTTAAATCTTCCTTCACAGAAATTGTCTCTCCTCCTGACCAAAATGTAAAATCACACTCCACAGAAATTGTCTCTCCTCCTGACCAAAATGTTAAATCTTCCTTCACAGAAATTGTCTCTCCTCCTGACCAAAATGTTAAATCTTCCTTCACAGAAATTGTCTCTCCTCCTGACTAAAATGTTAAATCTTCCTTCACAGAAATTGTCTCTCCTCCTGACCAAAATGTAAAATCTCCCTCCACAGAAATTGTCTCTCCTCCTGACCAAAATGTAAAATCTCCCTCCACAGAAATTGTCTCTCCTCCCGACCAAAATGTAAAATCACCCTACGCAGAAATTGTCTCTCCTCCTGGCCAAAATGTTAAATCTTCCTTCACAGAAATTGTCTCTCCTCCTGACCAAAATGTAAAATAACCCTACGCAGAAAATGTCCCTCCTCCTGACCAAAATGTAAAATCTCCCTCCACAGAAAATGTCTCTCCTCCTGACCAAAATGCAAAATCTCCCTCCACAGAAATTGTCTCTCCTCCTGACCAAAATGTTAAATCTTCCTTCACAGAAATTGTCTCTCCTCCTGACCAAAATGTAAAATCTCCCTCCACAGAAATTGTCTCTCCTCCTGACCAAAATGTAAAATCTCCCTCCACAGAAATTGTCTCTCCTCCTGACCAAAATGTAAAATCTCCCTCCACAGAAATTGTCTCTCGTCCTGACCAAAATGTAAAATCACCCTACGCAGAAATTGTCTCTCCTCCTGTCCAAAATGTTAAATCTTCCTTCACAGAAATTGTCACTCCTCCTGACCAAAATGTAAAATCACCCTACGCAGAAAATGTCCCTCCTCCTGACCAAAATGTAAAATCTCCCTCCACAGAAATTGTCTCTCCTCCTGACCAAAATGTTAAATCTTCCTTCACAGAAATTGTCTCTCCTCCTGACCAAAATGTAAAATCACCCTACGCAGAAATTGTCTCTCCTCCTGTCCAAAATGTTAAATCTTCCTTCACAGAAATTGTCTCTCCTCCTGACCAAAATGTTAAATCTTCCTTCACAGAAATTATCTCTCCTCCTGACCAAAATGTAAAATCACCCTACGCAGAAAATATCCCTCCTCCTGACCAAAATGTAAAATCTCCCTCCACAGAAATTGTCTCTCCTCCTGACCAAAATGTAAAATCTCCCTCCACAGAAATTGTCTCTCCTTCTGACCAAAATGTAAAATCTCCCTCCACAGAAATTGTCTCTCCTCCTGACCAAAATGTAAAATCTCCCTCCACAGAAATTGTCTCTCCTCCTGACCAAAATGTAAAATCTCCCTCCACAGAAATTGTCTCTCCTCCTGACCAAAATGTTAAATCTTCCTTCACAGAAATTGTCTCTCCTCCTGACCAAAATGTTAAATCTTCCTTCACAGAAATTGTCACTCCTCCTGACCAAAATGTAAAATCTCCCTCCACAGAAATTGTCTCTCCTCCTGACCAAAATGTAAAATCTCCCTCCACAGAAATTGTCTCTCCTCCTGACCAAAATGTAAAATCACCCTACGCAGAAATTGTCTCTCCTCCTGGCCAAAATGTTAAATCTTCCTTCACAGAAATTGTCTCTCCTCCTGACCAAAATGTAAAATCACCCTACGCAGACAATGTCCCTCCTCCTGACCAAAATGTAAAATCTCCCTCCACAGAAAATGTCTCTCCTCCTGACCAAAATGCAAAATCTCCCTCCACAGAAATTGTCTCTCCTCCTGACCAAAATGTTAAATCTTCCTTCACAGAAATTGTCTCTCCTCCTGACCAAAATGTAAAATCTCCCTCCACAGAAATTGTCTCTCCTCCTGACCAAAATGTAAAATCTCCCTCCACAGAAATTGTCTCTCCTCCTGACCAAAATGTAAAATCTCCCTCCACAGAAATTGTCTCTCGTCCTGACCAAAATGTAAAATCACCCTACGCAGAAATTGTCTCTCCTCCTGTCCAAAATGTTAAATCTTCCTTCACAGAAATTGTCACTCCTCCTGACCAAAATGTAAAATCACCCTACGCAGAAAATGTCCCTCCTCCTGACCAAAATGTAAAATCTCCCTCCACAGAAATTTTCTCTCCTCCTGACCAAAATGTTAAATCTCCCTCCACAGAAATTGTCTCTCCTCCTGACCAAAATGTTAAATCTTCCTTCACAGAAATTGTCTCTCCTCCTGACCAAAATGTAAAATCACCCTACGCAGAAAATGTCCCTCCTCCTGACCAAAATGTAAAATCTCTCTCCACAGAAATTGTCTCTCCTCCTGACCAAAATGTAAAATCTCCCTCCACAGAAATTGTCTCTCCTCCTGACCAAAATGTTAAATCTTCCTTCACAGAAATTGTCTCTCCTCCTGACCAAAATGTTAAATCTTCCTTCACAGAAATTGTCTCTCCTCCTGACCAAAATGTAAAATCACCCTCCACAGAAATTGTCTCTCCTCCTGACCAAAATGTAAAATATCCCTCCACAGAAATTGTCTCTCCTCCTGACCAAAATGTAAAATCTCCCTCCACAGAAATTGTCTCTCCTCCTGACCAAAATGTTAAATCTCCCTCCACAGAAATTGTCTCTCCTCCTGACCAAAATGTAAAATCTCCCTCCACAGAAATTGTCTCTCCTCCTGACCAAAATGTTAAATCTTCCTTCAAAGAAATTGTCCCTCCTCCTGACCAAAATGTAAAATCTCCCTTCACAGAAATTGTCTCTCCTCCTGACCAAAATGTTAAATCTTCCTTCACAGAAATTGTCTCTCCTCCTGACCAAAATGTAAAATCACACTCCACAGAAATTGTCTCTCCTCCTGACCAAAATGTTAAATCTTCCTTCACAGAAATTGTCTCTCCTCCTGACCAAAATGTTAAATCTTCCTTCACAGAAATTGTCTCTCCTCCTGACTAAAATGTTAAATCTTCCTTCACAGAAATTGTCTCTCCTCCTGACCAAAATGTAAAATCTCCCTCCACAGAAATTGTCTCTCCTCCTGACCAAAATGTAAAATCTCCCTCCACAGAAATTGTCTCTCCTCCCGACCAAAATGTAAAATCACCCTACGCAGAAATTGTCTCTCCTCCTGGCCAAAATGTTAAATCTTCCTTCACAGAAATTGTCTCTCCTCCTGACCAAAATGTAAAATAACCCTACGCAGAAAATGTCCCTCCTCCTGACCAAAATGTAAAATCTCCCTCCACAGAAAATGTCTCTCCTCCTGACCAAAATGCAAAATCTCCCTCCACAGAAATTGTCTCTCCTCCTGACCAAAATGTTAAATCTTCCTTCACAGAAATTGTCTCTCCTCCTGACCAAAATGTAAAATCTCCCTCCACAGAAATTGTCTCTCCTCCTGACCAAAATGTAAAATCTCCCTCCACAGAAATTGTCTCTCCTCCTGACCAAAATGTAAAATCTCCCTCCACAGAAATTGTCTCTCGTCCTGACCAAAATGTAAAATCACCCTACGCAGAAATTGTCTCTCCTCCTGTCCAAAATGTTAAATCTTCCTTCACAGAAATTGTCACTCCTCCTGACCAAAATGTAAAATCACCCTACGCAGAAAATGTCCCTCCTCCTGACCAAAATGTAAAATCTCCCTCCACAGAAATTGTCTCTCCTCCTGACCAAAATGTTAAATCTTCCTTCACAGAAATTGTCTCTCCTCCTGACCAAAATGTAAAATCTCCCTCCACAGAAATTGTCTCTCCTCCTGACCAAAATGTTAAATCTTCCTTCACAGAAATTGTCTCTCCTCCTGACATAAATGTAAAATCACCCTCCACAGAAAATGTCCCTCCCCCTGACCAAAATGTAAAATCTCCCTCCACAGAAATTGTCTCTCCTCCTGACCAAAATGTTAAATCTTCCTTCACAGAAATTGTCTCTCCTCCTGACCAAAATGTAAAATCTCCCTCCACAGAAATTGTCTCTCCTCCTGACCAAAATGTAAAATCTCCCTCCACAGAAATTGTCACTCCTCCTGACCAAAATGTAAAATCTCCCTCCACAGAAATCGTCTCTCCTCCTGACCAAAATGTAAAATCTCCCTCCACAGAAATTGTCTCTCCTCCTGACCAAAATGTTAAATCTTCCTTCACAGAAATTGTCTCTCCTCCTGACCAAAATGTAAAGTCACCCTCCACAGAAATTGTCTCTCTACCTGACCAAAATGTAAAATCTCCCTCCAAAGAAATTGTCTCTCCTCCTGACCAAAATGTAAAATCTCCCTCCACAGAAATTGTCTCTCCTCCTGACCAAAATGTAAAATCACCCTCCACAGAAATTGTCTCTCCTCCTGACCAAAATGTAAAATCTTCCTTCACAGAAATTGTCTCTCCTCCTGACCAAAATGTAAAATCACCCTACGCAGAAATTGTCTCTTCTCCTGACCAAAATGTAAAATCACCCTACGCAGAAAATGTCTCTCCTCCTGACCAAAATGTAAAATCACCCTCCACAGAAATTGTCTCTCCTCCTGACCAAAATGTAAAATCTCCCTCCACAGAAATTGTCTCTCCTCCTGACCAAAATGTAAAATAACCCTCCACAGAAATTGTCTCTCCTCCTGACTAAATGTTAAATCTTCCTTCACAGAAATTGTCTCTCCTCCTGACCAAAATGTAAAATCACCCTATGCAGAAAATATCCCTCCTCCTGACCAAAATGTAAAATCTCCCTCCACAGAAATTGTCTCTCCTCCTGACCAAAATGTAAAATCTCCCTCCACAGAAATTGTCTCTCCTCCTGACCAAAATGTTAAATCTTCCTTCACAGAAATTGTCTCTCCTCCTGACCAAAATGTAAAATCACCCTACGCAGAAAATGTCCCTCCTCCTGACCAAAATGTAAAATCTCCCTCCACAGAAATTGTCTCTCCTCCTGACCAACATGTTAAATCTTCCTTCACAGAAATTGTCTCTCCTCCTGACCAAAATGTTAAATCTTCCTTCACAGAAATTGTCTCTCCTCCTAACCAAAATGTAAAATCTCCCTCCACAGAAATTGTCTCTCCTCCTGACCAAAATGTAAAATCACCCTCCACAGAAATTGTCTCTCCTCCTGACCAAAATGTAAAATCTCCCTTCACAGAAATTGTCTCTCCTCCTGACCAAAATGTAAAATCTCCCTCCACAGAAATTGTCTCTCCTCCTGACCAAAATGTAAAATCACCCTACGCAGAAATTGTCTCTCCTCCTGTCCAAAATGTTAAATCTTCCTTCACAGAAATTGTCTCTCCTCCTGACCAAAATGTTAAATCTTCCTTCACAGAAATTATCTCTCCTCCTGACCAAAATGTAAAATCTCCCTACGCAGAAAATGTCCCTCCTCCTGACCAAAATGTAAAATCTCCCTCCACAGAAATTGTCTCTCCTCCTGACCAAAATGTAAAATCTCCCTACACAGAAATTGTCTCTCCTTCTGACCAAAATGTAAAATCTCCCTCCACAGAAATTGTCTCTCCTCCTGACCAAAATGTAAAATCTCCCTGCACAGAAATTGTCTCTCCTCCTGACCAAAATGTAAAATCTCCCTCCACAGAAATTGTCTCTCCTCCTGACCAAAATGTTAAATCTTCCTTCACAGAAATTGTCTCTCCTCCTGACCAAAATGTTAAATCTTCCTTCACAGAAATTGTCTCTCCTCCTGACCAAAATGTAAAATCTCCCTCCACAGAAATTGTCTCTCCTCCTGACCAAAATGTAAAATCTCCCTCCACAGAAATTGTCTCTCCTCCTGACCAAAATGTAAAATCACCCATGCAGAAATTGTCTCTCCTCCTGGCCAAAATGTTAAATCTTCCTTCACAGAAATTGTCTCTCCTCCTGACCAAAATGTGAAATCACCCTACGCAGAAAATGTCCCTCCTCCTGACCAAAATGTAAAATCTCCCTCCACAGAAAATGTCTCTCCTCCTGACCAAAATGCAAAATCTCCCTCCACAGAAATTGTCTCTCCTCCTGACCAAAATGTTAAATCTTCCTTCACAGAAATTGTCTCTCCTCCTGACCAAAATGTAAAATCTCCCTCCACAGAAATTGTCTCTCCTCCTGACCAAAATGTAAAATCTCCCTCCACAGAAATTGTCTCTCCTCCTGACCAAAATGTAAAATCTCCCTCCACAGAAATTGTCTCTCGTCCTGACCAAAATGTAAAATCACCCTACGCAGAAATTGTCTCTCCTCCTGTCCAAAATGTTAAATCTTCCTTCACAGAAATTGTCACTCCTCCTGACCAAAATGTAAAATCACCCTACGCAGAAAATGTTCCTCCTCCTGACCAAAATGTAAAATCTCCCTCCACAGAAATTGTCTCTCCTCCTGACCAAAATGTAAAATCTCCCTCCACAGAAATTGTCTCTCCTCCTGACCAAAATGTTAAATCTTCCTTCACAGAAATTGTCTCTCCTCCTGACCAAAACGTAAAATCACCCTACGCAGAAAATGTCCCTCCTCCTGACCAAAATGTAAAATCTCTCTCCACAGAAATTGTCTCTCCTCCTGACCAAAATGTAAAATCTCCCTCCACAGAAATTGTCTCTCCTCCTGACCAAAATGTTAAATCTTCCTTCACAGAAATTGTCTCTCCTCCTGACCAAAATGTTAAATCTTCCTTCACAGAAATTGTCTCTCCTCCTGACCAAAATGTAAAATCACCCTCCACGGAAATTGTCTCTCCTCCTGACAAAAATGTAAAATATCCCTCTACAGAAATTGTCTCTCCTCCTGACCAAAATGTAAAATCTCCCTCCACAGAAATTGTCTCTCCTCCTGACCAAAATGTTAAATCTTCCTTCACAGAAATTGTCTCTCCTCCTGACCAAAATGTAAAATCACCCTACGCAGAAAATGTCCCTCCTCCTGACCAAAATGTAAAATCTCCCTCCACAGAAATTGTCTCTCCTCCTGACCAAAATGTTAAATCTTCCTTCACAGAAATTGTCTCTCCTCCTGACCAAAATGTTAAATCTTCCTTCACAGAAATTGTCTCTCCTCCTAACCAAAATGTAAAATCTCCCTCCACAGAAATTGTCTCTCCTCCTGACCAAAATGTAAAATCACCCTCCACAGAAATTGTCTCTCCTCCTGACCAAAATGTAAAATCTCCCTCCACAGAAATTGTCTCTCCTCCTGACCAAAATGTAAAAACTCCCTCCACAGAAATTGTCTCTCCTCCTGACCAAAATGTAAAATCACCCTACGCAGAAATTGTCTCTCCTCCTGTCCAAAATGTTAAATCTTCCTTCACAGAAATTGTCTCTCCTCCTGACCAAAATGTTAAATCTTCCTTCACAGAAATTATCTCTCCTCCTGACCAAAATGTAAAATCTCCCTACGCAGAAAATGTCCCTCCTCCTGACCAAAATGTAAAATCTCCCTCCACAGAAATTGTCTCTCCTCCTGACCAAAATGTAAAATCTCCCTACACAGAAATTGTCTCTCCTTCTGACCAAAATGTAAAATCTCCCTCCACAGAAATTGTCTCTCCTCCTGACCAAAATGTAAAATCTCCCTCCACAGAAATTGTCTCTCCTCCTGACCAAAATATAAAATCTCCCTCCACAGAAATTGTCTCTCCTCCTGACCAAAATGTTAAATCTTCCTTCACAGAAATTGTCTCTCCTCCTGACCAAAATGTTAAATCTTCCTTCACAGAAATTGTCTCTCCTCCTGACCAAAATGTAAAATCTCCCTCCACAGAAATTGTCTCTCCTCCTGACCAAAATGTAAAATCTCCCTCCACAGAAATTGTCTCTCCTCCTGACCAAAATGTAAAATCACCCTACGCAGAAATTGTCTCTCCTCCTGGCCAAAATGTTAAATCTTCCTTCACAGAAATTGTCTCTCCTCCTGACCAAAATGTGAAATCACCCTACGCAGAAAATGTCCCTCCTCCTGACCAAAATGTAAAATCTCCCTCCACAGAAAATGTCTCTCCTGCTGACCAAAATGCAAAATCTCCCTCCAAAGAAATTGTCTCTCCTCCTGACCAAAATGTTAAATCTTCCTTCACAGAAATTGTCTCTCCTCCTGACCAAAATGTAAAATCTCCCTCCACAGAAATTGTCTCTCCTCCTGACCAAAATGTAAAATCTCCCTCCACAGAAATTGTCTCTCCTCCTGACCAAAATGTAAAATCTCCCTCCACAGAAATTGTCTCTCGTCCTGACCAAAATGTAAAATCACCCTACGCAGAAATTGTCTCTCCTCCTGTCCAAAATGTTAAATCTTCCTTCACAGAAATTGTCACTCCCCCTGACCAAAATGTAAAATCACCCTACGCAGAAAATGTTCCTCCTCCTGACCAAAATGTAAAATCTCCCTCCACAGAAATTGTCTCTCCTCCTGACCAAAATGTTAAATCTCCCTCCACAGAAATTGTCTCTCCTCCTGACCAAAATGTTAAATCTTCCTTCACAGAAATTGTCTCTCCTCCTGACCAAAATGTAAAATCACCCTACGCAGAAAATGTCCCTCCTCCTGACCAAAATGTAAAATCTCTCTCCACAGAAATTGTCTCTCCTCCTGACCAAAATGTAAAATCTCCCTCCACAGAAATTGTCTCTCCTCCTGACCAAAATGTTAAATCTTCCTTCACAGAAATTGTCTCTCCTCCTGAACAAAATATTAAATCTTCCTTCACAGAAATTGTCTCTCCTCCTGACCAAAATGTAAAATCACCCTCCACGGAAATTGTCTCTCCTCCTGACAAAAATGTAAAATATCCCTCCACAGAAATTGTCTCTCCTCCTGACCAAAATGTAAAATCTCCCTCCACAGAAATTGTCTCTCCTCCTGACCAAAATGTTAAATCTTCCTTCACAGAAATTGTCTCTCCTCCTGACCAAAATGTAAAATCTCCCTCCACAGAAATTGTCTCTCCTCCTGACCAAAATGTAAAATCTCCCTCCACAGAAATTGTCTCTCCTCCTGACCAAAATGTAAAATCTCCCTCCACAGAAATTGTCTCTCCTCCTGACCAAAATGTTAAATCTTCCTTCACAGAAATTGTCTCTCCTCCTGACCAAAATGTTAAATCTTCCTTCACAGAAATTGTCTCTCCTCCTGACCAAAATGTAAAATCTTCCTTCACAGAAATTGTCTCCCCTCCTGACCAAAATGTAAAATCTCCCTCCACAGAAATTGTCTCTCCTCCTGACCAAAATGTTAAATCTTCCTTCACAGAAATTGTCTCTCCTCCTGACCAAAATGTAAAATCACCCTACGCAGAAAATGTCCCTCCTCCTGACCAAAATGTAAAATCTCCCTCCACAGAAATTGTCTCTCCTCCTGACCAAAATGTAAAATCTCCCTCCACAGAAATTGTCTCTCCTCCTGACCAAAATGTTAAATCTTCCTTCACAGAAATTGTCTCTCCTCCTGACCAAAATGTAAAATCACCCTACGCAGAAAATGTCCCTCCTCCTGACCAAAATGTAAAATCTCCCTCCACAGAAATTGTCTCTCCTCCTGACCAAAATGTAAAATCTCCCTCCACAGAAATTGTCTCTCCTCCTGACCAAAATGTTAAATCTTCCTTCACAGAAATTGTCTCTCCTCCTGACCAAAATGTAAAATCACCCTACGCAGAAAATGTCCCTCCTCCTGACCAAAATGTAAAATCTCCCTCCACAGAAATTGTCTCTCCTCCTGACCAAAATGTTAAATCTTCCTTCACAGAAATTGTCTCTCCTCCTGACCAAAATGTAAAATCACCCTACGCAGAAAATGTCCCTCCTCCTGACCAAAATGTAAAATCACCCTCCACAGAAATTGTCTCTCCTCCTGACCAAAATGTTAAATCTTCCTTCACAGAAAATGTCTCTCCTCCTGACCAAAATTTAAAATCATTCTACGCAGAAAATGTCCCTCCTCCTGACCAAAATGTTAAATCTTCCTTCACAGAAATTGTCTCTCCTCCTGACCAAAATGTAAAATCACCCTCCACGGAAATTCTTTCTCCTCCTGACAAAAATGTAAAATATCCCTCCACAGAAATTGTCTCTCCTCCTGACCAAAATGTAAAATCTCCCTCCACAGAAATTGTCTCTCCTCCTGACCAAAATGTTAAATCTTCCTTCACAGAAATTGTCTCTCCTCCTGACCAAAATGTAAAATCTCCCTCCACAGAAATTGTCTCTCCTCCTGACCAAAATGTAAAATCTCCCTCCACAGAAATTGTCTCTCCTCCTGACCAAAATGTAAAATCTCCCTCCACAGAAATTGTCTCTCCTCCTGACCAAAATGTTAAATCTTCCTTCACAGAAATTGTCTCTCCTCCTGACCAAAATGTTAAATCTTCCTTCACAGAAATTGTCTCTCCTCCTGACCAAAATGTAAAATCTTCCTTCACAGAAATTGTCTCCCCTCCTGACCAAAATGTAAAATCTCCCTCCACAGAAATTGTCTCTCCTCCTGACCAAAATGTTAAATCTTCCTTCACAGAAATTGTCTCTCCTCCTGACCAAAATGTAAAATCACCCTACGCAGAAAATATCCCTCCTCCTGACCAAAATGTAAAATCTCCCTCCACAGAAATTGTCTCTCCTCCTGACCAAAATGTAAAATCTCCCTCCACAGAAATTGTCTCTCCTCCTGACCAAAATGTTAAATCTTCCTTCACAGAAATTGTCTCTCCTCCTGACCAAAATGTAAAATCACCCTACGCAGAAAATGTCCCTCCTCCTGACCAAAATGTAAAATCTCCCTCCACAGAAATTGTCTCTCCTCCTGACCAAAATGTAAAATCTCCCTCCACAGAAATTGTCTCTCCTCCTGACCAAAATGTTAAATCTTCCTTCACAGAAATTGTCTCTCCTCCTGACCAAAATGTAAAATCACCCTACGCAGAAAATGTCCCTCCTCCTGACCAAAATGTAAAATCACCCTCCACAGAAATTGTCTCTCCTCCTGACCAAAATGTAAAATCTTCCTTCACAGAAATTGTCTCTCCTCCTGACCAAAATGTAAAATCACCCTACGCAGAAAATGTCCCTCCTCCTGACCAAAATGTAAAATCTCCCTCCACAGAAATTGTTTCTCCTCCTGACCAAAATGTAAAATCTCCCTCCACAGAAATTGTCTCTCCTCCTGACCAAAATGTAAAATCTCCCTCCACAGAAATTGTCTCTCCTCCTGACCAAAATATTAAATCTCCCTCCACAGAAATTGTCTCTCCTCCTGACCAAAATGTAAAATCTCCCTCCACAGAAATTGTCTCTCCTCCTGACCAAAATGTTAAATCTTCCTTCACAGAAATTGTCTCTCCTCCTGACCACAATGTAAAATCACCCTACGCAGAAAATGTCCCTCCTCCTGACCAAAATGTTAAATCTCCCTCCACAGAAATTGTCTCTCCTCCTGACCAAAATGTAAAATCTCCCTTCACAGAAATTGTCTCTCCTCCTGACCAAAATGTTAAATCTTCCTTCACAGAAATTGTCTCTCCTCCTGACCAAAATGTTAAATCTTCCTTCACAGAAATTGTCTCTCCTCCTGACCAAAATGTTAAATCACCCTACGCAGAAAATGTCCCTCCTCCTGACCAAAATGTAAAATCTCCCTCCACAGAAATTGTCTCTCCTCCTGACCAAAATGTTAAATCTTCCTTCACAGAAATTGTCTCTCCTCCTGACCAAAATGTAAAATCTCCCTCCACAGAAATTGTCTTTCCTCCTGACCAAAATGTTAAATCTTCCTTCACAGAAATTGTCTCTCCTCCTGACCAAAATGTAAAATCTCCCTCCACAGAAATTGTCTCTCCTCCTGACCAAAATGTTAAATCTTCCTTCACAGAAATTGTCTCTCCTCCTGACCAAAATGTAAAATCTCCCTCCACAGAAATTGTCTCTCCTCCTGACCAAAATGTAAAATCACCCTCCACAGAAATTGTCTCTCCTCCTGACCAAAATGTTAAATCTTCCTTCACAGAAATTGTCTCTCCTCCTGACCAAAATGTAAAATCTCCCTACGCAGAAATTGTCTCTCCTCCTGACCAAAATGTAAAATCTCCCTCCACAGAAATTGTCTCTCCTCCTGACCAAAATATAAAATCTCCCTCCACAGAAATTGTCTCTCCTCCTGACCAAAATGTAGCATCACCCTCCACAGAAATTGTCTCTCCTCCTGACCAAAATGTAAAATCTTCCTTCACAGAAATTGTCTCTCCTCCTGACCAAAATGTAAAATCACCCTACGCAGAAAATGTCCCTCCTCCTGACCAAAATGTAAAATCTCCCTCCACAGAAATTGTTTCTCCTCCTGACCAAAATGTAAAATCTCCCTCCACAGAAATTGTCTCTCCTCCTGACCAAAATGTAAAATCTCCCTCCACAGAAATTGTCTCTCCTCCTGACCAAAATGTTAAATCTCCCTCCACAGAAATTGTCTCTCCTCCTGACCAAAATGTAAAATCTCCCTCCACAGAAATTGTCTCTCCTCCTGATCAAAATGTTAAATCTTCCTTCACAGAAATTGTCTCTCCTCCTGACCACAATGTAAAATCACCCTACGCAGAAAATGTCCCTCCTCCTGACCAAAATGTAAAATTTCCCTCCACAGAAATTGTCTCTCCTCCTGACCAAAATGTAAAATCTCCCTTCACAGAAATTGTCTCTCCTCCTGACCAAAATGTAAAATCACCCTCCACAGAAATTGTCTCTCCTCCTGACCAAAATGTTAAATCTTCCTTCACAGAAATTGTCTCTCCTCCTGACCAAAATGTTAAATCTTCCTTCACAGAAATTGTCTCTCCTCCTGACCAAAATGTTAAATCACCCTACGCAGAAAATGTCCCTCCTCCTGACCAAAATGTAAAATCTCCCTCCACAGAAATTGTCTCTCCTCCTGACCAAAATGTTAAATCTTCCTTCACAGAAATTGTCTCTCCTCCTGACCAAAATGTAAAATCTCCCTCCACAGAAATTGTCTTTCCTCCTGACCAAAATTTTAGATCTTCCTTCACAGAAATTGTCTCTCCTCCTGACCAAAATGTAAAATCTCCCTCCACAGAAATTGTCTCTCCTCTTGACCAAAATGTTAAATTTTCCTTCACAGAAATTGTCTCTCCTCCTGACCAAAATGTAAAATCTCCCTCCACAGAAATTGTCTCTCCTCCTGACCAAAATGTAAAATCTTCCTTCACAGAAATTGTCTCTCCTCCTGACCAAAATGTAAAACCTCCTTCCACAGAAATTGTCTCTCCTCCTGACCAAAATGTAAAATCTCCCTCCACAGAAATTATCTCTCCTCCTGACCAAAATGTAAAATCTCCCTCCACAGAAATTGTCTCTCCTCCTGACCAAAATGTAAAATCACCCTCCTCAGAAATTGTCTCTCCTCCTGACCAAAATGTTAAATCTTCCTTCACAGAAATTGTCTCTCCTCCTGACCAAAATGTAAAATCTCACTCCACAGAAATTGTCTTTCCTCCTGACCAAAATGTTAAATCTTCCTTCACAGAAATTGTCTCTCCTCCTGACCAAAATGTAAAATCTCCCTCCACAGAAATTGTCTCTCCTCCTGACCAAAATGTAAAATCTCCCTCCACGGAAATTGTCTCTCCTCCTGACCAAAATGTAAAATCTCCCTCCACAGAAATTGTCTCTCCTCCTGACCAAAATGTTAAATCTTCCTTCACAGAAATTGTCTCTCCTCCTGACCAAAATGTTAAATCTTCCTTCACAGAAATTGTCTCTCCTCCTGACCAAAATGTAAAATCACCCTACGCAGAAAATGTCCCTCCTCCTGACCAAAATGTAAAATCTCCCTCCACAGAAATTGTCTCTCCTCCTGACCAAAATGTAAAATCTCCCTTCACAGAAATTGTCTCTCCTCCTGACCAAAATGTAAAATCACCCTCCACAGAAATTGTCTCTCCTCCTGACCAAAATGTTAAATCTTCCTTCACAGAAATTGTCTCTCCTCCTGACCAAAATGTTAAATCTTCCTTCACAGAAATTGTCTCTCCTCCTGACCAAAATGTAAAATCTTCCTTCACAGAAATTGTCTCTCCTCCTGACCAAAATGTAAAATCTCCCTCCACAGAAATTGTCTCTCCTCCTGACCAAAATGTTAAATCACCCTACGCAGAAAATGTCCCTCCTCCTGACCAAAATGTAAAATCACCCTCCACAGAAATTGTCTCTCCTCCTGACCAAAATGTAAAATCTTCCTTCACAGAAATTGTCTCTCCTCCTGACCAAAATGTAAAATCTCCCTCCACAGAAATTGTCTCTCCTCCTGACCAAAATGTTAAATCTTCCTTCACAGAAATTGTCTCTCCTCCTGACTAAAATGTTAAATCACCCTACGCAGAAAATGTCCCTCCTCCTGACCAAAATGTAAAATCTCCCTCCACAGAAATTGTCTCTCCTCCTGACCAAAATGTTAAATCTTCCTTCACAGAAATTGTCTCTCCTCCTGACCAAAATGTAAAATCTCCCTCCACAGAAATTGTCTTTCCTCCTGACCAAAATGTTAAATCTTCCTTCACAGAAATTGTCTCTCCTCCTGACCAAAATGTAAAATCTCCCTCCACAGAAATTGTCTCTCCTCCTGACCAAAATGTTAAATCTTCCTTCACAGAAATTGTCTCTCCTCCTGACCAAAATGTTAAATCACCCTACGCAGAAAATGTCCCTCCTCCTGACCAAAATGTAAAATCTCCCTCCACAGAAATTGTCTCTCCTCCTGACCAAAATGTTAAATCTTCCTTCACAGAAATTGTCTCTCCTCCTGACCAAAATGTAAAATCTCCCTCCACAGAAATTGTCTTTCCTCCTGACCAAAATGTTAAATCTTCCTTCACAGAAATTGTCTCTCCTCCTGACCAAAATGTAAAATCTCCCTCCACAGAAATTGTCTCTCCTCCTGACCAAAATATTAAATCTTCCTTCACAGAAATTGTCTCTCCTCCTGACCAAAATGTAAAATCTCCCTCCACAGAAATTGTCTCTCCTCCTGACCAAAATGTAAAATCACCCTCCACAGAAATTGTCTCTCCTCCTGACCAAAATGTTAAATCTTCCTTCACAGAAATTGTCTCTCCTCCTGACCAAAATGTAAAAACACCCTACGCAGAAATTGTCTCTCCTCCTGACCAAAATGTAAAATCTCCCTCCACAGAAATTGTCTCTCCTCCTGACCAAAATATAAAATCTCCCTCCACAGAAATTGTCTCTCCTCCTGACCAAAATGTAAAATCACCCTCCACAGAAATTGTCTCTCCTCCTGACCAAAATGTTAAATCTTCCTTCACAGAAATTGTCTCTCCTCCTGACCAAAATGTAAAATCTCCCTCCACAGAAATTGTCTCTCCTCCTGACCAAAATATAAAATCACCCTCCACAGAAAATGTCCCTCCTCCTGACCAAAATGTAAAATCACCCTCCACAGAAATTGTCTCTCCTCCTGACCAAAGTGTAAAATCTTCCTTCACAGAAATTGTCTCTCCTCCTGACCAAAATGTAAAACCTCCTTCCACAGAAATTGTCTCTCCTCCTGACCAAAATGTAAAATCTCCCTCCACAGAAATTATCTCTCCTCCTGACCAAAATGTAAAATCTCCCTCCACAGAAATTGTCTCTCCTCCTGACCAAAATGTAAAATCACCCTCCTCAGAAATTGTCTCTCCTCCTGACCAAAATGTTAAATCTTCCTTCACAGAAATTGTCTCTCCTCCTGACCAAAATGTAAAATCTCCCTCCACAGAAATTGTCTTTCCTCCTGACCAAAATGTTAAATCTTCCTTCACAGAAATTGTCTCTCCTCCTGACCAAAATGTAAAATCTCCCTCCACAGAAATTGTCTCTCCTCCTGACCAAAATGTAAAATCTCCCTCGACAGAAATTGTCTCTCCTCCTGACCAAAATGTAAAATCTCCCTCCACAGAAATTGTCTCTCCTCCTGACCAAAATGTTAAATCTTCCTTCACAGAAATTGTCTCTCCTCCTGACCAAAATGTTAAATCTTCCTTCACAGAAATTGTCTCTCCTCCTGACCAAAATGTAAAATCACCCTCCACAGAAATTGTCTTTCCTCCTGACCAAAATGTTAAATCTTCCTTCACAGAAATTGTCTCTCCTCCTGACCAAAATGTTAAATCTTCCTTCACAGAAATTGTCTCTCCTCCTGACCAAAATGTAAAATCTCCCTCCACAGAAATTGTCTTTCCTCCTGACCAAAATGTTAAATCTTCCTTCACAGAAATTGTCTCTCCTCCTGACCAAAATGTAAAATCTCCCTCCACAGAAATTGTCTCTCCTCCTAACCAAAATGTTAAATCTTCCTTCACAGAAATTGTCTCTCCTCCTGACCAAAATGTTAAATCACCCTACGCAGAAAATGTCCCTCCTCCTGACCAAAATGTAAAATCTCCCTCCACAGAAATTGTCTCTCCTCCTGACCAAAATGTTAAATCTTCCTTCACAGAAATTGTCTCTCCTCCTGACCAAAATGTAAAATCTCCCTCCACAGAAATTGTCTTTCCTCCTGACCAAAATGTTAAATCTTCCTTCACAGAAATTGTCTCTCCTCCTGACCAAAATGTAAAATCTCCCTCCACAGAAATTATCTCTCCTCCTGACCAAAATGTAAAATCTCCCTCCACAGAAATTGTCTTTCCTCCTGACCAAAATGTTAAATCTTCCTTCACAGAAATTGTCTCTCCTCCTGACCAAAATGTAAAATCTCCCTCCACAGAAATTGTCTCTCCTCCTGACCAAAATGTAAAATCTCCCTCGACAGAAATTGTCTCTCCTCCTGACCAAAATGTAAAATCTCCCTCCACAGAAATTGTCTCTCCTCCTGACCAAAATGTTAAATCTTCCTTCACAGAAATTGTCTCTCCTCCTGACCAAAATGTTAAATCTTCCTTCACAGAAATTGTCTCTCCTCCTGACCAAAATGTAAAATCACCCTCCACAGAAATTGTCTTTCCTCCTGACCAAAATGTTAAATCTTCCTTCACAGAAATTGTCTCTCCTCCTGACCAAAATGTTAAATCTTCCTTCACAGAAATTGTCTCTCCTCCTGACCAAAATGTAAAATCTCCCTCCACAGAAATTGTCTTTCCTCCTGACCAAAATGTTAAATCTTCCTTCACAGAAATTGTCTCTCCTCCTGACCAAAATGTAAAATCTCCCTCCACAGAAATTGTCTCTCCTCCTAACCAAAATGTTAAATCTTCCTTCACAGAAATTGTCTCTCCTCCTGACCAAAATGTTAAATCACCCTACGCAGAAAATGTCCCTCCTCCTGACCAAAATGTAAAATCTCCCTCCACAGAAATTGTCTCTCCTCCTGACCAAAATGTTAAATCTTCCTTCACAGAAATTGTCTCTCCTCCTGACCAAAATGTAAAATCTCCCTCCACAGAAATTGTCTTTCCTCCTGACCAAAATGTTAAATCTTCCTTCACAGAAATTGTCTCTCCTCCTGACCAAAATGTAAAATCTCCCTCCACAGAAATTATCTCTCCTCCTGACCAAAATGTTAAATCTTCCTTCAAAGAAATTGTCTCTCCTCCTGACCAAAATGTAAAATCTCCCTCCACAGAAATTGTCTCTCCTCCTGACCAAAATGTAAAATCACCCTCCACAGAAATTGTCTCTCCTCCTGACCAAAATGTTAAATCTTCCTTCACAGAAATTGTCTCTCCTCCTGACCAAAATGTAAAATCACCCTACGCAGAAATTGTCTCTCCTCCTGACCAAAATGTAAAATCTCCCTCCACAGAAATTGTCTCTCCTCCTGACCAAAATATAAAATCTCCCTCCACAGAAATTGTCTCTCCTCCTGACCAAAATGTAAAATCACCCTCCACAGAAATTGTCTCTCCTCCTGACCAAAATGTTAAATCTTCCTTCACAGAAATTGTCTCTCCTCCTGACCAAAATGTAAAATCTCCCTCCACAGAAATTGTCTCTCCTCCTGACCAAAATATAAAATCACCCTCCACAGAAAATGTCCCTCCTCCTGACCAAAATGTAAAATCACCCTCCACAGAAATTGTCTCTCCTCCTGACCAAAATGTAAAATCTTCCTTCACAGAAATTGTCTCTCCTCCTGACCAAAATGTAAAACCTCCTTCCACAGAAATTGTCTCTCCTCCTGACCAAAATGTAAAATCTCCCTCCACAGAAATTATCTCTCCTCCTGACCAAAATGTAAAATCTCCCTCCACAGAAATTGTCTCTCCTCCTGACCAAAATGTAAAATCACCCTCCTCAGAAATTGTCTCTCCTCCTGACCAAAATGTTAAATCTTCCTTCACAGAAATTGTCTCTCCTCCTGACCAAAATGTAAAATCTCACTCCACAGAAATTGTCTTTCCTCCTGACCAAAATGTTAAATCTTCCTTCACAGAAATTGTCTCTCCTCCTGACCAAAATGTAAAATCTCCCTCCACAGAAATTGTCTCTCCTCCTGACCAAAATGTAAAATCTCCCTCCACAGAAATTGTCTCTCCTCCTGACCAAAATGTAAAATCTCCCTCCACAGAAATTGTCTCTCCTCCTGACCAAAATGTTAAATCTTCCTTCACAGAAATTGTCTCTCCTCCTGACCAAAATGTTAAATCTTCCTTCACAGAAATTGTCTCTCCTCCTGACCAAAATGTAAAATCACCCTACGCAGAAAATGTCCCTCCTCCTGACCAAAATGTAAAATCTCCCTCCACAGAAATCGTCTCTCCTCCTGACCAAAATGTAAAATCTCCCTTCACAGAAATTGTCTCTCCTCCTGACCAAAATGTAAAATCACCCTCCACAGAAATTGTCTCTCCTCCTGACCAAAATGTTAAATCTTCCTTCACAGAAATTGTTTCTCCTCCTGACCAAAATGTTAAATCTTCCTTCACAGAAATTGTCTCTCCTCCTGACCAAAATGTAAAATCTTCCTTCACAGAAATTGTCTCTCCTCCTGACCAAAATGTAAAATCTCCCTCCACAGAAATTGTCTCTCCTCCTGACCAAAATGTTAAATCACCCTACGCAGAAAATGTCCCTCCTCCTGACCAAAATGTAAAATCACCCTCCACAGAAATTGTCTCTCCTCCTGACCAAAATGTAAAATCTTCCTTCACAGAAATTGTCTCTACTCTTGACCAAAATGTAAAATCTCCCTCCACAGAAATTGTCTCTCCTCCTGACCAAAATGTTAAATCTTCCTTCACAGAAATTGTCTCTCCTCCTGACCAAAATGTAAAATCACCCTACGCAGAAAATGTCCCTCCTCCTGACCAAAATGTAAAATCTCCCTCCACAGAAATTGTCTCTCCTCCTGACCAAAATGTTAAATCTTCCTTCACAGAAATTGTCTCTCCTCCTGACCAAAATGTAAAATCACCCTACGCAGAAAATGTCCCTCCTCCTGACCAAAATATTAAATCTTCCTTCACAGAAATTGTCTCTCCTCCTGACCAAAATGTAAAATCTCCCTCCACAGAAATTGTCTCTCCTCCCGACCAAAATGTTAAATCTTCCTTCACAGAAATTGTCTCTCCTCCTGACCAAAATGTAAAATCACCCTACGCAGAAAATGTCCCTCCTCCTGACCAAAATGTAAAATCTCCCTCCACAGAAATTGTCTCTCCTCCTGACCAAAATGTTAAATCTTCCTTCACAGAAATTGTCTCTCCTCCTGACCAAAATGTAAAATCACCCTACGCAGAAAATGTCCCTCCTCCTGACCAAAATGTAAAATCACCCTCCACAGAAATTGTCTCTCCTCCTGACCAAAATGTAAAATCTTCCTTCACAGAAATTGTCTCTCCTCCTGACCAAAATGTAAAATCACCCTACGCAGAAAATGTCCCTCCTCCTGACCAAAATGTAAAATCTCCCTCCACAGAAATTGTTTCTCCTCCTGACCAAAATGTAAAATCTCCCTCCACAGAAATTGTCTCTCCTCCTGACCAAAATGTAAAATCTCCCTCCACAGAAATTGTCTCTCCTCCTGACCAAAATGTTAAATCTCCCTCCACAGAAATTGTCTCTCCTCCTGACCAAAATGTAAAATCTCCCTTCACAGAAATTGTCTCTCCTCCTGACCAAAATGTAAAATCACCCTCCACAGAAATTGTCTCTCCTCCTGACCAAAATGTTAAATCTTCCTTCACAGAAATTGTCTCTCCTCCTGACCAAAATGTTAAATCTTCCTTCACAGAAATTGTCTCTCCTCCTGACCAAAATGTTAAATCACCCTACGCAGAAAATGTCCCTCCTCCTGACCAAAATGTAAAATCTCCCTCCACAGAAATTGTCTCTCCTCCTGACCAAAATGTTAAATCTTCCTTCACAGAAATTGTCTCTCCTCCTGACCAAAATGTAAAATCTCCCTCCACAGAAATTGTCTCTCCTCCTGACCAAAATGTAAAATCACCCTCCACAGAAATTGTCTCTCCTCCTGACCAAAATGTTAAATCTTCCTTCACAGAAATTGTCTCTCCTCCTGACCAAAATGTAAAATCACCCTACGCAGAAATTGTCTCTCCTCCTGACCAAAATGTAAAATCTCCCTCCACAGAAATTGTCTCTCCTCCTGACCAAAATATAAAATCTCCCTCCACAGAAATTGTCTCTCCTCCTGACCAAAATGTAAAATCACCCTCCACAGAAATTGTCTCTCCTCCTGACCAAAATGTTAAATCTTCCTTCACAGAAATTGTCTCTCCTCCTGACCAAAATGTTAAATCACCCTACGCAGAAAATGTCCCTCCTCCTGACCAAAATGTAAAATCTCCCTCCACAGAAATTGTCTCTCCTCCTGACCAAAATGTTAAATCTTCCTTCACAGAAATTGTCTCTCCTCCTGACCAAAATGTAAAATCTCCCTCCACAGAAATTGTCTTTCCTCCTGACCAAAATGTTAAATCTTCCTTCACAGAAATTGTCTCTCCTCCTGACCAAAATGTAAAATCTCCCTCCACAGAAATTATCTCTCCTCCTGACCAAAATGTTAAATCTTCCTTCAAAGAAATTGTCTCTCCTCCTGACCAAAATGTAAAATCTCCCTCCACAGAAATTGTCTCTCCTCCTGACCAAAATGTAAAATCACCCTCCACAGAAATTGTCTCTCCTCCTGACCAAAATGTTAAATCTTCCTTCACAGAAATTGTCTCTCCTCCTGACCAAAATGTAAAATCACCCTACGCAGAAATTGTCTCTCCTCCTGACCAAAATGTAAAATCTCCCTCCACAGAAATTGTCTCTCCTCCTGACCAAAATATAAAATCTCCCTCCACAGAAATTGTCTCTCCTCCTGACCAAAATGTAAAATCACCCTCCACAGAAATTGTCTCTCCTCCTGACCAAAATGTTAAATCTTCCTTCACAGAAATTGTCTCTCCTCCTGACCAAAATGTAAAATCTCCCTCCACAGAAATTGTCTCTCCTCCTGACCAAAATATAAAATCACCCTCCACAGAAAATGTCCCTCCTCCTGACCAAAATGTAAAATCACCCTCCACAGAAATTGTCTCTCCTCCTGACCAAAATGTAAAATCTTCCTTCACAGAAATTGTCTCTCCTCCTGACCAAAATGTAAAACCTCCTTCCACAGAAATTGTCTCTCCTCCTGACCAAAATGTAAAATCTCCCTCCACAGAAATTATCTCTCCTCCTGACCAAAATGTAAAATCTCCCTCCACAGAAATTGTCTCTCCTCCTGACCAAAATGTAAAATCACCCTCCTCAGAAATTGTCTCTCCTCCTGACCAAAATGTTAAATCTTCCTTCACAGAAATTGTCTCTCCTCCTGACCAAAATGTAAAATCTCACTCCACAGAAATTGTCTTTCCTCCTGACCAAAATGTTAAATCTTCCTTCACAGAAATTGTCTCTCCTCCTGACCAAAATGTAAAATCTCCCTCCACAGAAATTGTCTCTCCTCCTGACCAAAATGTAAAATCTCCCTCCACAGAAATTGTCTCTCCTCCTGACCAAAATGTAAAATCTCCCTCCACAGAAATTGTCTCTCCTCCTGACCAAAATGTTAAATCTTCCTTCACAGAAATTGTCTCTCCTCCTGACCAAAATGTTAAATCTTCCTTCACAGAAATTGTCTCTCCTCCTGACCAAAATGTAAAATCACCCTACGCAGAAAATGTCCCTCCTCCTGACCAAAATGTAAAATCTCCCTCCACAGAAATCGTCTCTCCTCCTGACCAAAATGTAAAATCTCCCTTCACAGAAATTGTCTCTCCTCCTGACCAAAATGTAAAATCACCCTCCACAGAAATTGTCTCTCCTCCTGACCAAAATGTTAAATCTTCCTTCACAGAAATTGTTTCTCCTCCTGACCAAAATGTTAAATCTTCCTTCACAGAAATTGTCTCTCCTCCTGACCAAAATGTAAAATCTTCCTTCACAGAAATTGTCTCTCCTCCTGACCAAAATGTAAAATCTCCCTCCACAGAAATTGTCTCTCCTCCTGACCAAAATGTTAAATCACCCTACGCAGAAAATGTCCCTCCTCCTGACCAAAATGTAAAATCACCCTCCACAGAAATTGTCTCTCCTCCTGACCAAAATGTAAAATCTTCCTTCACAGAAATTGTCTCTACTCTTGACCAAAATGTAAAATCTCCCTCCACAGAAATTGTCTCTCCTCCTGACCAAAATGTTAAATCTTCCTTCACAGAAATTGTCTCTCCTCCTGACCAAAATGTAAAATCACCCTACGCAGAAAATGTCCCTCCTCCTGACCAAAATGTAAAATCTCCCTCCACAGAAATTGTCTCTCCTCCTGACCAAAATGTTAAATCTTCCTTCACAGAAATTGTCTCTCCTCCTGACCAAAATGTAAAATCACCCTACGCAGAAAATGTCCCTCCTCCTGACCAAAATATTAAATCTTCCTTCACAGAAATTGTCTCTCCTCCTGACCAAAATGTAAAATCTCCCTCCACAGAAATTGTCTCTCCTCCCGACCAAAATGTTAAATCTTCCTTCACAGAAATTGTCTCTCCTCCTGACCAAAATGTAAAATCACCCTACGCAGAAAATGTCCCTCCTCCTGACCAAAATGTAAAATCTCCCTCCACAGAAATTGTCTCTCCTCCTGACCAAAATGTTAAATCTTCCTTCACAGAAATTGTCTCTCCTCCTGACCAAAATGTAAAATCACCCTACGCAGAAAATGTCCCTCCTCCTGACCAAAATGTAAAATCACCCTCCACAGAAATTGTCTCTCCTCCTGACCAAAATGTAAAATCTTCCTTCACAGAAATTGTCTCTCCTCCTGACCAAAATGTAAAATCACCCTACGCAGAAAATGTCCCTCCTCCTGACCAAAATGTAAAATCTCCCTCCACAGAAATTGTTTCTCCTCCTGACCAAAATGTAAAATCTCCCTCCACAGAAATTGTCTCTCCTCCTGACCAAAATGTAAAATCTCCCTCCACAGAAATTGTCTCTCCTCCTGACCAAAATGTTAAATCTCCCTCCACAGAAATTGTCTCTCCTCCTGACCAAAATGTAAAATCTCCCTTCACAGAAATTGTCTCTCCTCCTGACCAAAATGTAAAATCACCCTCCACAGAAATTGTCTCTCCTCCTGACCAAAATGTTAAATCTTCCTTCACAGAAATTGTCTCTCCTCCTGACCAAAATGTTAAATCTTCCTTCACAGAAATTGTCTCTCCTCCTGACCAAAATGTTAAATCACCCTACGCAGAAAATGTCCCTCCTCCTGACCAAAATGTAAAATCTCCCTCCACAGAAATTGTCTCTCCTCCTGACCAAAATGTTAAATCTTCCTTCACAGAAATTGTCTCTCCTCCTGACCAAAATGTAAAATCTCCCTCCACAGAAATTGTCTCTCCTCCTGACCAAAATGTAAAATCACCCTCCACAGAAATTGTCTCTCCTCCTGACCAAAATGTTAAATCTTCCTTCACAGAAATTGTCTCTCCTCCTGACCAAAATGTAAAATCACCCTACGCAGAAATTGTCTCTCCTCCTGACCAAAATGTAAAATCTCCCTCCACAGAAATTGTCTCTCCTCCTGACCAAAATATAAAATCTCCCTCCACAGAAATTGTCTCTCCTCCTGACCAAAATGTAAAATCACCCTCCACAGAAATTGTCTCTCCTCCTGACCAAAATGTTAAATCTTCCTTCACAGAAATTGTCTCTCCTCCTGACCAAAATGTAAAATCTCCCTCCACAGAAATTGTCTCTCCTCCTGACCAAAATATAAAATCACCCTCCACAGAAAATGTCCCTCCTCCTGACCAAAATGTAAAATCACCCTCCACAGAAATTGTCTCTCCTCCTGACCAAAATGTAAAATCTTCCTTCACAGAAATTGTCTCTCCTCCTGACCAAAATGTAAAACCTCCTTCCACAGAAATTGTCTCTCCTCCTGACCAAAATGTAAAATCTCCCTCCACAGAAATTATCTCTCCTCCTGACCAAAATGTAAAATCTCCCTCCACAGAAATTGTCTCTCCTCCTGACCAAAATGTAAAATCACCCTCCACAGAAATTGTCTCTCCTCCTGACCAAAATGTTAAATCTTCCTTCACAGAAATTGTCTCTCCTCCTGACCAAAATGTAAAATCTCCCTCCACAGAAATTGTCTTTCCTCCTGACCAAAATGTTAAATCTTCCTTCACAGAAATTGTCTCTCCTCCTGACCAAAATGTAAAATCTCCCTCCACAGAAATTGTCTCTCCTCCTGACCAAAATGTTAAATCTTCCTTCACAGAAATTGTCTCTCCTCCTGACCAAAATGTAAAATCTCCCTCCACAGAAATTGTCTCTCCTCCTGACCAAAATGTAAAATCACCCTCCACAGAAATTGTCTCTCCTCCTGACCAAAATGTTAAATCTTCCTTCACAGAAATTGTCTCTCCTCCTGACCAAAATGTAAAATCACCCTATGCAGAAATTGTCTCTCCTCCTGACCAAAATGTAAAATCTCCCTCCAGAGAAATTGTCTCTCCTCCTGACCAAAATGTAAAATCACCCTCCACAGAAATTGTCTCTCCTCCTGACCAAAATGTTAAATCTTCCTTCACAGAAATTGTCTCTCCTCCTGACCAAAATGTAAAATCTCCCTCCACAGAAATTGTCTCTCCTCCTGACCAAAATATAAAATCACCCTCCACAGAAAATGTCCCTCCTCCTGACCAAAATGTAAAATCACGCTCCACAGAAATTGTCTCTCCTCCTGACCAAAATGTAAAATCTTCCTTCACAGAAATTGTCTCTCCTCCTGACCAAAATGTAAAACCTCCTTCCACAGAAATTGTCTCTCCTCCTGACCAAAATGTAAAATCTCCCTCCACAGAAATTATCTCTCCTCCTGACCAAAATGTAAAATCTCCCTCCACAGAATTTGTCTCTCCTCCTGACCAAAATGTAAAATCACCCTCCACAGAAATTGTCTCTCCTCCTGACCAAAATGTTAAATCTTCCTTCACAGAAATTGTCTCTCCTCCTGACCAAAATGTAAAATCACCCTACGCAGAAATTGTCTCTCCTCCTGACCAAAATGTAAAATCTCCCTCCACAGAAATTGTCTCTCCTCCTGACCAAAATATAAAATCTCCCTCCACAGAAATTGTCTCTCCTCCTGACCAAAATGTAAAATCACCCTCCACAGAAATTGTCTCTCCTCCTGACCAAAATGTTAAATCTTCCTTCACAGAAATTGTCTCTCCTCCTGACCAAAATGTAAAATCTCTCTCCACAGAAATTGTCTCTCCTCCTGACCAAAATATAAAATCACCCTCCACAGAAAATGTCCCTCCTCCTGACCAAAATGTAAAATCACCCTCCACAGAAATTGTCTCTCCTCCTGACCAAAATGTAAAATCTTCCTTCACAGAAATTGTCTCTCCTCCTGACCAAAATGTAAAACCTCCTTCCACAGAAATTGTCTCTCCTCCTGACCAAAATGTAAAATCTCCCTCCACAGAAATTATCTCTCCTCCTGACCAAAATGTAAAATCTCCCTCCACAGAAATTGTCTCTCCTCCTGACCAAAATGTAAAATCACCCTCCACAGAAATTGTCTCTCCTCCTGACCAAAATGTTAAATCTTCCTTCACAGAAATTGTCTCTCCTCCTGACCAAAATGTAAAATCTCCCTCCACAGAAATTGTCTTTCCTCCTGACCAAAATGTTAAATCTTCCTTCACAGAAATTGTCTCTCCTCCTGACCAAAATGTAAAATCTCCCTCCACAGAAATTGTCTCTCCTCCTGACCAAAATGTTAAATCTTCCTTCACAGAAATTGTCTCTCCTCCTGACCAAAATGTAAAATCTCCCTCCACAGAAATTGTCTCTCCTCCTGACAAAAATGTAAAATCACCCTCCACAGAAATTGTCTCTCCTCCTGACCAAAATGTTAAATCTTCCTTCACAGAAATTGTCTCTCCTCCTGACCAAAATGTAAAATCACCCTATGCAGAAATTGTCTCTCCTCCTGACCAAAATGTAAAATCTCCCTCCACAGAAATTGTCTCTCCTCCTGACCAAAATGTAAAATCACCCTCCACAGAAATTGTCTCTCCTCCTGACCAAAATGTTAAATCTTCCTTCACAGAAATTGTCTCTCCTCCTGACCAAAATGTAAAATCTCCCTCCACAGAAATTGTCTCTCCTCCTGACCAAAATATAAAATCACCCTCCACAGAAAATGTCCCTCCTCCTGACCAAAATGTAAAATCACGCTCCACAGAAATTGTCTCTCCTCCTGACCAAAATGTAAAATCTTCCTTCACAGAAATTGTCTCTCCTCCTGACCAAAATGTAAAACCTCCTTCCACAGAAATTGTCTCTCCTCCTGACCAAAATGTAAAATCTCCCTCCACAGAAATTATCTCTCCTCCTGACCAAAATGTAAAATCTCCCTCCACAGAATTTGTCTCTCCTCCTGACCAAAATGTAAAATCACCCTCCACAGAAATTGTCTCCCCTCCTGACCAAAATGTTAAATCTTCCTTCACAGAAATTGTCTCTCCTCCTGACCAAAATGTAAAATCTCCCTCCACAGAAATTGTCTCTCCTCCTGACCAAAATGTAAAATCACCCTCCACAGAAATTGTCTCTCCTCCTGACCAAAATGTAAAATCACCCTCCACAGAAATTGTCTCTCCTCCTGACCAAAAGGTTAAATCTTCCTTCACAGAAATTGTCTCTCCTCCTGACCAAAATGTAAAATCACCCTACGCAGAAATTGTCTCTCGTCCTGACCAAAATGTAAAATCTCCCTCCACAGAAATTGTCTCTCCTCCTGACCAAAATATAAAATCTCCCTCCACAGAAATTTTCTCTCCTCCTGACCAAAATGTAAAATCACCCTCCACAGAAATTGTCTCTCCTCCTGACCAAAATGTTAAATCTTCCTTCACAGAAATTGTCTCTCCTCCTGACCAAAATGTAAAATCTCCCTCCACAGAAATTGTCTCTCCTCCTGACCAAAATATAAAATCACCCTCCACAGAAAATGTCCCTCCTCCTGACCAAAATGTAAAATCACCCTCCACAGAAATTGTCTCTCCTCCTGACCAAAATGTAAAATCTTCCTTCACAGAAATTGTTTCTCCTCCTGACCAAAATGTAAAACCTCCTTCCACAGAAATTGTCTCTCCTCCTGACCAAAATGTAAAATCTCCCTCCACAGAAATTATCTCTCCTCCTGACCAAAATGTAAAATCTCCCTCCACAGAAATTGTCTCTCCTCCTGACCAAAATGTAAAATCACCCTCCACAGAAATTGTCTCTCCTCCTGACCAAAATGTTAAATCTTCCTTCACAGAAATTGTCTCTCCTCCTGACCAAAATGTAAAATCTCCCTCCACAGAAATTGTCTTTCCTCCTGACCAAAATGTTAAATCTTCCTTCACAGAAATTGTCTCTCCTCCTGACCAAAATGTAAAATCTCCCTCCACAGAAATTGTCTCTCCTCCTGACCAAAATGTTAAATCTTCCTTCACAGAA
This sequence comes from Sepioteuthis lessoniana, assembly GCA_963585895.1. Taxonomy (NCBI): domain Eukaryota; kingdom Metazoa; phylum Mollusca; class Cephalopoda; order Myopsida; family Loliginidae; genus Sepioteuthis; species Sepioteuthis lessoniana. The sequence goes on along the minus strand of OY757915.1, from coordinate 13,314,731 downwards.
ATTGTCTCTCCTCCTGACCAAAATGTAAAATCTCCCTCCACAGAAATTGTCTCTCCTCCTGACCAAAATGTAAAATCACCCTCCACAGAAATTGTCTCTCCTCCTGACCAAAATGTTAAATCTTCCTTCACAGAAATTGTCTCTCCTCCTGACCAAAATGTAAAATCACCCTATGCAGAAATTGTCTCTCCTCCTGACCAAAATGTAAAATCTCCCTCCACAGAAATTGTCTCTCCTCCTGACCAAAATGTAAAATCACCCTCCGCAGAAATTGTCTCTCCTCCTGACCAAAATGTTAAATCTTCCTTCACAGAAATTGTCTCTCCTCCTGACCAAAATGTAAAATCTCCCTCCACAGAAATTGTCTCTCCTCCTGACCAAAATATAAAATCACCCTCCACAGAAAATGTCCCTCCTCCTGACCAAAATGTAAAATCACCCTCCACAGAAATTGTCTCTCCTCCTGACCAAAATGTAAAATCTTCCTTCACAGAAATGATCTCTCCTCCTGACCAAAATGTAAAACCTCCTTCCACAGAAATTGTCTCTCCTCCTGACCAAAATGTAAAATCTCCCTCCACAGAAATTATCTCTCGTCCTGACCAAAATGTAAAATCTCCCTCCACAGAATTTGTCTCTCCTCCTGACCAAAATGTAAAATCACCCTCCACAGAAATTGTCTCTCCTCCTGACCAAAATGTTAAATCTTCCTTCACAGAAATTGTCTCTCCTCCTGACCAAAATGTAAAATCTCCCTCCACAGAAATTGTCTCTCCTCCTGACCAAAATGTAAAATCACCCTCCACAGAAATTGTCTCTCCTCCTGACCAAAATGTTAAATCTTCCTTCACAGAAATTGTCTCTCCTCCTGACCAAAATGTAAAATCACCCTACGCAGAAATTGTCTCTCCTCCTGACCAAAATGTAAAATCTCCCTCCACAGAAATTGTCTCTCCTCCTGACCAAAATATAAAATCTCCCTCCACAGAAATTGTCTCTCCTCCTGACCAAAATGTAAAATCACCCTCCACAGAAATTGTCTCTCCTCCTGACCAAAATGTTAAATCTTCCTTCACAGAAATTGTCTCTCCTCCTGACCAAAATGTAAAATCTCCCTCCACAGAAATTGTCTCTCCTCCTGACCAAAATATAAAATCACCCTCCACAGAAAATGTCCCTCCTCCTGACCAAAATGTAAAATCACCCTCCACAGAAATTGTCTCTCCTCCTGACCAAAATGTAAAATCTTCCTTCACAGAAATTGTCTCTCCTCCTGACCAAAATGTAAAACCTCCTTCCACAGAAATTGTCTCTCCTCCTGACCAAAATGTAAAATCTCCCTCCACAGAAATTATCTCTCCTCCTGACCAAAATGTAAAATCTCCCTCCACAGAAATTGTCTCTCCTCCTGACCAAAATGTAAAATCACCCTCCACAGAAATTGTCTCTCCTCCTGACCAAAATGTTAAATCTTCCTTCACAGAAATTGTCTCTCCTCCTGACCAAAATGTAAAATCTCCCTCCACAGAAATTGTCTCTCCTCCTGACCAAAATATAACATCACCCTCCACAGAAAATGTCCGTCCTCCTGACCAAAATGTAAAATCACCCTCCACAGAAATTGTCTCTCCTCCTGACCAAAATGTAAAATCTTCCTTCACAGAAATTGTCTCTCCTCCTGACCAAAATGTAAAACCTCCTTCCACAGAAATTGTCTCTCCTCCTGACCAAAATGTAAAATCTCCCTCCACAGAAATTGTCTCTCCTCCTGACCAAAATGTTAAATCTTCCTTCACAGAAATTGTCTCTCCTCCAGACCAAAATGTAAAATCACCCTACGCAGAAATTGTCTCTCCTCCTGACCAAAATGTAAAATCTCCCTCCACAGAAATTGTCTCTCCTCCTGACCAAAATATAAAATCTCCCTCCACAGAAATTGTCTCTCCTCCTGACCAAAATGTAAAATCACCCTCCACAGAAATTGTCTCTCCTCCTGACCAAAATGTTAAATCTTCCTTCACAGAAATTGTCTCTCCTCCTGACCAAAATGTAAAATCTCCCTCCACAGAAATTGTCTCTCCTCCTGACCAAAATATAAAATCACCCTCCACAGAAAATGTCCCTCCTCCTGACCAAAATGTAAAATCACCCTCCACAGAAATTGTCTCTCCTCCTGACCAAAATGTAAAATCTTCCTTCACAGAAATTGTCTCTCCTCCTGACCAAAATGTAAAACCTCCTTCCACAGAAATTGTCTCTCCTCCTGACCAAAATGTAAAATCTCCCTCCACAGAAATTATCTCTCCTCCTGACCAAAATGTAAAATCTTCCTTCACAGAAATTGTCTCTCCTCCTGACCAAAATGTAAAATCTTCCTTCACAGAAATTGTCTCTCCTCCTGACCAAAATGTAAAATCACCCTACGCAGAAAATGTCCCTCCTCCTGACCAAAATGTAAAATCACCCTACGCAGAAAATGTCTCTCCTCCTGACCAAAATGTAAAATCTCCCTCCACAGAAATTGTCTCTCCTCCTGACCAAAATGTAAAATCTCCCTCCACAGAATTTGTCTCTCCTCCTGACCAAAATGTAAAATCACCCTCCACAGAAATTGTCTCTCCTCCTGACCAAAATGTTAAATCTTCCTTCACAGAAATTGTCTCTCCTCCTGACCAAAATGTAAAATCTCCCTCCACAGAAATTGTCTCTCCTCCTGACCAAAATGTAAAATCACCCTCCACAGAAATTGTCTCTCCTCCTGACCAAAATGTTAAATCTTCCTTCACAGAAATTGTCTCTCCTCCTGACCAAAATGTAAAATCACCCTACGCAGAAATTGTCTCTCCTCCTGACCAAAATGTAAAATCTCCCTCCACAGAAATTGTCTCTCCTCCTGACCAAAATATAAAATCTCCCTCCACAGAAATTGTCTCTCCTCCGGACCAAAATGTAAAATCACCCTCCACAGAAATTGTCTCTCCTCCTGACCAAAATGTTAAATCTTCCTTCACAGAAATTGTCTCTCCTCCTGACCAAAATGTAAAATCTCCCTCCACAGAAATTGTCTCTCCTCCTGACCAAAATATAAAATCACCCTCCACAGAAAATGTCCCTCCTCCTGACCAAAATGTAAAATCACCCTCCACAGAAATTGTGTCTCCTCCTGACCAAAATGTAAAATCTTCCTTCACAGAAATTGTCTCTCCTCCTGACCAAAATGTAAAACCTCCTTCCACAGAAATTGTCTCTCCTCCTGACCAAAATGTAAAATCTCCCTCCACAGAAATTATCTCTCCTCCTGACCAAAATGTAAAATCACCCTCCACAGAAATTGTCTCTCCTCCTGACCAAAATGTTAAATCTTCCTTCACAGAAATTGTCTCTCCTCCTGACCAAAATGTAAAATCTCCCTCCACAGAAATTGTCTCTCCTCCTGACCAAAATGTAAAATCTCCCTCCACAGAAATTGTCTCTCCTCCTGACCAAAATGTAAAATCTTCCTTCACAGAAATTGTCTCTCCTCCTGACCAAAATGTAAAATCTTCCTTCACAGAAATTGTCTCTCCTCCTGACCAAAATGTAAAATCACCCTACGCAGAAAATGTCCCTCCTCCTGACCAAAATGTAAAATCACCCTACGCAGAAAATGTCTCTCCTCCTGACCAAAATGTAAAATCACCCTCCACAGAAATTGTCTCTCCTCCTGACCAAAATGTAAAATCTCCCAACATAAACACACATTCATCCCCCTCACAAGACAAAAAAAAAAACAATACAGAAGCAACAAAAATGATCGAATTCAGAAAATGTATGGAAAGCACCACCTAAGATCCGGGTCGATGTCGACGATTTACTCTAGCGGGCAAGGGCCATCTCCAGCTAAGTGCAGGAGAATGGTTAAATTTGGAGGAAGTAAGACAACACCAAAAGAAAAAAACGGTGTCTGTCTTTGTTGCGGACAAACGGTCTCGTAAGATTGTTAAGCCCGCCAAAGACACGATCATTCGTCAAATATCTAGCCTGGGCGTAAAGGCACAAGTCGTAATAGCTGGTACTTCTTACAGTTTTGGGGATCTGCTGGTGCCGACAGTGGAAGAAGCCGGGGTGTGGAGTTTCGACTTAATGTTGGACTGTAAGACCTTCTACTTCATTCCCAACTGGTTGGGTTTGGAAAGGCACAGGCTGCCAGTTATTGTTTCTGGCCAAAAACCAGCCTGCTGGCAGTACGGCCATATTGGTCACCTTTCCACAGTTTGCCCAGGGACGAAGGCCCCGACAAAGCCCCACCAAAACCCTGGTACCCTCCCACATGCCAAGGCGAACGACGAAAAGGAGGCTCACGTAGCCTCACCCAAAGTTAGAGAATCGGCCCTGGATACTGCAGGAGATAAACCTCCAACTTCCCCATTGTCTTCTGCGGTAACCACTGAAGAGTCAAAGGTGGAGTGGCTGACTGTCAAGAAAAGGTGGGAGGAAGATCCAACCTGCAGGTCCTCTATCCCGAAAGTTGTTCCAGGGGGACATCAACAGTTCACTCCCACACAAACTTATGCAAAAAAAAGCCACTTCCCCAAAATCAACCCCCAAGCAGCCCACTCACCTAAGGTCAGGTGTTTCAGTCCCGGACGAGAGAAGTTTGAGCAACTGCTGGACTTCAGGAGGCGGCTGGACTAGGAACGTAAATCGACCCCACATCCAGGACCCTCTCGATCCATCCCTTCGTCTCCAAAACAACAGACCATCAAACCCCCTACCACACTACCTCCCAACTCCACCATCATCAACATTGACTGTGCAAAAACCAAAAAAGGGGCCCATTCCCGCTTCACTACCGTTGGACTTGCTTCCCATCAAGCTATCACCACCAGCAACAGAACCATCAGCAGCAACTTCAACACCTGCAGCAACAGATACAGCCCCGCTACCATCTGCAACCCCAAAGAAATGGTAGCGGAGTTCATCCGTAGACAGCTCTGGGTATGAGGTTCCCAAACCAAGAAAAAAAGAAAACTGCGTTATTGTATTGGCTCAAACATTTGCAAGATGGACGAGGAGGTCTCGGATCGTTTAAACAAAGTCCTGCCGCAACATCGAAAGGACTTGAGGGTCCTCCACAACTTCAAAGAAGAGAAGGAACGCAATGTGGCGGACCCTAAGAACTTTCCCGACGTTTGGATCACTTCAGGTCATTCGTAAGGGCCGGGGGTCCGAAGGCATAATGAAAATGTTGAGAGAAGCTAACGAGACCCTCAACCCAATATCATTCATCAAGGACGATTTGAAATCCTGTAAAGGTCTTGTTGGGAGGGTCCCTATTGTTCTTCACCTTTCCCTCTATAGGGAAATTGGGGGTCCTGTTGTCGAAGGACTATTTGGCCTTATCAGCATATTTTGATGGTCGTTCCAGAGATGTTATCTGGCTGGTAAGAAGACGTCTAATCGCTCCGTGTGCTCTTGTTCTTTCGGATCCGGCGGACAGATTTACATTTTAGATGTTACCATAAAGGATAAGACGTTTCGGCTGATTAGGGTTTATGGGCCCAATGCTAGTAATGAGCTTCCTGCCTTTTTCCGGCACATCGGACCTTACGTGATACCATCGAAGGCAGTAATCTTAGTGGGAGATTGGAACGCCGTCCTTGATCCCAATTTAGACAGAGGAGCTACTAGTGCAGGTACTAACACTTTGGATGTTAGGCACTTCCGCGAGTTTGTCGAACGATTTTATCTCGTCGACAAATTTCGCTAGAGACATCCAAATAAGTTAGCGTGGACTTGGACCGGTAGGAGCGCCTCAGCTCAGCTTTACAACTATTGGGACCAAGTGTTAGCTTGGCGACTCGACCCAGATTATTTAGGTGGTCCAAATTTTGAGCCATATAAAGATTCAGACCACAAGATCTTATGCGTATCTGTTAGGTTAGATGAGCCTAGACGTAGGATGTCTGCTTACTGGGACAGTCTTAGCGTGAGATAGTGGGGATGTTAGCATAGATAGGGCGGAGCTGGCTTCCTTACAAATTAAGGGGTATCAGGCTCTGGTAGTTAGGGCTAGGTTAAAAAGAATGTCTTGCAAGACGACGAATATAGCCCAAAAATTACAGGCCGAGGAACTCAGGCAATGCAACTAATTGGTATATCGCGAGTGTCAAATCACCGGACGGGCAACGTCGAACTACTAACGAAGCCATTTGTAAGGAATTTCGACAATATTTCGCGAAGCTTTTCACTCGGGAGCCCGGACTAAATTCTACTCAGTTCGACACCTATCTCGCTGACTTCCCTCGCCACACGGCGACCGAAGCAGCTGAGTGTGCGGTTTGCATAACCGAGGATGAGGTCCGATAGGCGTTGAAATCGGTAGGTTGGATAAGTCTCCCGGGATCGATGGCCTGTCCCACAAAGTGTATTTGAGGTTGTCGCACATGTTTGTCCTTATGCTGGCTACCACCTATAACAACTGGATGAGGCAGGGCTCCATACCCTTACGCTTTACCAGGGGTAAAGTGAAGTTGATACGTAAGAGCAAACATGGTGGGGATGGGATTAGTAATTTCTGCCCGTTAACGATGTAAAACACTGACTTAAAGATTTTGGCGAAGATCTTAGCCGCCCGTTTGCTGACTGTCCTGCCTAGTCTAATTTGCCCCGAGCAGTCTTGTCTGTGAAGGGTAGGACTATCCAGGACAGTTTTCATATAGTTCGCACGATCGTAGAAAAAGTCGACGGAAATGCTGCGTTGATTAATTTAGATTAGTCCAAGGCCTTTGATAGGGTTGACCACGGTTTCCTGGAGGCTGTCTTTGTAATATAATGACCGAAGGATTTCGGTTCATGCCTTTGGGTTTAGTTAGGCTGAGAACCTTTCGGCTCAGCACATGGGTTAGTTAGGTGCAAACTTTATGCAGGTGTTAACGCATGCGCGCGCAGAGCGAATGTGTCACTCAGAGATGTCACAATAGCCCGAGATGAGGAACAGAGTGACAGAGTGCAAATGACGTCACGCACCGGAAACGCGTGGAGGTTTTGGGGGGATTTCGAAGAAAGTTGGAGAGTTGAAGCTAGACGCCGAGCGAGGAGGTTCGACTTTTGGGGCTCGTTGAGGCGAGACGAATATGCGTGGAATGGGTGCCAGATGAAAAAGCCAGCATAAAAAGATTGTGTCTCTCTCCTTATATCGAAGAACCTTTAAACTCAAAGGTAATAAAAGGTTCGTACCTGAACTGAGAAGGCGTTACGTGTTTTTTCGAATTTCGAGATTCCTATGTTCTATATTCTAACATAATGAACATTCGATGTCCATTTCGCACATAGCCGTATCTGGCTATGGTACACCTTGTCTGCAGCCAGTTTCAGGAGTCACTTTTACAGCTTGATCTGCCTTCTTTGTGTCCCCCGGAGTCATGGTGGAAGTGAACAGGGTAAGGTCTGAATCCTTCACTTTGACTCGATCGGTTCGTCTGGGTTGCTTGCTGTTACCGATGCTATACATTCCTGCGCTTGAGCCTTTCTTGCGCAAGTTGAAAGAGAACCCGGCCCTACACGGACTCACGTTACATGGTTCCAGTGAGGTAGCTAGGTACACTTCATACGCTGACGATGTCAGCGTACTGGTTACGAACAGTGCCGATGGGTTGGTTTGGTTTCTTTGTTTTAATGGCATATCAACCTTTCTAGGTTATTTAATTCCAGAGCTATTCTCCTAGAAGAACAGTATTGGTACTATTTAACCCATAGCTGGGAGGATAAGGGGGTTCATACCTTTCCCAAGGGTATTTGCCCGAAAGTGAACGTAATAGCGCGACTGGAATACAAACTCGCTTACTACGATTCCGCAGTCCATCGCTTTAACCATTACACCACGAGGACACCCCACCGAACAGTGCCGAGGTGAGCAAAGAAATCGAAAGGTATGAAGTCGTGACAGGGGCCAAGGTCAACCATGAAAGGTCCATATGTTTGCGGTTAGGTTTGTGGTAGGACTGTGCTCTTCCTGGTCTCTTCTTTGGGGGGGGTGCAAGATACTTGGCATCTTGTTCGGTCCCGATCTCCAACTGGAGAAAATATTAGTCGGAAGTACTGGAAAAAGTCTTAGCTACGACTGAGTTGTGGCTACGTAGGGGGGGGGCTTTCCCTAAAGGGACGAGCTGAGGTATGCAGCTCGCACATCGACCCCCTGGTCGTTTACCGACTTTCAGTGCTTCCAATCTGTGCACCATCAAGTTGGAAAGGATCCTATTCCAGTTCACCTTGGCGAAACGGACTCCTTCGTTGCGACGGGAGATCTGTTACCTTCACCCGTCCAAAGGCGGTTTACGTGTCGAGATGCGGCGCCATACTTTGCGTCTTAACTTCTTTGACCGGATGTGTTCACAAGATAACGCGACGGGAAGCTTCTGGAAAGAAGACGCTAAACTATCTTTCCCGTCGTTAAGAAGTGTGCACTCCGCTGATGGAGAGACCCATCGCTTGCCCAGAAAGGAGTGCCCCTTCTATCGTGAGTGTTGGCATGCTCTGAAAATTCTCTCTCGGCTGCAGACAGGTCTCTCTGACAGCCGGCCGTTGTCGAGTAGGGCATTATATCGTTTGTTAGGGGGCACACGAGATGATCTGATCGGAGTGCTTGGTGTGACGAAGGAGGTGGGTCGCTTTCTGTAGCCTTGGGCCCCCGGGATGAGGTGCCTCAATAATGAAGAGGCTTCCTTCACCTGGCTGGTCATCCTGAATGCCCTCTGGGTTAGCAAGAGATTGTTTGCAGGACAATTGGCAATTTCGCCAGAGTGTGCTCGGTGCGGTGCATTTGAGGAGTCTATTGAGCACGCCTTCTTTTACTGCCTGCTCGTGCAGCCGTTGTGCAAGCTTCTTGAAGGCTTCATGGTCTGCATCTGGGGTGGAAAGTTCTTTGTCCTGGAACCCAGTTCTGTGTACAGCAATGTGGTTCTGAAGTTAAACAGACAGGAACATTATGTGTTTCTCTACTTACTCGGCATTATGCATGTCGTGAGTTGGACGACGAGACAGAAGGAACTCCGCGACGGCGAGTCTTTTTCCTCTCGGACCCTGGTGTCTTTTTACAAGCACCAAATTAAAGTCAAAATCAGGTCTGGGAGGATAATACTCTCTTCGCTGGAATTTGCCAAAAAGTGGGTGACTGTTGCGCGTTTGTGTCGCATGGTAGGAGCCAGCCTTACTTTCAGCCTCGATATTATAGGGACCTAAGGATATTGGGTTACTGGAAGTACCACCCATCCCAGGTAGGTTAGACTATTGGCCATTTTTGTTTTGTTTATGCCAAATTTGTTTAACTAAGCTAGAGTATGTTAGGTTATTGCCCCATTTTGTTTTTTTAGTCCCCCTTCTTTGTTTTTCCCTTTCCCATCCCTGTTTAGGTGACAGGAATTGGAGTTCTCCATGAGTGTGATGGAGGTTTAATTTTTATTTATTTATTTACTTGTTCTCCACCAGCACTATTTTCGACTGGTTAACTCGTCTTTCTACCGTTCTCGTAGAGGAGACCCCATACTATCATCTTTTAATTGTGTAAATATTTTTTAATCTTTCGACATTGGGGATATCATGTGTATATATATATATATATATATATATATATATATATATATGTAATTTTGAATTTTAAATTGTTCCCCTCTCTCCCACACTGTAAATATGGGTTTTAAGTTAGAATTTCATGTCGGACTAGAGTTCTTTTAGTGATCGTAGTATGATAGTGATGTTTTCAGTTTGAGGTATTGTGGTGCTTTTAAATTTTGGAGATGTGTATTAGTCAGTAAATGAGTCTATTTAAGTTAAAGATTAGGAAAGTGGAGCAATCCAGGGAAAGGAGTAGCGCCCTCCCCTACATCTCGGAGTCGTGGCTATTAAAAAAGGAGCCTTCTCGTCGCCAACTTTACTAACTTACTTACTAGTTTATCACTAGAGCAACTTGAAGAATACGGTCGTGCCAATCGTATAGGTGCTTGAACTTGATATGACATGCTGATTGATCAAATCAGGCCTCTCCGAATACACCCCCTAGCCCTGTAAGAGCTCAAGTGCAGTGTGGTTGCCAGGTCACGAACTGCTCGGTCATCAAAATCACGTCCCCAGTGTTTACGGGCCGCTAAACATCGCGTTGGTGAGTTTTTACCTTTTCTTCAGGGGCACTGTCGTGATTTACAGTTATATAACTACATTCTTAAGATCTTCAGTCCAAAGTTTTTGAAAACTTGGTTAAATTTGTATTCGTCTGAGCTATTTTCAAAGTAATAATAAAAAGTATTTATTTCTCTATTTCCGGTTTTGCGCTAAACTGTACTTATTTTCTAAGAGTTCTAGACTTCAACTTCTAAAACGAAATACTTGGTTGTTTTTGTTTTTGTTGTTGTTTTCATCTGTCTTTATTAAACAATCTCCTCTCCGGAGATTACGTTTTTATCCACCAATGAAATTTTTGTTACAGAAGCGTAAAGGATAATTAGTAACTATCAGTTTCTTGCCAACGTGATCATTAGACTATATATATATATATAGAGAGAGAGAGAGTAGGGGTACCTGTAGTGTAATGGTTATTCTCGATGGAAATGAAGACGGTGACGCGAGTTCAAATCCTGGCAGAGGTATGAATCTAATTATTCTCCCTACAAGTATAGGTAAATAGTAGGGTTCTTTAACCTTGGTTTGGCAACCAGTCTAAGAGAGGGATAACTATAAATTCAAGCCTGATAAACTCCTCTAAAAAATTGACTTTGTGTATTATCTGCCTGTGTGGAGGGGTTTGTGCATATAAATAAACAATACATAAGAGACGACAACTGAGAACAGATAGCAAGGGAGGGAAAGAGTTAACGAGACATATATACATACATACAGGGTGAAACGATAAAATTGTCGTCCTAAAGAAAACAACACTACAGCTTTATTTTAAAACTTTTATTGAAAAAATCAATTCAGGTAACTTGATTATGTAGTAGAGCTGACATCTATTCAATGTAGCCGCCTCAATCAACGCCTCGATACGGATCCGGAACTGGGAGCATACCTTTTTCAAAAGCGCCAGCGGGAGCTCGGTGAATACTCGGCGGATGGCGGCGATCAGGCTGGCTTTGATGTTGTGGGAGGTCATATTGGTGATGTTCTCGATGTATGACCAAACGAAGTAGTCCAGCAGGTTCAGGTCGGAGGAGGAGGGGGACAGTGAGAGAAGGGTACAAAATCGTAGCACTCCTTCTGAAGCCAAGCCTGGGTCTCTTTGGACTTGTGGGCCGGCGCCGAGTCCTGCTCCCACACCCAGGGTCTGCCACCGGCCACCTAATTGCACCAGGGGATCACCACAGTCTTCAGCACATCCAGGTGCACTTTAGTGTTGACTTTCAAGCCGACTTCGAAGATGTGAGGTGGCATGATGTGGCCCTCACTTGAAACCACACCAAAGACCTTAACCGTAGCCGGAAATTTTGTTTTCATCACCCTGGGCACATCCCTGTTATTCGTGGCAATCCAGATTTGCATTTTGAGGGTGCTGGCAATGGTCCTGTTATCATAACTTGGATCAGTAGAGAGCATGAGTTGTACCTCGGTGCATCTCCGATCTCGCTCGTTGAACATTGTGTCACTTTCAGACATGATAGAAGGCTCCTATCACTCTTGGGATTTGTACACAACTGGCCAACTAGTAGATGGTCTGCAACAAAAAAAGAAAACCAGTTTTCATTAAACGGAAATGGAATCATGTCGTCTTTTCTCGGGCGACAATTTTATCGTTCCACCCTATATATATATATATATATATATATATATATAATGATGACTTTATCGTTCCACCCTATATATATATATATATATATATATATAATGATGACTTTATATATATATAAAGAAACAATACATAAGAGACGGCAGCTAAGAACTGATAGCGAGGGAGGGAAAGAGTTAAAGAGAGATACAGACGGAGAGAGAAATATATAGATATAAATCGATATAGACCGAGAGAGAGACACACACACACATAGAATCGAAAGTTTAATAAAAGACCGGTGAAGAAAGTGAGAAAGAGAGAGAGTGGAAAACAAGATAGGAAGAAGAGAATAGCTGAAAATAGATAAAGATATTGAAAAGGAGAAAGAAGTAGAAAAAGAAAATGGGATAAAGAGAGATAGAAAATAGAGAAGGAAGAAAGAGAGAAATAATAAAAGAGAGAATAGAGACAGAAGAGAGAGTACGAGAGAAAAAGAAAAATCCTAGAAAATGATGCGAATGATTACAATAAATTGTACAGATTACATCCCTTACCAGCCAAAGAATACTTCTAATGGCCACTAGGTGGTCTGACCAAAATACCATACAAAAGAACCACCATCTAAAGTTAAATCTCTTCGTACCTGTCTCGACACCCATCTTTGATGTAAATCTTCAGAAAACAACTTCTATTCTACCTCATGAGTACGTAATTAAGGACTCTCAACTTATATCAAAAGGGTCTGATGTTTCTACAGCACCCCGGAGACTGTTGTGGACTTCAGTTCAGAGCGTGGCTCCGAAAAGGAACAATGGCAGACTTGAGGCCGTAAGGCTACTATTTCGGCTGGGCTACTTCCGGGTGGGCGAGTTGCATTATTGACTCCTTATGACCAGCTAGGCTCATCAGGCTCACATTGCCCTTAGTGAGTCGATGAGCTACATAGACCAGCAGGGTTCGAGCTTCGGCTCGTTCCCGACCTTCCTCTCTCCTTATCCCCACTTTAATCGGCCTTCGGGCTTTTGGCCTTATGTCAAGCCTTGTCTGGTGGGAGACATTGGCAAATATTTGGACTCTCAACTGATATCAAAAGACCTTAAAAACATCCCTTCATACAACTCTACTGAAGCTCTTTCTTATATCTCATGCAATTATCTTATTCGTTCTAATAAGTTTCTTCAGGCGATGAAATAGGCTGTTAATTAATTATGAATTGTTTCTTATATTATTATACACGGAAAAATATTAAACCATAATATATTTCCTTTCGTTACAAGTGTCCGAATATTTTTCCTCTCAGACTTCAATAATTGTAGCGAGGATTTACGGTACTCAGTTACGATGAATATACGAAGACAACTTTCGGTACTTATGCATCTATGTTACCGCGTTAAAGCCGAACTTTCACGAGCGTTTCCGGGCCGATAACGGAAAGAATCGGAATATGCTGACAAAACACATGAAGACCAGTCTGTCAGAGTATTCGCTGAGTTGATGCTGCACTCTCGTATTATATTTTTAACTGTAGCCATTTCGTGCGACCACAGATATATCAATTTTAATATTTGAGCAATGACCAGTTTGGACCGAGAGAAAAACTTCCCTTCGCGCAATGCAGTTCACGTCCTGCATTTGGTATTTCGACATCTCCAAGCATAGCTTTTTCTCATTTTTTTTTTTTTAATGGCAAGGATGCTTGCATGTCCGGCAACTTTTTTATTTTGCCAATTAGTTTTTTTTTTTTCTTGGCAGAGTTGTATCACCTTTTAGCTGCGATAAATTCATGTTGTTTAAAATTGCCTGAATGATACTGTTCTCGTAACTTTGTTAACAAATTGAATGAATTAGTTTATCGTCTGCTTGCTTAAATTTGATTGGCTCGGCGTTTTGTCGGCATATTCCGATTCTTTCCGTTATCGGCTCGGAAACACTCGTGAAAGTTCGACTTTATCGCGGTAACATAGATGCATAAGTACCCAACTTTCAAATAGTAAATACCTTAGTCAACTCACTACAAAACAATAATATTAAAAAAATACATGTGAATCTTCTTTTTTTAATTCGACAAAAGAATTTTTCAAAAAGGTGATTTAAATCTATTGGCTGATAAAAATATTTATTCATATCTTTATTAAGTTTGTTGATGTTAAGTTCTTAGTAAATCATCATCATCATCATGTGCCGCAAGCACGGATATCCCTGGCCCTCAAACTAACAGAAACTATGCTAGTTATTTTACCAACTAGTAACTTAAAAGATGAATTTAGCAAAAAGAATCAAGTTCACACTCTGTTCATACTATTTTAAACAAATTACATGAAAGGGAAGTGGGAATTTTTACTCAATACCGTAATAGTCTGCACCTCTGAAATAAAAAAGGAAAGAAGAAAACATTTTTTGTGACTAAATTTTGTTGCTTTAGCATTCAGAAGGATTTATTCTTGTCAGGCAATTCGTTAGATTTGAAAAAAAAATCTTGATTTTTCTATGGCTTTAAACTCTGGTTTTACATTATAAATACAATGTTGCAAAAAAATCTCTGACTTTCTATCAAAGATGACACTTACAGATATAAACAAGGGAACGATAGTAGTGTATGTTTGAAAATCAAAGACCATCTATATATATATATATATATATGGTTGGCGGCTGATGAGAGCATGGTATCGCTCGTGCTTTCACATGTTGTATGATGAATATATATATATAATTAACTTAAATCGCGAGTCAGAAATCTTCTACTTGGAGTTAGGCTTCCTGATGATCCGATAAGGTGAAACTTTAGTAGAAGATTTCCGACTCGCGATTTAAGTTAATTTTATAATTGGCTCCACTTGTGTTGAGCACTTTTGTAATCGTAGCATTGCAGGATTCGCGGAAGGGTTTTAGTTTTCTTTTGACCAACTGACTGCGTATCCCTTGATTTTTTTCAAGGGATCGGACGAGGTTGGCCTTTTCTTTCTTTTTGACCTATAATTTTTTCTTTTTCCCCCGGGCAGTGATTCGAAATACTTTTATCTCTTGTTCCTGGCGGGTTTTTTTCCGTTTTTTTTTCTGGTACCGTGAATGCTGGTAGATATTAGATTAGTATATATATATATATATATGTGTGTGTGTGTGTGTGTGTGTGTGTGTGTGTGTGTATAATTATCTCTAACTCTGGCTCATTTGATCATCGCTGAATATCAAATTCCAGTCGTGCTATTACGTTCACCTTCGGACAAATACCCTTAGGAAAAGAATGAACCCCCTTCACCTCCCCCAATAAGCTATGGGTTTAACAGTACCACAACTCATCTTCTGCAAGGATGGTGTTGGCATTAAATAACCCATGAAGTTTGTAATGCTATGGCACAAAGAAACCAAACCATTCCTGATCTACGAGTACACGTCGTTGACTATTACACGACGAAGTGGTGGGAAAGGGGCGCTTAGTGAGGATGCAACTCGCTGCTTAGTATTAACTAATCTATCTATCATTAAACTCGGTGTCAAACTGCATTATATATAGATATAGATATAAAGTAAAGCTGGTGACCGTAGTCGAGGGCGACTAGAAGGCTCCCTTTTCAATAGCTACTACACTGACGTGTAGGGAAGGGCGCTTCTCCTTTCCCTGGATTCCTTCCCTTTACCCTTGATACGTACCTGATATTGCTGAGTGTTAAGTAAGGAGGTATCAAGTACCATTTTTAAAGTCTTTGGTATGACGTGACCTGGGATTGAAACTAGGTCTCCCAGACCATTTGCGAACATTCTACCCTCTAGGCCAATATTACAAATAACTTTACCTTAACAGTTTTTTTTAATAATATAATTTTCTAGAAATTATTAGTATCAATTATATAGGAATACTTGAATCATTTCAAATGTGCTAATTTTTAGAATTAGATAAGAATGCTTTAACAGCTATAACAGTGCGCAAATTGATTTTTTGGATGATTTGGTTTGGTTTGATTTTGGTTTTATGGCACATCAACCATTGTTGGTTATTTAAGACCAAATCCTTTTTCATACATATGAATAGTTCTATTTTAAATAAGTCAGTTTAGCATAAGTACACAGTTTAACTGTGAAAGCAGTTCTATTGAAAGCTATTCAGTGTGGTATAAGTATATACAGTTTAGTTTTATTTGACCTAGAAATATGAAACGATCAGGTGCTACAACTCCGGCTGGGTGGAACTGGGAGCGATGGCAAGGGCTACTCCGTTTTCTCCAAAGTTCCAGCATTACTGGAGCCTCAGCATCAGAATGTTAAGTGTCATATCCAAGACACTTGTTGGGATAATCTTACCCCTCTGCAGAGATCCAGTCGGTATATTCTGCAGCCCAAGCCAACTGAGCTATCAGATGGGAATACTTGATACGTATTATATAAATGCCTTCATACAAATGATGACAGACAAATAAAAAACGAGTATTTTTTAAAATGCAATGAGACATTAAAAATATTAACAAAAGAATCGAATTTCGGCGTTAAATAACCCATAAGGGTTTGAAATACCTTTAGATTAACCTAAGTGTCTCTCGCTTTCTCTATCTATCAATCTATCTCCTCCCCGCTCCCTTTGGTAGAACACTCCTGTGGAAAATTGCCGGCTACCACATACTCGTAAATGCAAAGCTCTACTCCTAAATTGAGCACTCCAGCAGCCGATGAACGTATATGTAAACTAATATATACTTAAAAATTTCCTTCGCTTACAATGAGAAGGACGATAGCTTTTGAGTAAGGTATCCGACAGTCGCAAAGTCAACCGGGTCTCGCGCCGAGTTTGTGTCTAGCCCCACTCATATAATGAAACAGACCGTCCTCTGTGGTTGACAAGATATACATTAAAATAGGTAGGTCCACAAAGAGATTTGTATTTTTTAGAATTTATTTATGTTTTGTTCTTACATACGTGTATGTTTCCAGCTTGTTCCTTTCGTCAGAGAACATTTATGGCATAAGGCCTTGTTAATGTGGTACTCAATGAGATTTGAACTCACTCCTGTTTGTTGTTTGAATGATTTTCAGTCGGTTATGAGTTTATATAGAGGTCATCCTTTCTTTTTCTTAGAGTGTGTTTTATCTTCATCTGCTTTACCCCTCATTGATATTTGATATGCTTTTGCTGTTGTTGTTGTTGTTGTATGTGTGAGTGTATGTGTGTTTGAGTAGTTTTGGATTTCACTAACAGTTATTTTTCCTCTGTGCGTGTGTGTGTGTCTCGGAGATTTTTTTGTGTGTGCATGTGTGGTAGTGTGATTTAAAATATACTGGTAACAATTTTTTCTTATAATTTTTGTCTGGGTATATATATATACATATCTATGTATGTTTGTATATATATATATATATATGTGTGTGTGTGTGTGTGCGTGTGTGTGTGTGCGTGTGTGTGTGTGTATGTTTCCAGTTTGATGCTTTCGTCAGAACATGTCTGGCACAAGGTCTAGTTAATGGGGTATTCAGTGAGATTTGAACTTACTCGTGTTTGTAGTTTGAATGGATTTTATTGAACTTTGGTAGAAAATTTATGTACATATAAATATATATGATGTGTGTGTCAAACAAAATAAGAGACATACTTTAGTAGAAAATTTATATATATATATATATATATGTGTGTGTGTGTGTGTTTGTTAAACGAAATAAGACATTTGAACGTTGGTAGAAAATTTATGTACATGTATATATATATGTGTGTGTGTGTGTGTGTCTATCTATCTGTCTGTGGTAAACAAAATAAGAGACGAACTTTAGGAGAATATATATATATATATATATATATGTGTGTGTGTGTGTGTGTGTGTGTGTGTGTGTGTGTGTGTGTGTGTGTGTGTGTGTGTGTGTGTGTGTTTGTGTGTGAGTGTTAAACGAAATAAGAGATAAGAACTTTGAAAGTAAATTTATATATATATATACGTGTGTGTCTGTGTGTGTGTTAAATGAAAAAAGAGATATGAACTTTGATAGAAATATATATATATAAATTTGTCAACATCGACCGGCTGTCATCATTAGAAATGTTTATTTCAAGATTGCTTACGTTTCAAGATTGAAGGCGTGTTAATTCCACAGGATTGGCTTCACGCACGAATGAAACTTGAATTTTAACGATTTTGCACGTGCTTATAAATAATTACCAATATCTGTTCGTTGTTTTTAAGTGGGTTGCAGGGTGTGCTCTCAAAGATGACGTTAAACGTGAAGATCAATCTAAAAAGTAATTTACTTGCCATCTACCTTTCGGAACTGCTCTAAACAACCTCAAAAGAAAACGTTCACCTCGACAGCCACCATTTATATGACAAAGACCGACCACAATTCAACCGTCTTGGGACACTTATTTTCGAGACGAACGACAGAGAAAAGCAAAGGGTCATAAAAAAATTTTTCCCACTTAGCAGAAACCGAGCTACGCGACTCTCAGAAAAGCTCCTCTGAGCCACTCGGGCACCATATAAAGAAAAGCCGATTTGTCTCAGTAGACAAAGGAAGGAGACGAACAACAGAGAGAGAACAGCAGCTTCACCTTCCACGTGGTCATTTTCAATTAGAACTCAAGTAAAAAGTAAAAGCAGCCAGAGAAACAAGATGAGAAAAAGACGAATTGAAAATCAATTATAATGACAATACTTCATTTAAGAAATTCAATTTAATAATACTACTGCAACTACAACTACCACTACAAATACGACTCCTACTACTTGACCCAGTTTACTGTGGCTGTAGAATATACCGACCGCATCTCTGTCGGGGAGTATCTAGTGGTATGTTGTTTGGTTTTGGATATTTTGGTCTCACAATTTAAGTTGGGCAAATTATTGAAAAGCAAACGATGTGAAACGACGCGGACAAAAGAACATTCAAAACAAAGCAGTACAAGCAAAATTAAATTTATATATCAACAAATACATGAAAAAGGAAACATTACAAAACATTACGAATATTCTAATATAGTCTGTGAAATACCTCTGTCTGTGTGCGTGTGTGTATGTAACTAACACGGATATAATAGTGAAAGACTAAATATTAAAAGTGTCCTGATAACTATAACATGTATGTTGACGAAGTATTTCATGCGAGGTATCTATATACAGCAATGTATTCTAGAAGGAACGTGTCTTCTCCCATTTTGGTTGTTTGTCTCTTTCGGGATTTGACGAAATTTCTGAGGCTATGTCCGAGGCTGGAACAAGTCAAACTGAAAAGGCAGAACAGGGGAGAAAAAGGTTGCAGAGTGTATACCCAACCTTGTTACGCGTATTGAATTGTGTCTTACTAAGTGGTAAGGTCAAGCTGTTACTGGAAGTTGAAATGAAGAGAGAGAGAGAGAGTGCTGTCTCTGGAAGTTGAAATGTGAGAGAGAGTGTGTGTTCTGTCTCTGTAAGTCAAAATGTGAGAGAACGAGTTCTTGGAAGATGAGAGTATATATACGCAATCCTTGGTCGGCTCCAAATGCGCAGGACAAAATCAAAGGTGCGGAGCACAAATCACGTGACTTTCCTGACCGATAGGTTCCCGAGACTGATAAGTTTACCGACGTCTACCATCTTTGTTTCGGGAACAAGTGGTATCATGGCTATTTTAAAATATAGAAGAGTAAATCCTACTAGTAAGACTCCCTCAACGAGTCTCCTCGATCAGACACTCAACAATCTGATGATGACGTTCCAGTAATGCTGGACCTTTGGGGAATGCGGAGTATCCTTTATTGCCATCGCTCCCAGGTCTACTCAGGCCCGGAATGGTAGCACCTGATAGGGTCCTATCTATGGTTCAAATAGAACTATACCGTGTATTTCGGCTAAACTAAATTGTTTGAAATTCACTGTTTTTACATTTAACTGAGAGTAAACAAAAACTGTACTCATGCTAAACTGAATTACTTGAACTAGAACTGTTTTGATATTTAAACTGCGTACTTATGCTAAACTGAATTGTTTGAATTAGAACTGTTTGACTAAACTGAATAGTTTAATGTAGAAATGTTTTTGACAATTAAACTGTACTCATGCTAAACTGAATTGTTTGAAATAGAACTGTTCATTTGCTTAAAAGTGGATTTGGCTTTAAATAACCTACAATGGTTGATATGCCAAACAAACAAACAAATAAACAAGCAAAAAATTCCTTCAGTCCCTCTCTCTCTCTCTCTCTCTCTTCTTTACGATGATTTTTCAAATACATGCCAGTATGTTATTGTACAGAACTAAACTGGGAACATAGACTCAAGTGAATTGTTTGAAATTTTATATTTAACTGAGTAAACAAAAAAA
Source organism: Sepioteuthis lessoniana (assembly GCA_963585895.1). NCBI lineage: Eukaryota > Metazoa > Mollusca > Cephalopoda > Myopsida > Loliginidae > Sepioteuthis > Sepioteuthis lessoniana. Next base: position 13,294,727 of record OY757915.1, on the reverse strand, counting down.
TGTACTTATGCTAAACTGAACTGTTTGAAATAGAACTGTTTGAACATTTTACAGTGTGTAAACAAATGACAGATATTTAATCGAATTGTTAGTGATACATATTAATACTTGGAACCATTTAATTTTGTTGACAAGCTAAACTGAAATGTTTGAAATAGAACTCTTTATATGTATAACAATGGATTTGGCATTAAATAACCGACAATGCCAATAAAACCAAACCAAACCAACACTCCCCCTCCTCGTCCTCGTCCTCTTACTACTACTTGGTGTAAGGACGCTAACATAGTATTATGGTTATCAAGCTCATCTTACAGATAAGTTAATCTTTATTCATCTCTAGGTTCTCCATATTTCTGGACTTGTGCTAAATCTGCTAAGTTTACAACTCAAGTGCTGTGATAAGTAAGAATAGCAGACCATTGACGAATGAGTTTGATTCCCACTGAGTGGTACATATTTCTGGCCTTGTGCCAAACTTCTTGAACAGCCATAAATGAGAATAAAACTTTTTCTTTTTCATTTTCTTTGTTTTCTTTTCTCTTTTTTCTTTTTTTTTTCTTGTTTTTTCCCCTTTTTTTGTTTTTTCTTTCTTTTTTTTTTCTTATTTATTTTTTTCATTTTACTTTTTGTTCTTTATTCTTTTTGTTCTTTTTTCTTAAATTTTATTTTGTGTTTTAAAGTTTTTTGTTTTTATTCTTTTTTTCTTTCTTTTTTTTTTTTTAATTTTTATTTTATTTTTCGAAAACGTCTCGTCTCAACTGATGTATCAATTGTCGCTGTTTTTCGATTATTGCCAGTAGTTTTGAAGTAGATAACTACATTATGATCGACTGATTGATCTTAACGGCCTGTCAACCCCTCAGGGGTCATTTCATACCCACAGATTAGGGAATCGCGTTTATTGTACGTTTATTTTTTTATTTTTTACGTAGTTTTTTTCTTTAGACGTTGATTTGTGGTGTTTTGATTTTTTTTGTGGTGTTTTGTTTTTCGTTTTTTTCACAGTCTAACTAAATACGGATAATTTTCAAACAAATATAATTGATCCACAGATGGGACCCTAACTGGTACGACCATTCCGTGTCAAATTGAACCTGGGAGTAATGCCATAAAAGGGGTTCTTCACACTTCCCAGATCTCTAGAAGTGGAGCCTCACCATTAAATACAGTTTAGTGTCATACCGAGAACACCACCCGTTGGAGACATTATTCTGTGTATTTTAACCCTGAGACACAACAAGGCCTAGCCTCACTTGTCGGCACTATCGCTCCTGCTACAGTTCCTTCAGGCCATCTCTCTCTCTCTCTCTCTCTTTCTCTCCCTCTCTCACTCTCTCTCCCTCTCTTTCTCTCTCCTTCCCCCCGTCTCTCTCTCTCTCTCTCTCTCTCAAGATTTTTCAAATACATGCAAATCCGTTATTACACGTGTTCATAACTAAGGATCAACGATCGAGCAGATATAGTGAGTTCGAAATCCATTTCCGTTAGGAAATGGATTAACCTGCTAATCCCCTCCCAGTTAAATAGTACTACTACTGTTATTTAACAACGATACATTTGGCATTGTATAACCCGTCAATGTTGATATGCCATTAAATAAAGAAACCAAGTCAAATCGTACCAACAAATAAGCAGAATAATCAGTTAGTGCACTGAAAATTCATAGACTGAAAATTGGGTTGGTTAGTTGGTTGGTTGGTTTTTATGGCATCTCAGCCATTGTCAGTTATGTTATGCAAAATCTTTTTTATACATGAACTGGTTTGGTTTGGTTGGGTTGGGTTGGCTTTTATGGTATATCAACCATTGTAGGTTATTTAATGCCAAATCCTCTTTATACACGTATATTAGACATAAAGGATTTGGTTTGGTGGCATGTTAACCATTGTAGGTTATTTAAAGCCAAATCCTCTTCATATATATATATATATATATATATATATTCTAACTATATATGGTTTGGTTTGGTGGGTATCAACCATTGTAGGTTATTTAATGCTAAATCCTCTTTATACATATATGTTAAATGTAAAGGATTTGGTTTGTTGGCATGCCAACCATTGTAGGTTATTTAATACCAAATCCTCTTTATATATGTATATTAAATATATAGGATTGTGTTTGGTTTTACGCCGTGTCATCCATTGTAAGTTATCTAATATCAAATCCTTTTTATACATATATATTAAATATATTTGATTTGGTTTGGTTGGGTTTTATGGCATATCAACCGTTGTAGGTAATTTAATGCCAAATCCTGTTTATATATTACTTTAGGACACAGTTCTATTTCTTATTATGACTCCCTCGTATTTTACAGGGCATATCAAAAAGAGGTTTTCAATTTACTATGCAACAGATAGATCTGAATAAAGCGAAATCGACTGACAGATAGACATATAGAACCGCACAGACGGAAATATATAGATAGACAAATAGATATGAACATGCTGATTTAAATAGAGAGATTTACTGAGAGATCTGAAATGACTGAAATCGATAGACAGACAAACAGCTCCTAAGCTAGCTTACAAGATTTAAATCGTCATAGATAGATAGATAGATAGGTCTTAAAACATTGAAATAGATTAGATCTGAAAAGACTGATATATTCATATGGATATTAGTAAAAATAGAAATGAAAAATTGAAATAAGATTAATTTAAGAGTGTAGCAGTTCCTGGAAACCTCTGACAAGAAGTATGAGCTGCATATGCCTGAAAGATAGATTTACTAGCGCTAAAGAGAGACTCTGTATCTTTGAGCAGTAACCACTTGGACTGAAAAGAACTACTTCTCTCCTGCTGCTGGTGGGGAAGACTACGTGTCTGCTTAGCGGCACGCTGGCTCACTCTCCCACCATTAGCAGCCTTTGCTGAACATATATACAAGACAACAGGACAGACCCACAAACTCACAACTCAGCAAAATGATTCTCCTGTTAGCAGACGTCTTCGCCAACATACCTCGCAAAAAACCTACTGGACATAACCTCAGACCTTAAACTGGCCTCCCATTGAAAAAATGACTAATATATTTCAACGTCTTGTTCGAGAGATACGACTGTTTTCTAATAGTCCAGAAAAGCATTTCCTCGCGACAGAATAATCGTATTAAACCCCAAAATAAAGTTGAAATTCAAAAGGTATCTTTTTCTCTTTTCTTCCTACTTCCCGTAATTCTTGCAGCCTTCTACAGACAAAGAAAACGCCAACAAGTTAAATAGGGTAAGAAGAAAACAATGGAGTTAGATACGCTAAACCAACGACAAAAATCTACAAGAATGAAATAAATAACCAACCAAATCCCCTACGCCCCCCCATATATATATATATATAGAGAGAGAGAGAGAGATGGGGGTATAGATAGATATGAACAATCTAGATAAATAAATTAAATGTCTCAATAATATGTCATAATCAAATCGACGATTGCAATAGTATTTCTACTTAATGATTAAATGTGATATTTCCTAAAATTTCCCAATCATCTTATTTGCCTTTGTGTTAATGAAAAACTACTATCTAATTATACCATGCTTGATGAGTTAGACGCCTTTAATTCATAATAGTTGGATTTTACTGATAATTCTAGTTAACTTAGAAATCTTTCAATGTATCTCCCTCCCCTCAAATGGGCATACTTAGGAGGCTGGAGGGAAAATAGACGGTTACCTACCTGTCCATTGGGGATTAGCGCTACGTGAAATGCAGTTTTGTCAAGTATTTAATTGGTTCGTTGGCTTTTAAGGCATATCAATCATTGTTGGTTATCCAAAGCCAAATCCTTCTTATAGATATCTATTGAATAATTAGGATTTGGTTCGGTTAGGTTTTATGGCATATCCAACATTGTTGGTTATTCAAAGCCAAATCCTTCTTATAAATATATATTAAACATATAGGATTTGGTTAGGTTAGGTTTTATGGCGCATCAAACATTGTTGGTTATTTAATGCCAAATCTTTTATATATATATATATATATATATATATATATATATGATTTGGTTTGGTTGGGTCTTATGGAATTAGATTATTTAATGCAAAATCGTTTTTATACAGACATATTGAATATATGCGATTTGGTTGGGTTGGGTTTGGTTTTATGGCATATCAACCATTGTAGGTGATCTAAAGCCAAATCCTCTTTATAAATATATATCAAATATATATGATTTTGTTTACTATGCTTTTATGGCATATCAACCATTGTGGGTTATTTAATTCCGAATCCTATTGATTCATGTGTATTGAATATATATGACTTGGTTTGGTTGGTTTTATGGCATATCAACCATTGTAGGTTATTTAATGCCAAATCTTCTTTATACATATATATCAAATATATGTGATTTGGTTGCGTTGGGTTTTATGGCGTATCAACCATTGTAGGTTATTTAATGCTAAATCCTGTTTTTACATATACATTAAATAGATTATTTGTAAACACATTTTCTTGATGCACACAGTCAAATAATCAGACAGTTCTATTGCTAACAATTCAATTTGACATAAGTCCACGATGTTAAATTGTTCCAAGTTTGGTTATGTATCACTAACAATTCAATTAAACATCAGTCATTTGTTTACACACAGCTAAATGATCAAACATTTCTATTTCAAACAATTCAGTTTAGCATAAGTCATTTGGAGTACCCCTTAATTGTCGTTGCTCCGAGGTCCACTTGGACCGGAGTGGTAGCACCTGCAAGGGTCCCATCTGCCGGTTGAATAGAACTGTTTGGCATTTCAAATTTATGCAAACCAATAACTTATGCTAAATTGAATTGTTAGAAATAGAACTGTTTGATCTTTTAACTCTATAAACAAATATCTGGCGTTTAATTGAATTGCTAGTGATACTTAGTAATACTTGGAACAATTTAACGTTGACGCATGCTAAATTGAATTGTTAGAAATAGAACTGTTTGATCATTTAACGCTGTAAACAAATGTCTGGCGTTTAATTGAATTACTAGTGATAAATAGTAATACTTGGAACAATGTAACTTAGATGCATGCCAATTTGAATTGTTAGAAATAGAACTATTTGATCATTTAAGTGTGTGAAAACAAATGTTTGGTGTTAGTGATACATGGCTATAACTTTACGTAGGAATGAAACTTGTACAACAGTTTTAAATGTTTGTTTGTGTTTTGTTCTTTGTTTTTCGTTTTACGTTTTTCGTTTCTTGAAGATGATGTTAAGCACGAATATCAATCTAAAAAGGAAGGAATTTTTGAAACAATCAAATAAGTTTCCCTTTAAATTCTTTTTCCTTTTTATTTAGCTTTTTTCAAATCTTCCTTTATTCCTTCTCGTATTTTCTCTTTCTTTCTTTAATGCGATGTTCTAAATACGTTCCAGCTTATTATTACCCAAGTTCCTCACGTAAAAAGAAACAAGAAATTCTAGTATATATATATATATATATATATATATATATATATATATATATATGGACAGCAATCCCGCGTTTAAACAGGTTTGAGCAAATGACAAAGACACGTCGATATAAAACTATTAGGATCCTTTCCAATTTCTTAAAAAGTGTTTTGATTTTTCGTGGACCAATTCATTTTGAAATATTTACTTTTCTTCTTTATTTGGACCAACAAAGAAAGAATTTTTTTCTATCTACATATCTATCTGATTATACAGAGAATTACGCTGGGTCATAATATGTCACGTTTAAGTTAAGTTCGTGTACACTTCACAAAATATTTCTTTGATTTTTAAGAAGAAAAACGCACATACACATAGATATATATATGCCCACTTACAAACATACACACTCGCCCTTATATATATATATATATATATATATATATATATATATATATATATATACAAACACACACACGCATGTATATATACATATATACACACACGGACACATCGACTTGAGCCAACACGCTCACACACACACATGCATATATATATATATATATATGTGTGTGTGTGTGTATACACACAGACACACAAACAAACGTAGACATGCACACTCATACGTACGCACATACACGAGCATAAACACACACACACACACACACACACATATATATATATATAAGTATTATTCGGTCCGGTTAAACCAGATTTGGGAGTAATTCCATCTGGACAAAAAAAAAACATTCAACAGAGAACATTTAAATTTTCCTGTGACCGGTTTTGTTTTTTTCTTAAAGAAATATATATATATATATATATATATATATATATATATATATATATATATATAAAGAGAGGGGGAGAGAGTAAGGGAGCATAAGAGCTCGAGCAAAAGATCTATGGGACCCAAACAAGCCTGTCGGCACACGTAAGCGCCGCCCACCGCCGAGATATTTTACGTTTTTCTCTGAATGTTGTTGCCAATATATCAAAGAAATTCTTTTGATTTAGAGTCACGTCTATAGGAAAAGAATAAGTAGAAGATTTGTACAACATTAAACAGAGGAAAATGTGACGAAGAGAATTTTCCTAAAAATAACAAAAAATAAAGACAACAATAGAGAAGCGTTACAAGGGAAAATAATAGAAATAATCATCTACACGAATCGGCTGAAAAGTTCATTGACTGACCAAGATACTCTCATGAAACGTGATCAAACAGACAGCTCTTGCGGCCAACACTCTTCCCTCGGTGTTGCTGTGTTTGGATTCCATCGGTAAAAGAAAATCTTCAACAACTTATATGACGTCATCATATGATCCTATTAGCCCTCTGTTGACTGAGTCTGTAGAATACACAGACTGCATCTCTGCAGAATGGTAAGATCCCTCCCAAAGAGTGTCCTAGACATGACACAACACAATCTTATGGTGAGGCTTCAGTTTTGTTTGGTTTGGTTTTGCTTAGTTTCATGGCACATCAACCATTATAGGTTATTTAATGCTAAATCCTTTTTATACTTATAAACTGTTCAAACAATTCAGTTTAGTGTAAGTGCAGTTTCAATGCCAAAAACAGTCCCATTTCAAACGATTCAGTTTAGCATAAGGATTCTGTTTAGTTTTTTTTTCTTTTCGCCATAGGATCCTATCGTCTGCTACCACTCCGGGTCACAGTGGACCTGGTAGCGATTGCAGTGAAGGGGTACTCCACATTCCCCAAAGCTCCGTCATTACTAGAACCTTACTATCAGATTGTTTAGTGTCATATCTAGAACACTTGTTAGTGGGGGGGGTCTTACCTCTCTGCAGAGATGCAGTCGGTGTATTCTACAGTCCCCGCCGAGTGGGCAATGAGGCTTCAGTAATGCCGGAGCTTTGGGGAATGTGGAGTACTCCTTCATTGTCATGGCTCCCAGGTCTATCTATGGGTCAAATAGAACTCTTTCACATTTAAACTTTGTACTTACGCAAAACGGAATTGTTTGAAATAGAACCGTTTGATCACTTAACTCTGTGTAAACAAATGACTGATGTTTAATTGAATTGTTAGTGATACATTGCAGTACTTGAAAATATTTAACTGTGTGCAAATAAAGGATGAATAGTTAATAGAATTATTCGTATTAGAAATAAGTGAAACTATTTAACTGTCCGCAAGAGTCCACAGGAGTACTCCTTTGGACCCCTTCACATGGACGAACAAAAGCAGAACAACCAGCTGGAACCTACATACAACAGCTCTGTGCCGAAAAAAGATGTAGCCTTGAAGACCTACCGGGAGCGATAGACGATAAAGAAGGGTGACGAGAGAGGGTCAGGGAGATCCATGATGATGATGATGGTTTAACTGTGTGCAAAAAAATCATATATTTAATACAAGATGTATAAAGAGGATTTGGCATTAAATAACCTACAATGGTTGATATGGTATAAAACCCAACCAAAACCAATTTTCGCCCCAAGTGAAGAAGAAATCCAACAAGTCAACTAATAGTCGTTACGTTGCTCTGGGCTCTGGCCTTGCACCAGACTGCCTAGGATTTGGAAGTGGAGATGGGCCAGAGATAATGTCAGACTCGTGAAAGTAGAGAAACGAGGAGAAATTAAGATAACTCGATACCTTGAGATGGCACTGAACCAGCATTGCGAAAACAGAACGAAGAGGAACCAGATCACTGAAGATTCGTATTTCGCCTGTGTGTGCAGTTCAGCCATATTCGACTCTCTCCTCACTCTTCCCATACGTACAATTATGGGTAATAAAAGGAAAATAAAAGAAACAGATATTTTTGTAGATCAGTGTTATTGTCTATCTCTGCTATACAACATATCTATCTATCTATCCATCTACCTATCTATCTCAATGTGTCAGGTCTGTCTGTCTGTCTGTCTGTCTATTTTAATCTTTTTAGATCTGTCTTAGATATCGTGACGTAATTGTGTTGGTTTGATTTTTTTAGGTTTCTTTGTTTCATGCCATATCAACCTTCGTGGGTTATTAAATGCCGAATTCGTTCTTATAGAAAAACAGCAGTGATACTATCTAACCCATTGCTGGGAGCAGGGATAGAGGAGTTCTAACCTTTCTTTTGAATAGTCCAAAAATGAATATAACAGCAAGGTTGGAGTTCGAACTGGCTTACTTCGATGCTGCAGTCCAACACGTTAGCCCCTACGCTATGGGGACTTCCCCTCCCGTGACATATTGTCAATCAGCATTATTTACCATATTTACCCAACCCCTCCGCTCGGGTAGGATATGACACAAGGTCAATTTTTAAACGGAGTTTAACAGGTTTGAAGTCAGAGTTTTCCTACTCCTAGACTAGTTGCCTCACCAAGGCTGAAGAACCTAGTCTGCCCTACTATTTACCCATAGCTAGAGGGAGAATTATTGGATTCATACCTTTCCCAAGGGTATTAGTGCTATGTGAAATGCAATCAGTCTCGGCCAGGATTTGAACTCGTGTCGTCGTGTCCATTTCCTACGACGATAATCAGCATGATTTACGCTCTCTTGTACGCAGGAATATATACATGTACCTTCACTCTCTCTCTCTCTCTCTCTCTATATATATATATATATATATATATATATATATGAGGGTGGATGTGTAAGTCGGTAGCCTATACTTTATTAGATTAAGTGGCTGAATTACTACTTCTTTACCAAATAATCATTCCTAGATACCCTCCGGTTGAGTTCCGAACGTGATAAGACGTCTGAGTATGAATTCATATTACAATAACAGCCCTTTTGAAATGAGGTATCACTTGCATAATAGACAAGGATTATTTTGTAGAACTTTACACAGATGCAGCTGACATTACCAGGGAGGAGAAAGTGTTCAAGACAATGCAAAGACCATGCAATTAAATGCTGCCAGGGCCAAAGTTCAAAAGAATACTTCTGCAAAGACTGACCTACTAGGGCTGGGGGGGGTAAAAGGTCAAGAAAATAGATACATGGTACAGATTTTACAGCCACGAAAATATTCAGTGATTTAGATAGATAGATAGATAGATAGATAGATAGATAGATAGATAATCTACAAAAATAGATAGACAGATGAACACTTCATGATAGTTGGATTCATACATACATACAATATGATATATATATTGATAGATAAAATGAAATTAGATATATAAGCACAATATGATAGATAGATGAATACACAAAAATAGGTCAATACATACATACATAGATGAACACCATATGATAGTTGGATCCATACATACATACACTATGATAGATACATACATACCTACATATATACATAAGAACAATGATAGATAGATAGATACATACATACATACATAAGATGATATAAAATAAAATAGATAGATAGATGAACACTTTATGATAGTTGGATTAATACATATATATACATACACTATGACATATAGATTGATAGATAAAATGAAGATAGATAGATAGATAGATAGATAGATAGATAGATAGATAGATAGATACATACATACATACATACATACATACATCAGATAATATAAAATAGATAGATGGACGAACACTTAATGATAGTTGGATTCATACACATATAAATTATGATAGATAGATAGATAGATAGATACACACATACATAAGCACAATATAATAGATAGCTGAACACACGAAAATAGATACATACATACATAAGATAATATAAAATAGATAGATATATGAACAGTTTATGATAGTTGGATTCATAGATAGATAGATAGATAGATAGATAGATAGATAAGCACAATAAGATAGATAGATGAACCCACTAAAATCCATCAATAGATTTCTTCTGAACCATAGATACCAAAGTTCTATAATTTCTAGTTGAACAATTTACAATCAAAATGGATATTATGTGTTATAGTATTACCCCTAAATAAGTTCACTCCAGACAGTTTTGTATAAAAACCTAATTTTCTTTTACTAAAGATAGTCTGATTTTATTGATTAGAGTCAAACATTAAACAATCGAAACGGACATTATTTGGTATTATTCCCCAACAACTAATATATGTATTCCTTTTAAAAGAGTGCTCAAAAGATATTTTGTAAACATCTGAAATATCTTAAAATCTTTAAAAAAAAAAAAAAAGGAGACCCTTTGTGCGTTCTCTTCTCTTCCGAGAATTACGTCAGTGATAACAAAGTTTATAACGGAGGAAGCTAACATGGGATATTGTCCATCGAAAAAGCTCAGAGAGAGAAGAAAAAAATTACCGTAAGCCAGAAGATTTGGCACAGGTAATGTTTTCTTCACGTGGTCCAATGAGGTTGTTTTAAAATAATTATGTGTAAGATTGATTTTGGATATACAACTCAGGTTTAAGTCTTGTTTTAAGCAAGGCTTTCATTATTGACAATTGAAATTCATTATTGAATTCGCGAGGGTGGTAAACTTCGTGGGTTTATATGCAGCGCTGCAATACGGATTGTCCAATAGGTGACGAGCAATAGTAGAAGATGAGTTTTGATAGCACGGTATTGCACTATGGCCAGAAGTATTAGTGTGGATATTAGAGCGAATATATTAGTTTATTCGTATTTCTAACCTATGAGTCGTGTGACCGATGTAGCAAACATCGCATTTGCATGAAAATTTGTTGATATGGTGGGGTTTTTTTTTAAACTTTCATATTGTCTTTGAGATTAGGAAGAAACGGCACATCGGATTTAAGAATGTCTTGTAACTTAACAGAATTAAAGCAACAATTAATTGATCTTTTAATTCACTCTATCGGTTGTATAAAGGCGTTGCCGATCCACGGTAATCTTAGATATACAGGGCACATCTGTGTTCCAAACTTTGGTTGGGTGGGGAACTGCTAGCATTTGTGTTTGATAGTGGAAGTAATTATATCCTTTGGATATCCATTCGTCAGTAAAGCCGTCTTGATAAAATTGAGATCATCAGAAAGTTTTGCCGTGAAGCAGACCATCAAAGCACGTGGGACAAATGTTTTTATTTAATTCATTTTGCATCTGAGAAGGCAAAACGACCCCTTCCGTGTGTATGATCCAGTAAACCTGGGTTTACAGTAGATCAAAATCTGTACTCCAAAATTGGTGCGCCCAATAAAGACATCAAGGAAAGGTAAGCTGTTATTGTGTTCGAATTCGCAGGTGAATGTCAAGGCTGGATGTAATTGTTTGATTTTGTGGGAGAAATGTCTACTTTCTGACCTGGAGGAGAAAATCACGAAAGTGTCATCAACGTATCGTTTGTAAAACAGAGGCAAGTTGGTAATTTCGAATAGTCTTGCTTCCTATACCCAACCAAGATATTTGACAGTGCGGCTTCATAGGGTTGGGGGCTCGCCATACAGGTTGTCAATTTATTGGTACATAGTGTTATTGAAACTTAATTGCATACGCTTAGCAGCAATGTGTATCAGTTTCAAAAAGACGGGTTCTGGAACGGGAGGGTGTCCAGGTGTCAGTGCAAATGGCGATTGTTTCATCCTACAGAACGTTAGTTTATAAGTTAATTATATCAAAGGAGCAAAAGAACCGATTTTTGGAGTCAGTGGAAGTATTCCGAATCTGATTTGCAAAGCTGAACGAGTCACTAATGATATTTTTAAAAAATACGAGGTGCATACGATAGGTTTACAGACTTTTTTTTTTGTATGGGCATTTTAAATTGTCGTAGACTCTTGGAAATTCAGTGTCTTATTGCTATACATCTTATGGGGTGACTGACCAATTTTTATGATTTCAGCTTCAAATGAACAGCTACAGCAGAAATTGGAATACACCCTACTAAAGCCTGATTGTCACAGCTTGGGAATTTCAAAACTGCAATCTGACACTTTAGAAGAACGATATGCAATAAAATTCTGTTTTAAACCTGAAAAAAATGCCACAGAAACGTATGCAATGCTTCAGACTGGTTTTTGACCATCTTGCATAAATCGGGCATCAGTTTTTGAGTGGCATGAGAGATTCTAGGAAGGCACGGAGTCTGTGAGGGATGATGAGATGTGTGGGAAGAGTAAGGAAGTCAATACACCAGAGTTGATGGACCAAAGGGTTACGGTTAGGGTTACTATGTTGAGGTTTTAAGGGAGTTCAAGAAGAGATTCCGTCGGAAGAGGCCAGCACTCTTCAAATCGGGCTCAGTGGCATTTCCAGCAGGACAATGCACCAGTCCACAACTCCATCCTTGTCACAGACTATATGACTAAGATGGGCATCAAGACAGTTGCTCAGCCTCCCTATAGTCCCGACCTTTCTCCCTGTGACTCTTGGTTATTCCCTAAGCTCACAGGCTGTTGTTATGAAACAATTGAGGAGATAAAAGAGGCTGTGACGAAGATCATTGACACGCTTACACAAGAGGACTTCCATGGGGCCTTCCAGAAGTTGTTGTCAGGGTATAACAAGTGCATTGCAACCGGAGGGAATTACTTCGAAGGGGACTAGAGTTTCATGTGTGTACTATCAATAAAAGTGCCCATACGAAAAAAATCTGGAAACTTATCGTATGCACCTCGTAGTTGTCGAACGAACTGTAGTATGTCTGCCTACCACTTAACAAGTCGGTGTCGGGCAGAGCCGACCATTGATAAAATCGGTCTAAGATGATACTTTGTGGATTTTCGGGTGTTCATATAACGAATGGTCTTTGTGATCCAACCTGGCGTATTATCTTGTAAATCTTTTGGGGTATTAGATGTTCATTGTAAAATCCAAGTAATTCGCGTTGTATCCGTTGTTCCTCTTGGACGGTCTTATCGAAATCATTAACACTACCTAGGATCTTGACTTTGGTAGTATTATTGAGAATTTCCACCATTTTATTATAATATTGTGTGTTAAGTATTACCAATCCTGCGCCTGTATCCGCTTTGGATATATTTACGTTGTCATTATTCGTCAAGGACTTTACTGCATTCAGATGTTTACGATCTAAGTAAAAGTCAGACTTATAGAAATTGGATCCACAGTTGTGTACACTGAGTCGACGAGTCTGGCTTTGAAGGTCAAAAGAGCATCAATTTTACACACTATTACATTACAACAAACCTATTGGACCACGTGAAGAAAACATTATTACCAGTGTACCACGTGAAGAAAACATTATTACCATTGGACCACAGGAAAAAACATTACCAGTGGACCACGTGAAGAAAACATTATTACCATTGGACCACGGGAAAAACATTATTACCACTGGACCATGTGAAGAAAACATTATTACTAGAGCCAAATCTTCTGGCTTAAGGTAATTTTTTATAAATCAGATTTCTTCCCCTCTCCAGGTTTTTTTGATGGACAAAAATTCCTCAGATGTAAACTTTGCTGTCACTGACATATCTCTCGGAAGAGAAGTGAACGAAACAAAGTGTCCCCTTTTTATGATTTTGAAATATTTTAATCGTTTTCTAAATATTTCATTATGCATGCGCTTTTTAAAACAATATTTTAATTTTGTACCTGTCACAAGATCTTCGATATATATATATATATATATATATATATCCCTCCGCATGATCAGGATGCGATACAAGGTCAATTTTAAGGGGCGTTTACTAGGTTCTAATTTAAAGTTTTTTTCTCCTTGACCGGTTCCCATATAAAGGTTAAAGAGCCCAGTCTGCCCTACTATTTACCCTTAGCTGGAAGAGATTAGTTGGATTCATACCTTTCTTAAATGTATTTCCGCTATTTGAAATGCAAACAGCCTCGTGCAGGATTTGAACTTTGGTCGCTGTTTCCAATTATAATGACACAAAATATTACACCATGAATACCTCCTATAAATCTATACATGAAATTTTACTTTTAGCTTCCGTGATTCAGAGCTGTAGAAATAATAAATTCCTCAAAGCTTTACTTTAAAAGAAAATTACATTTTAATCAAAAAATCGTTTAAAGTGTACTTATTTAGTTATGGAGATTTTGGTGAATCTGACAAGATGTTAAAAATAATTGGAAACGTGGATAGACCTATTCTGACAACGGATTCAGCAATTGTATTTCGTTCTTTATTCGAAAAAGAACTTCGTCAAAACGAAAATAGGTTTTTCTAAAGTTCAGCATTGGAGGAAATAAATAAATAAAATGAAGATACAAATATAAAAGGGTCGAAAGAAAAGAGACAGAAAAGGAAGAGATAAAGATATATGTTAGAATGATTGCGGCAGGAGTATTTGGTTTTGACTGTAGCCATCTGGGCGGCTAAGTAGGTGGAGGGAAGCTACCACCATCGTCAAGTGTATCAAGTTTTATCTGAGATTTAACTAGCAGAGTTGGGTTAATTATGGATCTATTTAGTTATTCAGTAAGCTTAACCATGACACAAGTTTAGAAGAATAAAGCACCCAGTGAGAATCAAAATCGCGAACGATGGTCAGTTAAACAACATACCTAACGATTTTTCTATGTGAGGTGCCCTATTTATGAGCAGTTTTATCAATGTTACAATCTAAATTGTTTTTAATGAGCTTCCAATTCTTCCAGTTTATTTTAGATAGAAATTCTATGAATTGGCCCAGCGGTTAGAGTGTTCGCCAATGGCCCGGGAGACCTGGGTTCAATCCCAGGTCGAGTCATACCAAAGACTTTAAAAATGGTACTTGATACCACCTTGCTTAACACTCAGCATTATAAGGTACGGTTCAAGGGTAAAGTGGAGCAATCCTGGGAATGGAGTAGCGCCCTCCCCTACACCTTGGTGTAGTAGCTATCGAAAAGGGAGCCTTCGGGTCACCCTCGACTATGGTCGCTAACTTTACTTTTTACTTACCAAGATAATCTCTTAGATGGAACGTACTTAAATATTTAGATTGTATCTCTATGAATATTTAGAGAGTATCTACATAAATATTTCGAGAGTATCTATATAAATATTTAAATAGAATCTATATAGATATTTAGATAGTGCGTAAATATTTGAATAGAATCTATATAAATATATATAAATCCTTCTACTTAGATTACCTTGTTATCAATTTTTCTTTATATATTATCGGATTACGATCCATTATTTACTCCCATAATTATTTAGATAGTATCTATATTCGTATAGTATATAGACAAACATTTAGATACTATGTATGTAAATATTTAGTCATTACCTAGATAAATATTTATATAAGAACAATATTTAGATAGTATTTATGTAAATATTTAGATAATATCCATGTAAATATTAAGCAAAGACACACTTTAGTGTCCTCATCTCTTTATGCACTCGCTGAAATAATGGGGTGAGGTCTTATATGCCTATCTTTTTAAGAGGTGCCTGTGGTGTAATGGTTATCGTCGTAGGAAATGGACACGGCAACACGAGTTCAAATCCTGGACGAGACTGATTGCATTTCACATTGCACTAATATCCTTGGGAAAGGTAGGAATCCAATAGTCCTCCCTCCAACTATGGGTAAATAGTAGGGCAGGCTGGGTTCTTCAGACTTGGTGAGGCAACTAGTCTAGGAGAAGGAAAACTCTGAATTCAAACCTGTTAAAATCCGCTTTAAAAATTGACCTTGTGTCATATCCTGCCCGAGCGGAGGGGTTGGGTAAATATGTATATGCCTATCTATCTTCCTTATTTCCAGAAATGTTAGAAATCTTTGATAAGACCCTCTGGTACTTTCAGTGGCGTAAAAAGATTAGAGAAATATTGCAGACGGCGCCGATGATCGACGGGAATATAAGCCCCCTCTGTACCAGACACATAAAAAGATCTTCTCTTCTTAAGGAAGAGAAGATCTACCGGCAGATAAGACTTCCCCACCGGTATTTTATTAGATGCATAAAAAGAGTTGGACACTAAGATATTAAACTTTTTGAAAAACATGGAAGATCTACCGACATATATGCTCCCTCCTCCAACTATTTCAGCAGACGCAGGAAGATTTTTGGGCACTTAGTTATTTGGCGTTTTTTCAGGCAAGAGTACTTAGGTTATATATTATTTCAGCAGATAAGGATTGTCCAGTCGGCTGGGGCTGTAGAATACACCGACTATTTCTCTGCAGAGGAGTAAGACACCCCCTCCAGGAGTGTCCTGGATATGACACTAAACAATCTGATGGTGAGGTTCCAGTAATGCTGGATCTTAGGGAATGCAGAGTACCCCTTTATTGGCATTACTCCCAGGTCCACTCTGGCCCGGAGCGGTAGCACCTGATAAAGGTCCTATCTATGGGTTAAATAGAACTAAATCGTGCTTTTTTAGTTTACTGCTTTTTGCATTTAAACTGCGTATCGATGCTAAACTGAATTATTTAAAATAGAAATGTTTTGACATTTAAACAGCGCACTCATGCCAAACTAAATTATCTTAAATAAAACTGTTTTGACATTGGGCTGTGGCTGTAGAATACACCGACTGCACCTCTGCAGAGTGGTAAAAAAAAAACCCACACACACACACACACACACACAATGAGTGTCCTTGATATGACACTAAATAATCTGATAGTGAGGTTCCATTGATGCTGGAGCTTTGTGGAATGCAGAGCACCCCATCATAGCCATTGATCCCAGGTCCACTCCGGTCCGGAATGGTAACACCTGATAGAGTCCTATCTATGGGTTAAATAGAACTAACTGCATACTTATGCTAAAGTGAATTGTTTGAATTAGAACTGTTTGACTAAACTGAAAAACTTGAAATAGAAATGTTTTTGACAATTAAACTGTACTTACATTTAAACTGCGTGCTTATGCTAAAGTGAATTGTTTGAAATGGAACTGTTTTTGACATTGAAACTGTACTTACACTAAATTGAATGGTTTAATGTAGAACTGTTTTGACATTTAACTTTGTGTAAACAAAATCTGTACTTATACTAAACTTAATTAACTGAATTAGAACTGTTTGAATAATCTGAATAGCTTGAAGTAGAAATGTTTTTGACAATTAAACTGTGTACTCATTCTAAACTGAATGATTTGAAATAGAACTGACCATTTGCATAAAATTGATTTGGCGTTAAATAACCTACAAAGGTTGATATGCCATAAAACCCATCAACCAACCTTTCTAGGTGTATGTGAAAATATTTGCATGATGAAGAACGTTACGAAAGAAAAAATAATAAGCCTTATTGAAAATGCGGTCAGTAAGGAAGGTCACACTGACAGTCTTCTGCGACATCAAAGAATTCATCTGTACTGATTCCCTTGAAAAAAGTGTAACTAAACAATACATCATATTGCTAACTCTAAAGGATCATCATCATCATCAACTTGTCGTGCCACTAGCACGGATGTCCCTGACCCTCTCTCGACACTTTTCCCTATCGTTCATCGCCTCTGGCAGGTCTTCAGGGCTACATCTCGTATCCTCACATAGCTGCTGAATGTATGTTCGTGCTGGTCGTCCACCTTTTGCCCGGCCAAATGTAGGGGTCCATAGGAGTACATCACTTATGAGCTCGTCCCTGCTTCTCCAGCAGTGTCCTGCATGCCTTGTTCGTCTACCTTGGATAGTTTTCGTGATGGGAGGCTGGTGGCCGTATAGTTGGTGTCTTGTGGGGTGTTGCCGCCAGGATTTGTTCAATATTGCTCGCAGCATTCTTGTGTAATTGCCGTCTAGCTTCTTCTCCAGCCGTTTTGTTAGCGTCTATGTAGTGATCTATACAGCAGTATCGATATGACATCTGCCTAGAAGAAACTGCGTTTTATTTATTGAATAGCCCTAACGTGTCTAGTTACACAGAAAAGCTGTGATACAACGAAACAGTTTGTCCGTGCATGACAATATATATATATATATATATATATATATATATATATATATATATATATATATATATATGTTGGCATTGTAACTGCAGCAAAGAACGATCGCTGAGTTGGTCGATAAGACATATTCCTTTAGATGCCACAGATGATCCAGCATAGAAACTTGACGATCTGCTACATCGATAGATCTCGATAATATCGTAGATGGCGAAACCAACGAACAATCAATTTGTTTACGACCACAAAGTTAACAGCCCTAAATTCATTTGTTTAAATTTTATTTTTATCCTGCTCTGAAACTCTTATCGTAATTTTGATACAATCAATTTCAAAATACAATTTAATCCGTCGAGATTGACCCAACGTGATTGAACACAAATTTAATTCCATATGATAGAATTATAACTAAAAAGATTCAATTGCAAATAACAGCACAAAAAACTTTTACATTCTCCATTATTCCCGGCAAAAATAGAGCGAATGTGAAAAAAGTAAGAAAGTGAATATTTTTCAATTAAGTAGACGACATTAATTATTCATTTTGCCAAAGTAAAAAAAAATGTATATTTACTTGATAGAATATTTCTGTTACGATATTTTCGTTATAATTAATGTGCTAAATATATCATACTTATAAAAATCAATAATATTATGGTACGCTACATTGTGTCATAATTTACTTATTTTTCTTTCGTCTGACACGCAGGTGTCAGGAAGCTGTTATTAAGAAAGATTTTACTTCCTTGGTCACAGATGCATAAAGTTGCTTGGGAAACCAAACGTTATTTACAATTAGACAAGCTTCAATGTTACTTATGGTACGTGTTGTAATTTATTATCAAAGAGGCTTCAAGTTCCTTATGATACCAGTTGTGATCTATTATCAAAGAGACTCCAAGTTCCTTATGGTACCTGTTGTGATCTATTATCAAAGAGGCTTCAAGTTGCTTATGATACCTGTTGTGATTTATTATCAAAGAGGCTTCAAGTTGCTTATGATACCTGTTGTGATTTATTATCAAAGAGGCTTCATTATTCTTAAGGTACCTACTGTCATTTACTATTACACAAGCTTCAAGTTGCTTATGGCACCTGATGTTATTTTTTAAGATTCTGCTTTATCTTACGCAGTCTTCAGATTTCTTATGGTAGTAAATTTGGCGACCTTAGTCGAGGGTGACCCGAAAGCTCCCTTTCCAATAGCAACGATGCCAAGGTGTAGGGGAGAGCACTACTCTATTCCTTGGATTGCTCCACCACTTTGCCCTTGATCCTTACCTTATAATGCTTAGTATTAAGCAAGGCAGCATCAAGTACCATTTCTTAAGTCTTTGGTATTACTCGACCTGGGATTGGACCCCGGTCTTCCAGACCATTGGCGAACACTCTACTCATTAGGACAATGGGTAAAAAGCTTGCTTATATATATATATATATATATATATAATCTGGCCCGTTATATCACTTTACGTTAGGTTGTTGGCATACCCCTAGCCCAAGCCTATCTGCTGTTTTTTATTAAGGTTTTTTTGTCTGTCCAACAGGCCGCTAACTGCTCACGGTACCTGCTGTTATTTATTAAGCTTTTCTTTTGCCTGGCTTACTGGCCTGCTGTTCCTACAATACCAACAGTTATTGACAAAGTTTTGCTTTCGTATTGTACGCAGGTTTAGTTGTTTATGATAGTGGCCGTTATTTAATAAGCTTTCCATCGTCTGACATACAAATCTCCCTTTGCTTACAGTACCTGCTGTTATTTACACAGGCTTTAAGTTGCTTATGGAATCTATTATTCAACAAAGACTTTTTGTCTGGCACTCAGACCTGTAGTTTCTTACGGTACCAGCTCTTATTTACTAAGCTGTTTTTTCGTCTTCCACACTTGCTTTCAGCTGCTGTATCTGTTCTTTTAATGTGTTCACCCATTTGAATAAGTATAAAATGTTCTTGGTTTCGTTTCTGTATTTAATGCTATATCAACCTTTACTGGATATTTAGATCCAAACCCATCCCCGTGTAAAATCAGTATTGGTTCTCTTTAACACAATCCTGATTGGGAATTAAGAATTTCATAGCTTTTTTTCCGGGTATTAGTCCGAAAGTGAACGTAATAACACGACTAGAGTTTGAACCCGTTTACTATGATGTCACAGTCCAAAACACCGGCCACTACATCACGGGTAATCCTTAGAATTTTCTTATTTATTTTAAATTCTTCATGAATATCAAAAGTTTTCTTTATTGTACACTGTACTATCGGATACGAATCATCTTAAACGGGTCTATTTGACCAATAGATAAGACCCAAACATATATGACCAATCCGTGTCAGAGTAATAGCAGTTTATGAGTACTTGAGACCTCACCATCAGATGCGGCTTAGTGTCATGAACAGGACGTACCCTTTTGCAGGAGTTATTACTCCTCAGAAGGATATACAATCAGCCAGTTCCAAGCCATACTCGCAGAGATTTTTTAAGGCTTGGCTTATTTATTTAACGGCATATCAACTCCTTATGCGTATTTAATGCCAAAATTGGCCTCATATATAAACGTTTGATTATTATCATGATTCTTTTTTTAATTTTCCATTGCTTTTTTATTAAATTACACTTTAATCCATAATCATTTGTTATATATCAAGTATTCCTATCTAATACAAACCATTTGCAATTGTCTTGTTTCAAGTATTCCTTTCTAATTCTATTAACTTATTCACAATCATATGGTTTAGAGTAAAAATTCCTATTACCTAATCATTTGTTTGCATAGTTATATGGTTTCAAGTATTCCTATCTAATACTAATAGTGTATATACAATTATATGGTTTCAAGTATTCCTATCTAATACTAATAGTGTATATACAATTATATGGTTTCAAGTATTCCTCCCTAAAAAAATAATTTCCCAGCAATTATATATATTTACCAACGATGATTGAATCCAGATTTTTCTTTTTCCTAGACTAGTCACCATACCAAGGCAAAAGAGCTCAGTCTATCCTACTGTTTTACTCACAGATGGAGAGAGAATAATTGGATTTATGCCTTTCCCAAGGGTGAAATGTGAAAGGGCCTCGTTCAGGATTTGAACTCGACTCGTCGTGTTCATTTCCTTTACCAGCAATTAAATGGTTTCAAGCGAATAGTCCTTAGTAAACAGGCTCGGTTCGGCGTCTTTATTTTAATGGCATGTCAACTTTCTAGGATTATTTAATGCCCGTGTGTTGCTCTCTTTACTATACATTCAAACAATTATAATCAATTCAAATAAAACTTCCTCGTTATTAAAACTAATTATTGACGGAAAGTAAAATTGTAACCCATCGAAAGATTTTGCCAATTTTGACTTCTGTACAATATTAAGCATGATATCCGATAGCCGTTGATAAACCCCTTATTTTGCAATCTGGATGGATCAGCACCCCACAAAGCAGCAGCTGTACGGCCACTTACCACCCGTCTCGAAAACTATCAAAATTAGACGAACCTGACATGCGGGACTCTACTGGAGAAGTAAGAACGAATTGGTTAGTGATGTATTCCGGTGGACCCTTGCACATGGACGAGCAAAGGCAGTGTGACCAGCTAGAATCTACATACAGCAACTCTGTACCAATACAGGATGTAGTCCCGAAGACCTGCCGGAAGCAATGGACGATAGAAAAGGGTAGCGAAAAAGGGTCAGGGATACCCGTGCTGATGATATGACATGATGATGATGATGATGATACAAACTGATCTGTCTATTCGCTCATTTACTGATACTGGTACTTATTCGTTTGTAAAAACATATTCACAGTGTTTAAACATAATATGTTTATCTATTTATTAAAAAAAATATCTCAATTTAAGAGTTCTTTTAGTCAATCATGTCTTGTATGAACAAATATCCACATCTGTCAGCTACGAAAAGAAAAATATTTGGCCTTCAAAACAGACAAATAACAATTGTTTTTAATTGGATCATTTTTGAGATGAGGCTTCTTAATCTGAGAATTAATTTTTATTTATTGCAGACTTTTTGTCCTCATCTTAGTAGGGTTTTTTTTTTGTGTTGTTTCTTCTTTCACTACGTTTCGGCCAAATTTCACCTCTGGCCTTCTTCAGGTGATTTTGCCGCGACCTCGGATAGGAATGATAGACAACAACTATGGAAGGCAGTGATTGCTGGGAATACGGTTACAAGACTCATCATTCCTATCCGAGGTCGCGGTAAAATTACCTGAAGAAGGCCAGAGGTGAAATTTGGCCGAAACGTAGTGAAAGAAGAAACAACACAAAAAAACCTACTTAGATGAGGACAAAAAGTCCGCAATAAATAAAAATTAATTCTCAGACAAATAACATTCTTGTGAGTGGAATCTATGAAATATTTAAAACATTTCAGTTTAAAATTTTAGACATCCCTAGGAAGACCTAAGAATGTGTCGGCCGGAATTTAATGTTAAAAATACTATAGCTGAGAATACTGGTTGAAAGTATCTATAGAATTTCAAAAACTACTTTATCTCGAAACTTCAGGTTCTGTAGGAAGGTCGAAAAAAATGTCAACCAATACGTTGCGAAAAATAAAGACAAGAATCCGAAAAATTAATGAAATTAGAATGTTTATTTCAACAAAAGGAAACACAAATCTCTCTCTCTCTCTCTCTCTCTCTCTCTTCTTCTTCTTCTTCTTCTTCTTCTTCTTCTTCTTCTTTTTCTTTTATAAAACCGTTCTATAGTACTATTATAATTATTTCACACCTTGTGAGTTCTTCACACAAACGTTAGCTGGTGAAATCTGAGTGACAGAAAGTCTCCTCAGATCTCCAAAACTCTTCTCAGTATTCTAATGTTGTATAGTCACATAATACATACGGAGATTCGTGCAGAAACACATTCAACACAATAAGGACGAGTGAACACAGTTCTTTAGAAAAATATACCTCTCACTTTATTGAAAGGGTTGTGTGTGAGAGGTGAGTTGGAGACCAAACAAAGACTGCAACATATTGACCCCCCCACAACTCTTCTGGCTATAACAGCGTTTCTTTCCCGTTCTCCCGAGCTGCTCAACCGGTGGCCTGGGGGCCCAGCTTCTGCTGGGACATGGTTCTCATTCCAGCATCTTTTCTCCAACTGATCTGAACTTCCTATCGCCGGGGTTATATAATAATCTGACGTCCACCTACTTCTAGCGAGCGTCACAATTCAACCCGTCGACAGTCAAGGATATCCCCCGATATCTTCGATCGGATGTACCTGTTATTTACACAGGTGCATTTCTTCTTTTGACAACACGGCCGGGGGCCAATATGCAACACTAACCGATTATAACAATGCTTTATTCTGGATAGACACGATTCTTTATCTGATTTCCAACACTCTTTCAAATCATTTGGAGATTGTTACAAGGGCTCCACAGTTGCTATTACAGTCACCCTCAACTGTGAGTTTTTCACATCAGCTAACGCTGATGGTTTTCCACTGGAGTCTGAGTGACAGCAAGTTTCCTTAAGTCTCCAGGACTGTTCTTCGTATTCTGGCCGACCTCAACAATGCTGTAGTTTGGATAGTCTCCACAGGTCTTCTTGTTTCCATGTCCTCCAGTCTCTGTACCAATCCTTCGGCAACTGTACCAAGCGCACGAATTACAATTGATATCACCGTTAGGTTCATGTTCCATAGTTTTTCAGTTCTCTTCCAGGGTCTTGGTACTTATCTCTCTTTTCGCTTTCTTTCGGGTTTACCCTGTGGTCAGCCGGAACGGCAAAGTCCACTATTCAGCGGGTCCTCTTTTTTTTTTGTGTGTGTGTGTGTGTGTGTGTGTTTTTGACTATCTCAAGGTCTGGTTGTCTGGGCGAGATTTGATGATCCGTTTGTATCTCAAAATCACAGAGAATTTTGTGTGTCTCATTTTCTAGGACCGATTCTGGGTTGTGCATATACCATTTGTTCGTAGAGTCAAATTTTAACTTCTTGCACAATTCAGAGTGGATCAGTTTCCCCGCCACTCGTGTCTAGTCTTAAACTCTTTTTGCGGTAATTTACTGCATTCGCTTATTATGTGACTGATCATTTCGTCTCTATCATTACATAATATACATCTGCAGTTTTGCTGCGTCTTGTCTATTCTTGCTTTGAGATAGTCCTTATGGCGTTGTTTTGTGCTGCAATCAGAAGAGATTCAGTCTCTCCCTTAAAATGTTCCTTTTCTTAGCCATGTCCAAGTTTTCTCGCGTGAGATTTCGCTTGTTTGTCGCTTAAAATGTCCATACAGTTGTTTTTCTTCACATTTCTGTTTTCTGCTTATTTTTCTTCTTTCATGTTGTCTGTATTGTTCCTATTGCTGTAACCAGTCTTCCTCCGAATTTTTTTGTTAGTTTTCAAATCGTTCTATTGATGCAACGACGCAATCTTCAACGCTGTTAAGTCCTCTTCCTCCTTCTTTTCTTGACACATATCGTCCGTCTACCTCGTGTCTGTGATGTAAGGTCTTATGCGTTATCATCATCAGTTTCTTTTGTTGTTGTTCTCTAGTTCATTTTGTTGAAATTCTTCTATCGTTCACTTTAAGAATGGTCCCGAATACCCTAGGAGTGTGGGCAGCCTAGGTATAAATCCCTTTGATGAAATTTCTACCATGTAGTTTGGTTTCGAGTAGTTTTCTAATTCTCTCAAGGCAGTTTTTCTTTCATCTCCGTTTTTTGATTGTGTTCACTTCCATCACTCTATTATTATTATTATTCACTCATTAGAGTTTTTCACATCAGTGTTAGCTGATGGTTTTTCACTGGAGTCTAAGTGACAGCAAGTTTCCTCAAGTCTCCAGGACTCGTCTCAGGATTCTGGCTGTTCTCAGCAATGCTGTCGTTTGGATAGTCTCTACCCGTCCGTCAACTTCCAAGTCCTCCAGGTCTTTTAATAATCTTTTAGTTATTGTGCCTAAAGCACCCATCACAATTGGCACAATCGTCACTTTCATGTTCCACGGCTTTTCAATTCTCAAGCAAGGTCGAGGTACTTATCCTTCTTTTTACATTCCTTCAGATATATTCAGTGGTCCACCGGGACAGCAAAATCGACAAATTTGCAATTTCTCTTTTTTTTTTTTTTCTTTTTTTTTTCTTTTTTTTTTTTCTTTTTTGTTGATTATTATAAGGTCTGGTCTTCTGGCCGGGATTTGGTGATCCGTTTGTATGTTAAAGTCCCATAGGAGTTTATACGTGTCATTTTCTAGGACAGGTGCTGGGTTGTGCATATACCATTTGTTAGTATGATCAAATTTAAATTTCTGGCACATTTCTCAGTGGATCACCTTAATTATTATTATTATTATTATTATCTTTGCGGGATTTTCACACCAGCTCTGGCAGGTTTTAGTGGAGTCGGAAGGAGAGCTTTCTCAGATCCCCAGGACTCTTTTAATTATCTTAGCCAATTTTAGTAGTACTGTCGTATGGATGCTTTTAATTCTTCTTCTAATCTCCTATTTCTCAAGACTTTTTTTTCCATGTTCTTGGGAAATGTTCCAAGTACTCCAACGACGATTAGTGTCAATATCATTTTCAGTTTCCACGGCTCGTTCACTCTCTACGATGGTCTCTCCGGGTATTTTCCCAGTTTTTCGCTTTCTCTAACTTTCACTGTGTGGTCTGTTAACTCAGGAAAACCCATTAGAGGACAAGTTTCTTCTTCTAGTTAATTAAAACTTAGTCTGGTCTTTTGGCCTTTATTGGCTAATCGACTTTTTAAAATTATCTTACTAATTGCGAGTTTTTAACACCAGCGTTAGCTGATGGTTTTCACTGGAGTCTGACTGACATCAAGTCTCCTCAAGTTTCCAGGACTCTTCTTAGTATTCGGGCCGATCCCAACAATTTAGATGTCATGATTCGTCCTCCGATTTCTAACTCTTCCTGACCCCTTTCCAAGCTTTTGGGACCGTTCTAAGCTCAACAATTACTATTGGTATTACCGTCACCTTCATGTTCCACGGCTTTCTTCGTTCTCCAGCAAGGTCCAAATACTTTTCTCTCTTTTCGCTTTTTTAGAATTTTGCCCTGTGATCCGCTATACGGCAGGTTTGATTTTTTTAATCATCTCTATGTCTGGTCGTCTGGCCGGGATAGGGTAATCCGTTTGTATCTCAAACTCCCAGAGGATTTTATGCGTCTCATTTTCCAGGGCAGATTCTGGATTGTGCATACACATATTCATATGAATAAATTTAAGTTTCTTGCACAATTCCCAGTGGATCACCTTTCCCACCCAGTCATGTCTCGTCTTATTCTCTGTTTTCGCAGGATTGCTGCATTCGCTTATTATGTAATTAATCGTTTCGTCTCTATCCCCATATAACCTACACTTGCCATTCTGGTGTATAAAACAAAAATAATTTGATAATAATATATAAATAAAATATGATATAAAAATATAAATTTATCCATGTCAGAGACTAAATTCCTCAAAAATGTGAGAAGCAGAGAACTGGCACTATGCATTAGTGAAGAAGCGAATTCTGCTCTTAATGGACGGGGTGGGGTCAGAGGCATTAAAAGAATCACAATAAGGAGAAAAGGAAGAACCATAGAGACGAACACTTACATTTTCAATTTTAAACTTCTACTATTTCTTAAGAATAGTGTTGTATAGCCATAAACATCTCAATCACAACTGTGATACAAACACATTTACAAATGCAAAACTCAGTACAAAACAAATACACAGGCAACTCTGTTGCTTCAGGTACGAACGGTTTTATTATCAACTTCTGAGTTCTGTTCTTCGACACGAGGAGAGAGACACAATTATGACTATGCTGACCATACTATCTGACTCCACAAATGTGCTGCGCATCCCATGATGTTTAAGATCTCTGTCGGTAGAGATCCGAAAAACTCAACTACACGGTCAAAATTCCACTCTCTAATTCAACTCAATGGCAGAGAACTCAAGTCCAATGTCAACCTTCAACTGCCGTGATTTTTAAAATCTTCAAATTCTCGGCCCATCTCTTCTGAGCATGACGTCATCCACACACCAGTCCCAATTCCTGTCTGGGATTTATTATGACAATGGTGATTGTCATATCCTTTGTGCGCTAGCGTAGAACTGTTTCCAACGCTATGCGCCTGAACTCTTAACCCGAACAGCCCAAAGCCCAATCAAACTGAATGACAAAATATAATTAATGAAAAATGATTGAAATAAAAAAAATCATTCCTTAATTATATAACGATAGAAAATAGGCAATACAATAGAACGATGTGGAACAGTATGATCCAAATCCTCTACGAAGTTTCAAATGCCAAAAATATGGCCAGTATCAGGACAGGTGTTTGGGATGCCCGAAATAGGTAAAGTGTAGCGAGAAAAAAAAACACCACTCAAAAAAACAAAAAAAAAACACAAAGCGTATATATATATATATATATATATATATATACAACAAACATATGTCAGCAAGTTAAACTTCTCTATCAAATCAAAAACAGTTTGGGATATAGTTAGGAAAATATCTGGCGAATTCAAAACAGCATCTATCAAGCACCTTTTTCAAAAGCAATAGCACAATAATCGAGGAAAAGTATATATAGCGTTACGGCTCCACTTGAGTGGTCGTGATAATACCCCTTAACTATCCGCCTGACTCCGTGGTAACCTAACTGCCAGAAAGAAATCAAACACAAAAAGCTTCTGCTTGTTTCGTACATTCGAAATTTAGTGGTTAGCAAAATCGTCTACTAGTCAGCCCAAAATAGAGATAGAAAAGAAGAAGCTTGTGTCAGCAGGGGAAAGACAAATAGTATACAGGCAATAGACGAGAGAAAGAGAGACAAGCAGAGACAAAGAGGACTTTGTAATTTTTCTGCTCAACAGCTGTTCTGAGTGTGTGTGATTCACTCTCTCTCCTCTGTGTCTCCTCTTGTGCGTTCTTCTCTCGTGTCTCTTAGAAGCCGTCCTTGTTTTTCTATACTTTAAATTATTGATCACGAAACTGCCACGTCACAAATATCAGCTTATTCTAAACAATTGTTTATCTTTGCATATTTTCCGTTCCAAATCGCAAATATTAGCTGCTTCTAAACATTTTCCATTCCAAATATTTTGAATTCACAAACAAACACTTATTATCGAATATTTTATATTTCTAAATTTTAACTTTTAAACAAATACCTTGATGAAATTTTGCTATTTGTTTCTAATACAAAGTTTAACTAAAAAAGAACTAACAACTGAAATAACTAATTAAACTCCTTAATTATCTTACAGATATAACAGATGAACAAAACCAAAACCTTCTCAAAGAATTCACGAAAAAATAGACCCCAAATATTTCTTGAATTAGCTGAATTAGAACTGCTTGACTAAAGAGAATAGCTCGAAACAGAAATGTTTTTCACAATTAAACCGTGCTTACATTTAAATTGCGTGCTTATGCTAAACTGAATTATTTGAAATTGAACTGTTTTTGACATTGAAACTGTATTTATACTAAACTGAATTGTTATATATAACTGCTTGAATAGTTTAAAATAGAAATGTTTTTGACAAACTGTTTACTCATGCTAAACTAAATTGTTTTAAATAGAACTGATTATTTACATAAAAAAGGTCTTTGGCATTAAATAACCTACAAAAGTTGATATGCCATAAAACCAAATCAAACCAAACCTACAAAAATTTCTTGTCTTAAATCGAAGAAAAATACAAACTGACGCTTAAATCCAAAAATACAAAAACCTACTATAACTCTTTAGTTTTAGCAGAATAGAAATCGTCCTTAAAAACGTGTCACAAAACTGCAGTAGGACCTGATAAAGTCTCCTACAAGTTCTTAAAACAATTACCGGTAGCATCTCTAGAACGTCTCCTAAAAATATATAATGACATATGGACAAACAGTAATTTTTCGAATATTCGGAAACAAATTAGTATAATACCGTCTGTATATTGGTTCACACACAGTGGGGAGCGAACCAATAAACCTTAACAAAAGTTAACAGGACTTTAATTCGATGAAAAATTGATTACGAAACCCCAATCGGCTAAGGCTGTAGAATACACCGACTGCATCTCAGCAGATGGTAAAACCCTCCCCCAACGAGAGCTCAGTCGGGTCGAGTTGTAGAATGAACCAACTTCATCTTCACAGAGAGGTAATACACACCAACGAGTGTCCTGGATATAACACTAAGCTAAATCTGAGGGTGAGGCCCCTGTCCTGGAGTTTTGGAGAATGTGGAGTACCCCTTCATTGCTATTACTCCCAGTTCCACTCTGACCAGTAGTGGTAGGTCCCGATAAGGGTCCTATCTATGGCTCAAATAGATCAGAGCTCTGACACATTTAGCAATGTTATCAACAAAATGCGTTTACAAATCATATATATTTAATATATTTATATATGTATAAAAAGGATTCGGCATTAAATAACCTACAAGAGTTGATATACCATAAAATCCAAATGAACAAATATACGGATCGGCAATGAAATCATACTTGAAAATAGTCAATTCTACAATCCACAGAGGCCGAAGATTGGTACTTGGTTCTTTTAAAATCTCACCTATCAAAAGTTTATTTGCGGAAGCTGATAAAACACTTCCTTACTCTACATGGCATAAACTAACGTTACAATAAAACACAAAACTTAATTCCTGTCCATCTTACCCGATCCACAAAAATACATTCTATCCACAATTCAGAAACCTCAGTCAACAAAAAGAAAGAGCAATTTAAGCTTCAAATGAATCTAATTATGAAAGAATTAAAAATACCCGACAATATCAGTTTGGTTTCTTTGTTTAATGGCATATCAACCTTTGTAGGTTATTTAATGCCAAGGCTATTCTCCTAGAAAAACAGTAGTGGTGCTATTTAACCCATAGCTAGGAGGATAAGGGGGTTCATATCTTTCCCAAGGGTATTTGCCCGAAAGTGAACATAATAGCGCGACTGGAGTACGAACTCGTTTACTACGATTCCGCAGTCCATCGCTTTAACCATTACACCACGAGGACACCCCCACGACAATATCAGTTCGATCAATGCATTCTGGAGTCTACAATCTCCAAAAGTAATATCCGACTTATCCTGATTCCCAACATCAAATAGGCAACCTCTCAATTTTTAGGAGGAACTCGATAGAATTAAAGACAACTATCTCAGTGACACCCATTTATACAGATGGTTCCAAACACGAAAGCACAACCAAATGTGCACTAATATATCAAAAATAAGTAAGAAACAACTTCCAAGTGAGACTCCTCCCAAGTTCTAAAGCTAGTATGAAATAACCCACACAGCAGCTGGTTGGCCGTTCATCGATGTCTGTCTGTCAAGTGAGAACCCCGTTATGAAATCTTACACCCGGTCGGGTGGACATTTTTACAAGTTGAACAAAAGAAACAAAAAAAAAACAGAGGGAGGGAGGGAGGGAAAAATACAAAACAACTGATTTGAGACAGCACAACTTAAGAAGGTGAAATCGGTGACAGCTTTGTCACTGCGTGTGTGTATGTGTGGCTATAGCAAGAACTTTGCGAAAATACTCAACAGCTACCAAAAATATCGACTCATCTCTCGGCTTGGATCCCGGTCTCTGCTTGCCCATCGCCTTCACTGACCCTGTATGATTTTCTGACAGCTCGAGACCCTTCCCCTCCGCGTCTTAGATTCAACTGACCAACGTTCTTGGTCCTTTCCCACTTCTACTTCCGGTTTCAGAACTTCACGTAGGTTCACTTGGGTTCAACTGGACACAGCTCTTTGTGTGGTTTCGCGCCAAAATAGACAAAGGAAGATCTTCCTGACAATCTGACACTGTCCAAAGATGCTAAGAATAAAATCTTTTTTTTTTTTGGCCACTCACACACAGAGAACACACACAGAGACCTATACACATACACCCACACACACACACACACACACATATATATATATATATATATATATATATATATATATATATATATATATATATATATATTATCATTAAGACTTTTCGGACTATTGTCTTCATCTTTATTTTTATTTATACAACGTTTCGGCCAATATGTCCTCCGGCCTTTTTCAGCTGTTTGTCGAACTCGGGAACCTACACGGAACTTTGAACTACATCCTTTATTGAATCCACGGGGGTCGCCTGTTCTGATGCCGTTAGCCATAACCGGGTACAGGTGTTAAGTATTCCTGTATTGTTACTCGCCTGCAGTCAGGATTGAACCTGCAACCTCCAGACGATTGTCTCCTTAGAAGCTTAGGGAACCAACGCCTACGACCGTTACGCTTTGTTTCCTGCTTAAAATCATCAATCTTCGTCTCAGAAATTTAGACAACTAATATATATATATATATATATATATATATTTGTATTATTCAGTCCAGATAAACCGCAGTCGGGAATAATTCCGTCGGGACAAATTCATTCCACTATGGACATTTAAAATTTTTCTGGTAAAGAGTTCAATGTAACTAACATCACAGAGCAATTATTTCTTTAAGAAAAACATAAATCGGTCACATTAGGATTATAAATTTATTTCCATCCTGTTATGGGTATTGATAACTCTTCAGCTCTCTTCTACCAACTCCCACCCTTCCCTCCTGTGTCTATTCTGTATGTCATTTAAATTATCCATTGGATCTGAAGAAGTCCTGTTTTTTTTTGTTTTTTTTTGTGTGTGGTATTGATATTTAGCAATACCCATAACAGGATGGCAATAGATTTATAATCCTAATGTGACCGATTTTTTTTCTTAAAGAAATATATATATATATATATATATATATATGTGTGTGTGTGTGTGTGTGTGTGTGTGTGTGTGTGTGTGTGTGTGTGTACATGAATGCATATTTTTGTACCACATTAGCATTCAGCATTATCTCAATAAATACAAACCATTATATAAAATCTTTTTCAGATTGATTATCTGTTCAAATCAGACTAAAAAACGAAATACATTAAAAATCAAGCTACAATTCAATATCTGAGTCGAAAGAGGTTGATATGAGCTGGATCGTAAGTCACATTGAAATAAAAGCAAATATCAAAGCCAATTCCTCCATAAAATATATCATGAATATAGAAATTGACCCAAACTTTAAGTCACCACATACAGACTTGAAGAACCAAGTAAAAATATTTATCCATCAAAAATAACAAGAGTGTTTGAATAGTAATGTGCCGAACAAGTTATTAGCAATTAAGCTAATACAAGGTGAATGGAAACCGGGATCTAAAAAATCCCTAGAGGAAGAAACGATACTGACTCTTTTGCACATTGGCCACACAAGATTTATACACCTCTTTATACGCAAACAAGAGAAACAACGATTATGCATATTTACCAACAACTCCGCTCGGGCAGAATATGACACAAGGTCAATTTTTAAGCGTAGTTTAACAGGTCTGAATTCAGAGTTTTCCTTCTCCTAGACTAGTTGCCTCACCAAGGCTGAAGAATCCTGTCTGCCCTACAATTTACTCATAGCTGGAGGGAGAATAATTGAATTCATACCTTTCCCAAGGGTATTAGTGCTATGGGAAATGCAATCAGCCCCGTCCAGGATTTGAACTCGTGTCGCCCTGTCCATTTTCTACAACGATAACCATTATACCACAGGCACCTCTTTTACTCCTCCACTCGGGTAGGATATGACACAAGGTCAATTTTTAAGCGGAGTTTAACAGGTTTTAATTTAAAGTTTTCCTTCTCCTAGACTAGTAGCCTCACCAAGGCTGAAGAAATCAGTCTGCCCTACTATTTACCCATAGCTGGAGGGAGAATAATTGGATTCATACCTTTCCCAAGGGTATTAGTGCGATGTGAAAATGCAATCAGCCCCGTCCAGGTTTTGAACTCGTGTCGCCGTGTCCATTTCCTACGACGATAACCATTACACTACGGGCAACCATTATGTGTAATAAGTCAAGCACAATACACTCTTAATCCCTTCCATTGAGAATGTGATGCTTTCGCAGATTCTTCTCACCAGAAAACGCTTTTTCAACGTAAATGATGTGAAAGACCGATTCGAAAATGTTTACATAGATGACATTTTGTCGTTCTCGAGAGAAATAAAATCAAGACAAAAATTAGAAACATCAACCCGATCAAAACTATACAAAGTAATCTCT
Organism: Sepioteuthis lessoniana; assembly: GCA_963585895.1. Classification (NCBI taxonomy): domain Eukaryota; kingdom Metazoa; phylum Mollusca; class Cephalopoda; order Myopsida; family Loliginidae; genus Sepioteuthis; species Sepioteuthis lessoniana. The sequence continues at coordinate 13,261,492 of OY757915.1, read as the reverse complement.
CACTACGATCCCCACGAACCGGAGAATAATCAGATGATTCTGAGATCATTAAAACTAAATAAAAATTCTTAACGACACAAAACTGAAAATATTGATATAAAACGTGCTTTATAGCCGGGCCAAAATGGCGTAAAATAGCCCCGACAGGTCAACATGCCGTTGAGATCAATCAATCATTTCGTTGGATGGGATTGCTTGATATTATTTAGCTGTACTTGGACGCTAACTAAACGGCTCGAGAAGCTAGACGGCAATTACACAAGAACGTTGCGAGCAATATTGAACAAGTCCTGGCGGCAACACCCCACAAGGCACCAACTATACGGCCACCTGCCTCCCATCACGAAAACTATCCAAGGTAGACGAACCAGATATGCAGGACACTGCTGGAGAAGCAAGGACGAGCTTATAAGTGATGTACTCCTATGGACCCCCGCATATGGCCAAGCACAAGCAGGACGACCATCTCGAACATACATACAGCAGCTATGTGAGGATACGGGATGTAGCCCTGAAGGCCTGCCAGAAGCGATGAACGATAGGGAGAAGTGGCGAGAGAGGGTCAGGGATATCCGTGATAGCGGCACGACATGATGATGATGATGATGATGATTTAGCTGTGTGTGGGCCCACTACAAACCAAATAATTCAAGAGAATGTTTAAAGTATTGTTATCAACAGTGAAACATTTACAAATTAATCAGATTTCGGCATTAAATAACCCTGAATGAGTTCATATGCCGTTATACATATAAACAAACGACCAAATAAACTATCTCTCGCTGTCTTTCTCTCTCTCTCTCACTCTCTCTCTCTCTCTTTCACACACACTCGACCTTTTTCATTTTCTTTCTATATTTTTTTCAATTTTAGACTAAAACTAAAATATGCGACAAAGACCAGAGCCCGTATGACGAGTGAGAGTGAAAATAAGGCGATCACTACCTCGGCTGATTATAGGCTCAGATGAAATAAAATACGACAATAAATTAAATTTCTTGAAAACTGAGTTATTCGATCTTCAATCTGTCCCGTGAGTGAACGATTTTCAGCTTAGACGCCGGTGTTGATTACACTATACGGAGCAGAGTCTGTTGTTTACATAAATAAACAAGGTCATCAACAACAACAGTGTCACCATATTTGTTTTAGTTTTTGATTTTTGATTTTTTTTTTTTTTTTTGTCAATAGTGCAATTCTTTATTGTTATAATTCTATACTAGTTGATTTCTTGCACTGGTCGGTTCTTGCTGAAAGTGAAATGACAGAAAATAATCAGCCTCCGCAGGGTACATATTGATATCAATGATAATAAAAATAATAATAATAACTGAACCGGTCGAATTGTGGACTTTGCCGTTCTGGCTGACCACAGCGTAAAACTGAAGGCAAGCGAAAAGAGAGATAAGTTCCAAGACCGTGAAAGAGAACTGAAAAAACTACGGAACAGGATACCAATTGGAATTGGCATGCTAATGTACTGTCACCTGAGAATTGGTACTGGGTCTGGAGAAACTTGGAAATAAGAGGACGAGGAGAGACTATCCAAACTACAGCATTGTTGAGATCGGTCAGAATACTAAGGAGAGTCCTGGAAACTTAAAGAGGCTCGCTGTCACTAACACTCCTGTAGAAAACCATCAGCTAATACTAGTGTAAAAAAAACTCTCAAAGGAGTAAAATAATAATAATAACAAATGGTATATTCCCAACCCAGCACCTGTCCTAGAAAATGCCACGCATAAACTCCTATGGGACTTTAACATACAAACGGATCACCTAATCCCGGCCAAAAGACCATATGTAACAATAATCAAAAAAAAAAGAGAACTTGCAAAATTGTCGACTTTGCTGTCCCGGCTGACCACAGAATAAAACTGAAAGAATGTGAAAAGAGAATTAAGTACCTCGTCCTTGCTAGGGAATTGAAAAAACTGTGGAACATGTAGGTGACAATTATACCAATTGTAATTGGTGCGTTTGGAACAGTAACTAAAGGATTGCTAAAGGGACTGGAGGACTTGGAAGTTGGCGGACGAGTGGAGACCATCCAAACGACAGCATTGTTGAGAACGGCCAGAATACTAAGAAGAGTCCTGGAGACTTGAGGAAACTTGCTGTCACTCAGACTCCATTGAAAAACGATTGGCTGACGCTGTGTGAAAAGCTCTGAGTGAATAATAATAATAATAATAAATGGCAGCACAAAACAGCGCCAATCATATCAAAGCGAGAATAGATAAGACGCAACAAAATAGCAAATGTAGACTATGCGGTGACAGAGATGAAACCATCTATCACATAATAAGCGAATGCAGCAAATTGGCACAGAAGGAGTACAAGGCGAGACACGACTGGGTGGGCAAGGTGATCCACTGGGAAATGTGCAAGAAATTTAGATTTGACCATACAAACAAATGGTATATGCACAACCCAGCCCCTGTCCGAGAAAATAACACACACAAACTCCTATGGGACATTGATATACAAACGGATCACCTAATCTCGGTTAGAAGACCAGACCTTATAATAATCAACAAAAAAAAAGAAAATCTGCAAAATTGTCGACTTTGCTGTCCCGGCTGACCACAGAATAAAACTGAAAGAATGTGAAAAGAAGGATAAGTACCTTGACCTTGCAAGAGAATTGAAAAACTATGGAACATGAAGGTGACAATTATACCAATTGTGATTGGTGCTTTTAGCACGGTAACTAAAGGATTATCAAAGGGCCCGGAAGATTTGGAAGTTGGCGGCCGAGTGGAGACACTTCTATTTCTAGCAATTCAATTTAACATACGTCTTTAGTTTGCACGCTGTTTAAATGGTCAAACAGTTCTATTTGACCCATACATAGGACTCAGATGTTACTACTTCACGTCAGAGTGGAACGTGGAGCAATGGAAATGAAGGAGCACTCCACATTCCCCTGACCTCTAGGACTGGAGTCTCGCCGTCAAATGTTTTTTGTGTCATATCTGGTACAAGGAGACTCATTAGCCCCATACCTGTTTATCATCTGCCAAGATTTCGTGCTTGAAACATCTATTGATTTAATGAAAAGAAACGGTTTCAAGCTGGCAAAGTAAAGAAGCAGAAGATACGCCGATGACATAGCGCTTCTGGCAAATACACCCACCCAAGCCGAATCCCTGCTACATCGTCTGAAACGAGCAGCTGCTGGCATAGACCTCCATGTCAACACAGACAAGACGGAATACATGTGCTTTAATCAAAGAGGCAACATCTCCATACTAAAAGGTAGGCCTTTGAAACTAGTGGACAAGTTCACCGACCTCGGAAGCAGCGTCTCATCAGCCGCGAATAACATCAACACGCGACTAACAAAGGCATGAACAGCTATCGATAGACTCTCGGTCACATGGAAGTCAGTCCTGACCGATAACATAAAACGTTTTTTCCAAGCAGCAGTCATTGCAATACTTCTATATGGATGCACTACATGGACGCTAAGTAAACGTATGGAGAAAAACTTTGACGGCAATTATACAAGAATGCTGCGAGCAATATTGAACAACTCGTGGAAGCAACACCCAACAAACAGCAGCTATACGGCCTCCTACCACATATATGAGCCATACTCCTTTGGACCACTTCACATGGACAAGCAAAGGCAGGACGACCAGCTAGAACCTATATACAACAGCTCTGCGCCGATACAGGATGTACTTGAATACCTGCTGGGAGCAATGGACGATAGGGATGGATGGCGAGAGAAGATCAGGGAGATCCGTGCTGGCAATGCGATAAGATGATGATATATCAATAGGCTTGTATGTATCGTTCGCGAAAAACGGGAGAATGATGCAGAAACAATAACGGCTAATTTTTATATTTTCATCAAAAATGATGACTTAAGGCATTTATGATGTAATGGTGGCGACGACCAGAGTTCAAATCCTGGACTAGGGTTTATACTTTTCACACAGCGCTGAGGAAAATTATGCATCCAATTATTCTCGCTCCATCTAGGGATAAATTGTAGGGCAGGCTAAGCTCTTTAACTTTGGTATGGCAACCGGTCTAGAAAAAAAAAACCTCTGATTTCAAACCTGTTAAACTCTGCTTAAAACAATTGACTTTGTGTTGTATCCTACCGATGGTGGAGGGGTTGGGTAAGCGCATATATTTGCAACTTAAATCCTATTTTTATTCGCTCTCCCATTTATTTCTCTTCCTCCTCTTTTTCTCTACTTTGGCATATGCAAAACGTCTCTCTTTCTCTCTCTCTCTCTCTCTCTCTCTCTCTCTCTCGCACTATCCCTCTTATACTATTTAAAGCGTTTAATTTCTTAAACGCAACCGACACAGCAAGCATATTTATAACTGAAAGCGTGATGCACACAAATGATAGATCGATAGATAGATAGATGAGTGAGTAGTTTTACTAGCGTACTAATATGAAAAAGTATGTTACTGACAGAATTTGCATATAACGTAGTGAAAGTACTTAAGGTGTGATAACGTAAATTCGATTATATCATGGGTTTTAATTCAATTCTGTGAAGACTATATATATATATATATATATATATAAGTAAGATATGAAGTTGAAATGACGCAGATATGTTGAAAAAGAAGAAACGCAAAGAAAAATACATATAAAAGTACATATATAAATTTCAATAAAATTAGTCAACGTTCATCATATCTTAGAACATTTCTATTACGGGTCGAAACACGTTGGTGCATATACACTAATAATATCAAAATTTTCTGATCCATTCTGTTTCTTCTTTTCATAACATTATTAAACCGGATCATTGGCCTAGTGGGTAGAATGTTTACCAATGGTCCGGGAGACCTAGGTTCAATCCCAGGTCGCGTCATACCAAAGACTTTAAAAATGGCACTTGATACCTCCTTTCTTAACACTCAGCAATATAAGGTACGTATCAAGGGTAAAGTGGAGCAATCATGGGAAAGGAGTAGTGCCGTCCCCAACACCTCAGTGTAGTAGCTATTGAAAAGGGAGCCTTTTAGTCGACCTTGGCTACGGTCGCCAACTTTACTAACTATATATATATTTAAGAGCAAGATATGAAGTTGAAATGACGCAGATATATAGAAAAAGAAGAAACGAAGAGTACAATTAAATGGATGAGAAAATTTTAATAATATTAGTCTATGTTCATCATATCTTGGAACATTTCTATTAAAGGTCCGAACACGTTGGTGAACATACACTAATATTATTGAAATTCTCTCATCCATATGTATGTATTTTTCTTTCCGTTTCTTCTTTTTACACTATATATATATATATATATATATATATAGCCATAAAACCAGAAGGGTTGTATTACAGCGCTTCTTTCAGTCTCAGGTGATAGGCTTGTTTCTTTTTTATTTTTTGTTTTGTTCTGTTTTGTTTTGTTTGGTGGGGTTAGGGGATAGTGGGGCGGAAGGCTTTGAGTACATTTAAGGTGTTTTTTTTTAAATTCGAACTCAAATTGAAATGCACACAAAAAAACATATTTATATATATATAGTCAACGATTCGCCTTGGTTTGGTGAAAGAGACCCTTTATAGGAAAATTATCTTCTTTTTTTTTATGAACGTATTATATCTAAGCGTGGAACTGAATACGTCAACAGGTTTCAGGCACAGGAGTAGGAGGCAATAATTTCGACTCTCTTGAGATTTTAATATGTGCGGGTCATTTTGGCGCATTCACATACAATGCTTTTTTGAAGACCTGTCAAGTTTGACCTTTCTTCCCTCGTACTTAGAATCGGCACTCTGTGACCTTGCTTAACCCTTTTGTCCAAGTCTACTGCAACTCCCCCGGCCCCGAGCACCTCTCTTAGCACGTAGTCTATATAAATATCTAGAGAGGCAGTATGTTTTGGTTTAGCCGTTTGGAATAGGGCTGTCTTAATCGATTGATGGGAGTTTTATATCATATATTGTCCAAAGATGGCAAATTAATCAAAGCAAAAGTATTGGAATCGAATGTCAAATATATATATTTATATATATATATATATATATATATGGAACTTTTCGTTTTCTTCTTTTTGTGTTAGGCTACTGGAGCAGTTATTTCAATCGTATATGTTCTTTATATGTTGGGTTTGTTGTGTATTGGCTGTTTGGGATAATGATGTCAAGCTTTGTTTCCTAGGAAGAACGTTTTTTTCCCTTTCCTGTTTCCATAAATAAAAAGATGAACGTAAATAATAATAATACTTTGGTTTGTTTGCGTTTTATTTCATATCAACCTTTGTGAATAATTTAATGCTAAATCCTGTTCGTACACTCACACACATACACACACACAAACATATATATATGTTTGTGTGTGTGTGTGTGTGTGTGTGTGTGTGTGTGTGTAAGCGAATAGTTTGTAGTTATCATTATTTTAAAACAAGTCATTGCTCATTTGTTTGCACACAAACGGTTTCAAGTATTCCAATCAAACGCTAATAATTCTAATAAATATGACCGAGTTCTTTGCATACAGTGAAATAGTTTCAAGTATTTCTATCCAACACTAATAATTCAATTTAATATTAATCCTTTGTTGGCACACAATTAAATGGGTGCAAGTATTCCTATCAAACGCTAATAATTCGATTACATATTAATGAGTTCTTTGCGCACAGTGAAATAGTTTCAAGAATTCCAAACAAATGTTAATAATCCCACTTATCATTTGTCATATATTTTTACATAATTAAAGTATTTCTATCTAACGCTAATAATTCTATTTAATATTAATCATTTGGTTAGAGTGTTCGCCAATGATCCGGGAGACCTGGGTTCAATCCTAGGTCGCATCATACCAAAGACTTTAAAAATAGTAGATGATACCTCCTTGCTTAACACACAGCAATATAAGGTATGTATCAAGGGTAAAGTGGAGCAATCCAAGAAAGGAGTAGCGCCCTCCCCTACACTTTGGTGTAGTAGCTATTGAAAAGGGAGCCTTCTGTTCGCCCTCGACTAAAGGGAGACAACTTTACATTTACTTTACTTACAGTTTCAAATATTGCTAACACGAATAATTCTATTAAATATTAATCATTTGTTTGCACACAGTTTAATGGTTTAAAGTATTGCTATCTAACACTACTAATTCTATTAAATATTTATTATTCGTTTGCAGGGTTAAATTGTTTCAAATCTTACAATTTAACACTAATAATTTAATTTAATATTAATAATAATCCTTAGTAAAAGAAATTGCACAATTCTGTTTTACCCATATATGGAACCCTAATACGCTCTTCCCCCTGGTCAAAGTAGACCTGAGAGTAATGCTAATGCAGTGGTACTCCACATTCCCCAAACCCTAAAAATGAATCCTCATCGTCAGATTTAGTTTAATATCATACTGAAGACAGTAAATGGTTTCAAGTATTGTTATCAAACACTAATCATTCTTGCCCAGTCGGCTGGGGCTGTTGAATACACCGACTGCACCTCTGCAGAAGAGTAAGACCCCTTCCAATGAGTGTTGTGGATATGAAACTAAACAGTCTGATGGTGAGGTTCCAGTAATGCTGGAGCTTTGGAGAATATGGAATACCCATTCACTGCCATCGCTTCCGGGTCCACTCTGACCCGGCGTGGTAGCACCTGATAGGGCCCTATCTATGGGTTAAATAGAACTAACGGCATACTTATGCTAAACTGAATTGTTTGATTAAAACGGAATAGCTTGAAATAGAAATGTTTTTGACAATTAAACCGTACTTACATTTAAACTGCGGGCTGATGCTAAACTGAGTTATTTGAAACGGAACTGTTTTTGACTTTGAAAATGTAATTACACTTAATTGAATTGTTTAATATAGAACTGTTTTGACATTTAACTGTGTGTAAACAAAATGTGTACTATTACTAAACTGAATTAGCTGAATTAGAACTTCTTGACTAAACTGAATAGCTTGAAATAGAAATGTTTTTCACAATTAAACTGTACTTACATTTAAACTGCGTAGTTATGCTAAACTGAATAGAACTATTTTCATAAAAATGGATTTAGCGTTAAATAACCTACAAAGGTTGATATGCCATAAAACCCAAACAACCAACCAACCAACTAATCATTCATTTACACACAGTTAAATGTTTTCAATTATAGCCAAGGATTAAATACTTTTATTTGGCCCATAGATGGGAACCTAACCCCTACCACTACTCCTGGTCAGATAACTCTATTGATCAATGGCAATGAAGGGTTACTCCACATTCCCAAAAGCTCCCTGACTAGAGCCTCACCATCAAATAGATTACTATCTTGTAAAGGACACTCATTTTGGGGAAGGGAGTGATGTGATATAATTAAGGATGGTAATTAATTATATTAGTTTATTGTTTTATTTTTAGTGATGAATTATGAGTTAATTAAATAACTTTGAATTGATGTGTAAGTCGCATTCGAGAAAGGTCAAATGGTGCACGTGTCGCATCAAAGGGCAGGATAGGAAATTGGCAGGTTGTTTTCGAAATCACCAGGGACGACATATTAAAGATTTGTCTTGAATTCAGAGTTGTAAGCCGGATATTAAAAAGATACACATTTTGTCCGCTGAGGTTAAGATAAGATGACATAAAACTGAAGTTAATGACTCGTGTTCTGATCACATTAGTTGATGAAATAATGAATATAATATATTAACAGGGTGATTTAGCGGTCAGTTAATCTGTAGAATCGGTCGAAGGGAGTCGGAAGCAGAGGATTGCAGCTGGTCGGAAAGATTCGGGTCCAAAAGACGAGGGGTGATGGGATGAAGTAATGAAGGCGGTGTTTTGATCGTTCGTCTCTCGCAAATGGAAATCCCGGCGTTTCAAATCAACATCAGTAATTCTTTCATCTTATTGCACTCGTTCGTGCAACTATTTTGAAATGTTGCAGAATGTAATAAATGTTCGTATCTAAAGAAATAACGGAGTCGTTTTGCATTCTGCAAAATGTAACATCAATTTATTTTGGGTCTTTTTAAGATAACAATTTTATTTCTATCAGCGTGCGATGTGTAACTCTCAATGATATTTGATCCCATAGTCTTACAGAGATACAGTCAGCGTATTCTACTGCCTCAGCCGACTAGGCTCTAGAAGTGTTGTTAGCTATTGTTTTGGTTTGGTTTTATGGCAATCAACCATTGTAAATTATTTAATGCCAAATCCATTATATATATATATATATAAAGAGCTCTATTTCAAACAATCTAGTTAATCGTGAGTATGCAGTTTAAATGTCAAAACAGTTCAATTTCAAACAATTCAATTTGGCATAAGTAAACTGTTTAGTTCTATTTGACCTGTAGATAGGACTCTATCAGGTGCTACCACTCTGGGCCAGATTGGACGGACCTATGAGCGATGGGAATAAAGAGGTACTCCGTATTCCCCAAAACTCTAGTATTACAGGAGCCTCACCGTCAGATTTTTAATGTCATATCAGGGACACTCGTTTAGGGAGTCTTACCCCTCTGCAGAGATATAGTCGATGTATTCTGCAGTTCCAGCCACCAGCACCAATATTTATTTTTGATTGTTCCCAAATGGTTTCAACTTTTTGTCATCGTTAGGAGAAAAGCTTTTGCAAGGAAAAATTCTTAAAAGAGTTGATTTACTTCAAAAAGAGGTGATAAAAAATTAACTGGTTGTGTCGGCATATCCATTCGTTAAATGAAAATCATATATATATATATATATATATATATATATATATATATCATCAAAGCGTGTTGACAGCATGGATTGCTTTATATATATATATATATATATATATATATATATATATATATATATATAAAGCAATCCATGCTGTCTAGCCACACTGATGAGTTTTGATAGAACGAAACAGATCTGTCTGTGGATGACTTTATATATATATATATATATATCTGTTCCTTCACATTGTAAGTCCTCTTTATGGTATCCATTGTGTATACAGTGGTATAATATAATTAGGGACTCCAGTTGATTGTTTTTGTATTTAGTTGTTTCCTAGCTAGATTTAGCGGTTCCTCAAGTCTAGGTCGAGATAGCAGCAGACATGTAAGTTAAAAATAGAAATGTATTATCAGCAGATCGGCTGCTGGCTGTGATTGACTGAAAGAAGCTCTAGTGGAGGAGACGTGGAATTGGATTCAGGATAGGAAAGAGGATAAGGAAGAGTTGAAGTCCAGACACGGAGATGTGAAGACCAGACTCTGAACAAGCACGTGAGAGAACTACAAGAAACAACTGGGGCGGAAAATTGGATATCAAGGCCTGTGTTTGTCTTTCTCGTACTATGACGATTTATTTCTCTCAGTCTATCGAAAACTGTCGACTCAGTTCATACTCTGTTTTCTCTCTCTTCAGTGACTACGAATGAAGGATACTAACGAATGAACTTTTCTGTTAACAAACCAAGACGGCGTTTTGTGTCATTTTTTTCTCATGGCGAATTTACAATGCAGGTCTGACTGGAACTTGACGTGTAGAGCTACATTCATAGACACGTTAGAACCGTGATGGTACAAATGTCTATGGGTACCGTAGCGCTACAAGGGTCTGCAGAGAACCATAGTATTACAAAGGCAAGGAATATTAGTTTTTGCTGGTTAGCCAACACTTGTGTGTCCCCGTATAGTAGTCCATCAGAGAAAGTCGCTTATGCGTATGTCTTTACTTCTCCAGCAATGCCTTGCTCTTGTCTTATTCGAATGGTGGTAAGATGGGAGGTAAATAGCCATACAACTACTGGAATTCTTACAAGCTGTAGCTGTATTAGTACTACTCGATGACTGCATTAACTGGACTTAGATGAGTCTCTTAGAGAATAAGCTTGATGGTAACTACCCAAGACTGCTGCTTGGATCAAATTCTGGAAGCAACATTCCACAAAACAGCAATTATACAGCCACTTACTTCTCATCTCACAAGCCATCCTAGTAAGGCAAACTGGCACCGCTAGAGAAATAAAGAAGAAATTATAAGCGACGTTTTTCAATGAACTCTTACTCGTGGATACACCAGTAATGCTCACCAGCAAAAAAATTATGTTCATCTGCTCTTTCCAATCACTGGATCCTATCAAGAAGACTTAAAAAGTGATGACTGAGAGGGGCGGGGAGAGAGAGAGAGAATGTGTGCAGAAATATTGAATGCCGTCTAGAGGACTTAGCAACAGTGGTGACTGATGGGGAGATATGGCAGGAGAGACCACGGAACCCGTTCCTTCGATGGTGTTAATGATGAAGATGATGATAGAAACTGGGAGAAAGTTAGAAAGAAGGATGGAGCCATTGCCCTAGGTAGGCATTTTTGTATTACTAAATGGCTGGATAGTTTCTGGAAAGGCGTCGTTTTTCTTTCTGTAAGGAGATGATGTTTGTTCACGGGATGTTTGTTTACAGGTTTCGTTTCCCCGATATTTAAAAATCTTTCTTTTTTTTAAGATTATATCATAAAGGTGTTTGCAATAATAAAGTTATATGCAGTGTCTTCATCAATCACTGACAAAAAGATGACATTTGGCGAAAAAATCACTTTACGCTTCATATCATTTACTGAACGCCTGCATTAAAATATGCATGTAAATGACACAGTGATGGCGCTTAAGAGAGACAGACAGAATCAGTGAGAAAACGACAGAAATAATCAAGAAAGAGGAAAGAAAGAGAAAGAAAAAGAGAGGGGGAGAATGGTCAAGCAAAAGAAAGTAACGAAGATTTAAGAAAGAAAGAAAGAAAGAAAGAAAGAAAGAAAGAAAGAAAGTTAAACTAAAGTTGAAAAAAGAAATAGAAAGAGCAAAAAAAAAAAGAAAGGGAAAGGAGAAGAAAAACAAAAGAAAGAAATTGTCCAGAAAGAAATATAAAAAGAGTAAGACCAAGTAAAAAAGAAAGTGAAGAAGAAGAAGAAGAAGAAGAAGAAGAAGAAGAAGAAGAAGAAGAAGAAGAAGAAGAAGAAGAAGAAGAAGAAGAAACAAAATGGATGAAGGAAAGGGGGTAGAAAAATAAAGAAAGGAGAACAGTTTTTTTCTTCTTTCTTTGTTTAATAACATTTCAACCGTTGTGGATTATTTAATACCAACGCCAGTCGTGGTACAATTTAACCAACAGCAGAGGGATAAGGTCTTTCAAACATTTCCCAAAGGTATTAGGCCAAGAGTGAACGTAACGGTGCGACTGGAGTTCGAACTCACATATTACGATGTCACAAACCAGTACGTTAGGCACTGCGTCAAGGGAACTCGCTCAAGAAAGAAGAGGAGAGGAAAAAAGAAGAAACAACAAATTGGAAGAATTATATGAATAAAAAAGAAAGAAAGAAAGAAAGAAAGAAAGAAAGAATCGTTTTTACTAGGATGTCGCAGTCCATCGCGTTACTCACTACGCCACGGAGACTCCTTCAAAGAAAGAAAGAAAAAAGAAAGAAAGAAAGAAAGAAGGAATCGTTTTTACTAGGATGTCGCAGTCCATCGCGTTACTCACTACGCCACGGAGACTCCTTCAAAGAAAGAAAAAAAGAAAGAAAGAAAGAAAGAAAGAAAGAAAGAAGAAATGCGGTAAAAAATAAAGACAGGATAAACAAAGAACAACAACAACTACAATAACAACAACAATAACAACAATAACAACAACAACAAGATGTCTGCAACTACAGAAGTTAGTATTTTTATGAGTATAAATCTATTTAAAAGAAAAAGAAAGAGAACAACGAGGAGGGAGGGACAATTAATAAAAAAAAGGGATTGAATTTATCCAAACACACACACTCACAAACACACACACACGCCTACCTTCAGTATTGCTGAAATAGTTTAATATATTCAAGTGGTGCCGGAATCCAGTGTTCGATCCCAACCAAAATTTCGAATGTTTTCTTTGTAAGCAAGCAAGTAAATACTATCTTGTCCTTTTCTTCGATTTGACTACATACCGTTTTATGCTTGGCTGCCAATTTGAGCTGACAAAAAACAAAAGGAGTCATCATATGAACAAGACAGTCACTTGTTTTATATTAGAAAAAGAAGTCTTCGTACAACCAAATGAGACTGTTGAAATGTGAAATGTTCTCGGTTGAGAGATCCTTCTCACTCGTAAGTTTGGTGCAACACAGTCTTCCTTCCGATTCTGTTTAGCTCCGTTTGGCTTGTGTGGGTCTCTGAGTTCAGCCGAAGAAAGAAAAAGAAAAATCACAAAAAAATAAGTATAACCCGTACACTCCATTTTTTTTATAAAACCTAAACGGCGTATAACAGGAGAAAGAAATAATGGCGGTTGTCCAAATAGATAACCTGTTTTGTTTTGTTTTGTTTTTTGTTTTGTTTTTTGTTTGTTTATTTTTTGCTCCTTTATTGCTTTTTACGTTGTTTCTTTTTGTATTTATTGCTTGTCTCTTTTTGGTTTTTTATTTTTTATTTTTTTTTTTTGTTCATTATCTCTGAAGGGCTTTCCTTTCTAAGCACCAGGAGTCAGTGTAAATTATTTATTTATCTTGCAATCGCTGAATTTTCACGCTAGTGGTTTCAGTGGAGATCAAGTGACAGTCGGTCTTAATATTAAGTATTCTCCATTCTCCTCAATAATTATTTTCAGCTCGGTTTAACACAGATCATTTTGGCCCAATCGACGACCCTTGAAATACACTGACTGTATCCTGCAGTGTGATTTTAAAAAAAGGGTGGGTCCTGAGTATGACACTAAACTGCATCTGATGGTGAGGCCCCAGTTCAGGAGATCTGGTGAGTATGGAGTACACCTTCTTTACCATCACTCCCAGTTCCACTCTGACCCAAAGTGGTAGTACCTGTTAGGATCCCCTCTATGGATCAAAAAGACCTGTTTAAAAATCATTCGGATTCGATAGGACAGTGTATTTAAAAAAAACCTGAAGGGACAACACGAAAAATGTCAGCCTATTCGGCTGGGGCTGTAGAATACACCAACTGCATCTCTTTTGAGGGGTAAGACCCCCTCATTAACGAGTATCCTGGATACGACACGAAACAATCTGCTGGTAAGGCTCCTGTAATACTTGAGCTTTGGGGAATGCAGAGTGCTCCTTCATTGCCATTGCTCCCAGATCCTCTGTAACCCTGGCCCTGATAAGGTCCTATCGGCGGATCAAATAGAACTATATAACATTTAGACTCCGTGGAAACAGATGATTTATGTTGAATTAAATAGTTAGAAATAGAATTGTTTAATCATTTAACAAATGACTGATGTTTAATTGAATAGTGTGTGATACATCTCAATACTTGGTATTAACTTTGTTGACGTGTCTACAAACCATATATGCCTAATATATGTATAAACTGGATTTGGCGTTAAATAACCTACAATGGTTGATATGCCTTAAAACCAAACCAAACCAAACAAAAAATGTATTTATGAACGTTCAACGAACGCCATCTTCCTTTATGCATAAAATAACTCAAGGCGGGTTGACATGCCGTTAAAATCAATCGTTTCTTGTTTCTCTCAAAGAAGATTAAGGATCCCCAAATATTTTAAATTTTCCAGCACTCTCCTCAGTATTCTAATTTATTGTGTTCTTGTTTATATCAAGAACCTTTTGCTGGAGTTTTCAGTGGAGATCACGATCTGGAATGTCCGAAAATATTTGGATTTTTGCGAGAGAACTGAATATCTAGTGAATTACAAAAAAGTATTTCCTCTAAATTGTAAATAAAGTGAAGTTGGTGACCTTAATCAAAGGTGACCCAAAGGCTCCTTTTTCAATAGTTACTACAACGAGGTGTCGGAGAGGGTGCCACTCTATTCCCTGGATTGTTCCTCTTTACCGTTGACCTGTACCTTATACTGCTGAGTGTTAAGCCAGGCAGCATCAAGTGCCATTTTTTTGAGTCTTTGGTATGACGGGACCTGGGATTGAACTCCAGTCTCCCTGATCATTGGCAAACACCCTACTCGTTAGAATCCAATGAAACAAACAGCTGCAGCTGTAGAATACACCGACTGCTTCTCGTAAGACCACCCCCTTAAATAAATGTTTTGGATATGAAGCTAAACGATCTGATGGTGAGGTTCCAGTAATGCTGGAGAATTGGGGAATGCGGAGTACCCCTTCAGTGCCATCGTTCCCAGGTCCACTCTGTCCCAGAGTGGTAGCACCTAATAGGGCCCTATTTATGGGTCAAATACAACTAGACTGCGTACTTAGGCTAAACTGAATAGCTTGAAATAGGACCCTTTTGACGTCTAAATTGCATATTTATGCTAAACTGAATTCATTAAAATGGAACTGTTTTTGTATGCTAAACTGAATTGTTTGAAATAGAACTGTTTTGACATTAAACTGAGTGTTAACCAAAATTATCCTTATACTAAACTGAATTGTTTGAATTAGATCTGATTGACTAAACTGAATAGCTTGAAATAGAAATGTTTTGACAATTAAACTGTGTACTCATGCTAAACTGAATTGTTTGAAATAGAACTGTTGATTTGAATAAAAATGGGTTTGGCATGAAATAGCTCACAAAGGTTGATATGCAATGAAACCCAAACAAACAAACAAATATTATTATTAGTTGTAGTAGTAGTAGCAGTATCCAACCTCTGTCATGGGCAGGAGGTGGCACAAGATCAATTTTTAAATGAAGTTAAGCTGGTTTAAAATCAGAGTTTTCTTTCTCCTATACTAGTTGTAAAAACCAAGCCTCTTAATCTGCCCTGTTATTTATCCATAACTGGTGGGCGAATAGCTGTAATATAATTAAAGATTATTTTTAATTATATTATGTAATTATTTTTTTGAACTGATGAATTGTAAGTTGGCTAGAAAAGTTTGAATTGCATTAAATACCAAGTTGCAAGCTTCCATTTTTAAAGATCAGGACTTGCATGCGTGCACATGTCATACACGTGTCAGCTCATGTCAAGCCCGGTTCCGAAAAATAAACAAATTGAGAACGGCTGGTTTGGCTGTCAGTTTTATGGAAACTTTTGATGACACGTGTTCCTATCATGATTAGATGATGCAATAATTAAGATATATTATACAAGTAGGGAAAGTTTAATATGTAAGGGAGTCTGTCCGAAACAGTGGAGTTTCAGAGCAGAGAGATTGACGGTGGAGTCAAGCGCCCCTGGGATGTGGAGGGGTGAAGGAATTCAAGCTGGGTGTTAAGGTTTGTCTCGCACGATTAATTGACCTTCGGGTCATTGACCTTGTGTCAAGTCCTGTCTGATGGGAAGCAGTGACAAATATTTTGTCTGTCTCGCACGAATGAGACCCTCAGTGTATTTATGTAACAACAGCAAACCTTGTATTCTGTGTCGTATTTCGATGACTGCTATGAAATTGTATACAGTCAGAAATTATCTCCTCGTATTGGAAACAGCGAGTCGCTTTGTTCTTTGAAGAAATATAATACCTACTGATGTTACTATTTACCAACCCCTCCGCTCGGGTAGGATATGACACAAGGTCAATTGTTAAGTGGAGTTTAGCAGGTTTGAATTGAGAGTTTTCCTTCTCCTAGACTAGTTGCCTAACTAAGGCTGAAGAACCTAGTCTGTCCAACTATTTACCCATAGCTGGAGGGAGAATAATTGGATTCATACCTTCCCCAAGGGTATTAGTGCTATGTGAAATGCAATCAGTCTCGTCCAGGATTTGAACTCGTGTCGCCATGTCCATTTCCTACGACGATAATGACTACACCACGGGCACTTCCAAATAATACCTACTGATGTTAGAGATGGTGCCGAGTCAGCAAGGCTATATCACACAAGCGTCTATTTGGTCTCTCCACGCTACACACTATGATTTGGCCCTGTAACGTTACATAGATTCTTCCCTTTTCAATGAGAATTAGTACGAAGTGAAACGTTAACAACTTCACCTCGGATTTGAACTTGCGTCTCCAATTTCATTTTTTACGACACCGAGTGCGCCTCCAAACTCTGCCACGATAAGAATGTGACACAAGATCAATTTTTAATCAGAGCTAATTTGAATTCAGAGTTTTCTTTCTCCTAGACCGCTTGACCGAGTAAGACTAAAGAGTCAGTCTGCCCTACTATTTACCCAGGGCTAGAGGTAGAAGAGATAGATTTATACTTTCCCAAAAGCACTGGCGTGAATTGAAACGCAAACAGATTCGTCCAGGATTTGAACTCAGTTCGTCAAGTCATATCCTAAGACGCTAACCGTTACGTCACGCATTTCCTGTAAGTTTTGATTCCTTTGTTTAATGGCATATCAACCTTCGTGTGTTATTTAATGCCTTAGTCATCCATTTAGAAAAACAATGGTAGTACCATTTAACCCATAGCTGGGAAGATAATATCTTTTAATATACTAATATACTTTTGCCATGGGTATTAGTCCGAAAGTGAACGTACTACCGCGTCTGTGTTTCGAACTCGCTTACTACGACGTCGCAGTCTAGCATACTAGTTATGACGCCACAGGGTCTCTCCTTTGTAGGTTTCAATAAAAACCAGGGGACAATAAGCCTTCACAATACTCCAGCAGGTTTCTCGGTATTTTTTTTTCTTCTCATCTTCTCCCCGATCATTTCTTGTTCCTTTCAATGATGATCAAAGGACGACAAGTCTTTTTAATATTCCAGCACTTTCCTCAGTATTCTAACTGATAATCATTATATGCTTGCTCTCTCTGCAATCCTTTGTTGTAGTTTTCAGTAGAGAACAAGTGGCAGCAAGTTCCCACCTCTCTCACCTTCAGTATCGCCCATAAACAAGTAAACTTCGAACAATTTTTTTTAAGGTTGATTTTTTTTCAAACGAAAAAATAGCGATATTTTATTATTTCTAATGAAACATTATACTATCATAACGGATATAATTAGGTATTATTTATTAAAAAAATCGTCAAGATTGAAACTTTGTAACGATGAGAAAAAAAAATACATAGAATTTTGCGTAGTGGGGAGCTTCAATTTAAACAGCTCAATATTCATTTTTTTGGTTACGGAGTTTCAGTGCTGTTGAGTTTGGTAATGAATACTACCTAATGACATCTGTTTTGATCGTTAACAACGTTCACAGTTTATACCCTATCCTACCTTGGAAATATACGCTCTATCATCGATTTTGAATACTTTTGATTTAGAATTATAGAAAATCCCATTATATATATATATATATATATATATATATATATATTTGTGTGTGTGGCGGGGGTGACCCATGGTATGTTAAAATATACATTTTTATGTCTAACACAAACTGCACAGCTGATATTTCGAATTCTTTTAAGAACCATTGTCCGACATTTTAATTTTCGACAGAATCCAACATTTCATTGCCCAGTCAGCTGAGGCAGTAGAATAGACCAACTGCTTCTTTGCAGGGAGGTAACACCCCCCCCAAAAAAAAGAATGTCCTAGATATGACACTTAACAATCTGATGGTGAGGTTCCAGTGATGCTGGAGCTTTGGGGAATGCAGAGTATCCCTTCATTGCTATCGCTCCCATGTCCACTCTGGCCTGAAGTGGTGGCACATGATAGGGTATCTATGGGTCTAATAGAACTAAACTGTGTACTTATACTAAACTGAATTACTTGAAATAGAACTGTTTTAACATTTAAACTGCGTACTTATTCAAAACAGAATTGTTTGAAATAGAACTGTTTTGACATTTATGTAAAAAAAAACTATACTTATACTAAACTGAATTGATTGAATTAGAACTGATTGACTAAACTGAATAGCTTGAAATAGAAATGTTTTTGGCAATTAAACAATGTACACATGCTAAACTGCATTGTTTGAAATAGATGTGATTATTTGTATAAAAATGGATTTGGCATTAAATAACCTACAAGGCTTGCTATGCCATAAAACCCAAACAACTTACTAACATTTCACTCTGTCTCTGTATTTGTTAGAATAGATTCATGATTTTTTACTGTCTGTTTAATTGAGAGTTGAATTAGTTTAGAATAAGTACCCTTACATTTTTAATGTATAGATATATAAATAAATATCTCTTTCTTTATTGTTGATGGCCAGGATGATTTGGAATACTGAACTAAACAACTTTGCTCCAAATCAATGACACAGCATTAAAATTGAAAAAAAAAAAAAAAGAAAATGAAGGGTATTGCTATGTATTACGAACAATTCAATTAAACATTAGCTTTTTGTTTACACACAGTTAAATGATCAAGCAGTTCTATTTCAAACAATTCAATTTACCATAAGTCAACAACGTTAAATGGTTCCAAGTATTGCTATGTATCTAACAATTCAATTCAACAACATTTGTTTACACACTGTTAAATGACTAAGAATTTCAACCAATTCAGTTTAATATAAGTACCCAGTTTAACTATCAAAAACAGTTCTAGTTCTAACAATTCAAGTTATCATAATTAAAGTTTTTTCACACACAGGTAAATGTAAAAACAGTTCTATTTCAACCAATTTAGTTTAGCATGAGTACACAGTTTTAGTTTACACACTGTTAAGTGTAAAAACAGTTTTATTTCAAACAATTCAGTTTAGCATAAGTACACAGTTTAAATGTCAAATAGTTCTATTCGACCAATAGATAGGACTCTATCAGGTGCTACTACTCTGCGCCATATCATGGTTAAAAAGCAGTGTCTGCCCTACTATTTACCCAAAGCTGGTGGAGGAGCAGTGGGAGTCATACCTCTCCCAAGTGTCTAAGCACGATGTGAAATATAAACATCCTCATGTAGGTTTTGAATATATATATATATATATATATATATATATATATATATATATATATATATATATTCCCCTACCCTAGTTGGGGTTGAGCTCTCTAGCAAAGGAGTAAACAGTTGACACTAGCGTAAGGCAAGGCTCTTCGAATGAATTGAGCTCTTGGTAGTCGTTAAGCGGATATGTGTAAACAAAACAAACTTGATATATAAGCGTCTTAAATTCCTTCACTTACGTTAGTTTCCCCGTGCAGTTGTAGAATCTTGGCTTTGGCGTTTGAGTCAGCCGGGTTTCGATCCCAGCTTCGTAAATCTAGCGTGTCGAGCCACACTGAAGAGTCGTGATACAATGAAACAGTCTGTCTGTCTGAGGATGACTATATATATATATTGGTTTTTTCTCTTTGAGAAAATTTGTCTCCCGTTGAGAGTGGGTTTCTGACAATATAGACAGAAGCCATGTTGATAAAACAAAATCGAATAAATAAAATGAAGGATTATTTTAAGTCAAATCAACGAAATTAAAGCACTTTTCGCATTACTGGTCTCTAACGAAACAATACTTCCCAATTCACTATCATAAAAGCACAAAATTAGGATCACTTACCCATCGTAGAACGGCAATTCAACTACTATATATACATATAACCATCACTTGCTCACAAGAAAAATATCTTGTTATTTGTGGCTTTCGGTTTAGTTTTGTTTTATTGCAATGGAATATTTTGACGAACTGATTAACCCCCTTCAGTGGCCATGTTTAAATGATAGCTTGATAAAACAGTTCGTGTATAGAGGCCAGTCATCATCACACACCGTTTCACACGAGATTCGACGAGATATTTTTATGGTATTTTGTTTTCTCTCTCTTTAGTTTTATCTTTTTTTGTTGTTTTATTTTTTTTATTTGTTTGTTTGTTTGGGGGAGGGGGCTAACAGAGGTTTCTATATCGTCTCGTTCTTGAAATTTCGATTACGTTATTAAAGGATCTGTTGTAAAATTATACAACGGTTAACACCTTTTGATATCACTAACGCATCTCAAATTCTCTCTCTCTCTCTTTCTCTCTCTCTCTCTCTATATATATATATACATATATATATATATAACTCTGTGTTTTTAGAATAATTATCACATTTCCATCTCTCTTTTTCTCACACCCTCCTTGCCACTCTCTCTCTCTCTCTCTCTCTCTCTCTCTCTCTCTCTCTCTCTCTCACTGATTCTACCATTTTTTTACAATAATTATCAGCATATCACTTTATCTCCCTCCGTTTCTGTCTCTCTCTCTGTCTGTCTGTCTGTCTGTCTGTCTCTCTCTCTCTCTCTCTCTCTCTCTCTCTTTCTCTCTGTTTCTAAAATAATTATCACAATATTTCCATATCTCTCTCCTTCTCTTTCTATCTCTGTCTGTCTGACTGTCTGTCCGTCTCTCTCCCCCCCCCATCCATCTTTCTGATTCTCCTTATCTTTCTACAATAATTATCAGCATATTTCCATAAAGTTCTCTATCTATCTATCTATCTATCTATC
The DNA here is from genome assembly GCA_963585895.1 of Sepioteuthis lessoniana. Lineage (NCBI taxonomy): Eukaryota > Metazoa > Mollusca > Cephalopoda > Myopsida > Loliginidae > Sepioteuthis > Sepioteuthis lessoniana. The sequence continues at coordinate 13,240,288 of OY757915.1, read as the reverse complement.
TATCTATCTACCAGTCTATTTTTTGCAACAACAATCACAATATATCCATCTATGTTTAGATCTCCTTCTGTTTCTCTCGCTCTCTCTCTTTCTTTCTATCAATTTTAAAATTTTTAAAAATAATCATTACAATATATCTCTCTCTCTCTCTCTCTCTCTCTCTCTCTCTCTCTCTATCTATCTATCTATCTATCTATCTATCTATTTTTTGTAACAATTATCACAATATACCCATCTCTCTATGTTTAGATCTCCTTCCGTATCTCTCTCTCTCTCTCTCTCTCTCTCTCTCTCTCTCTCTTTCTATCAATATGACTGTTTTTAAAATAATCATTACAATCTCTCTCTCTCTCTCTCTCTCTCTCTCTCTCTCTATCTATCAATCTATCTATCTATCTATCACTCTATTTTTTGTAACAATTATCACAATATATCCATCTCTCTATGTTTAGATCTCCTTCTGTCTCTCTCTCTCTGTCTGTCTCTCTCTGTCTGTCTGTCTCTCTCTCTCTCTCTCTCTCTCTCTCTCTCTCTCTCTCAATATATTTCTAACTTCTGACTCATTGCGGACACCTCTTTATGGAATAATGTGAAACGAGTTAGTCGAGCAGACTATGCCAGACAAGATTCAAATTAATAAATTCGTTTTCTGTCTATGCTAATTTTGCCACTACATCCACACTATCACTTTCTCTTACTCTCTCTCTCTCTCTCTCTCTATATATATATATATATATATATATATATATATATATATATATGCGTGTGAGTGTGTGTTTCTGTTTAATGATATCAAAAGCTCACTAGCAAAAACATAGCCAGCTATCGATAGAATATCGATTATATGGAAGTCAGACTTATCCGATAAAATAGAACGCAATTTCTTCCAAGCAGCGGTTTGGTCAATTCTACTATATGGAGGCACCACAAGGACGCTGACAAAACGTATAGAGAAAAAAGAATTCTACCAGCTATATTGAGCAAATCCTGGAAGCAACATCCCAAGACGCAGCAGTTGTACGGCCACCTTCCTCCCATCTCTAAAACCATCCAAATAAGACGCACAAGGCATGTGGGACTCTGCTGGAGAAGCAAGAACGGACTAAAAAGAGACGTTCTCCCATGGACGTGCGAGTGTTGACCTATCAACAAGAACTTACATACATCAGCTCTCTACGGACGTAGGATGTCGTCTAGAAGACCTGCCAGAAGCGATCAATGATAGAGACAAATGGGTGTTTATTTTTATGTAAAAAAAGAAGCGCGAGAATCTGTAATTTTTGCATCGGTATTTTTGCATTTGTCTGGAACGAGCCGCTGCAGGCATCGGCCTTCATGTCAATGCACACAAGACGGAATATATGTGCTTTAATCCAACAGGCGACATCTCCACACTAAACAGTAGCTCTCTGAAACTAGTTGACCTACCTAGGAAGCAGTGTCTCATCAACCGAAAAAGACATCGACACACAACTAGCAAAGGCGTGGATAGCTTTCGATAGACTATCGGTCATATGCAAGTCAGATCTGACCGATAAAATGAAGCACAGTTTCTTCCAAGCCGCGGTCATGTCGATACTGCTATATGGACGCTAACTAAACGTATGGAGAAAAAGCTTGAACAAGTCCTGGAGACAGCACCCCACAAAGCAGCAGCTGTACAGCCACCAACCACCCATCACGAAAACTATTAAAATTAGACGAACCAGATATGCGGGACGCTACTGGAGAAGTAGGGACGAGCTCATAAGTGATGTACTCCTGAGGACCCCTTCACATGGACGTGCAAAGGCAGGACGACCAGCACGAACCTATAAACAGTAGCTATGTGCCGATACGGGATGTAGCCCTGAGGACCCACCGAAAGCAATGGGCAATTCGGAGGGAAGGCGAGAGAGGGTCAGATATATCCATGGTTATAACGCGAGATGATGATGATGAGGAGGAGGAGGAGGATGTTTGCATTTATTGATGAAATTTTGCCCACGATGATATCTGACGCCAAAAAATTTGAAGGATGAAAACCCAGAATAATGTAAGAATTTTTTTTCCCTGCTAAGTTGTTAAAAATACATTTTCACCACTTAGAATCGTAGATGAATCAACATTTTGTCTAATTTCGAGCCGATCTCAATCTTATAAATAAGTAAAATAAATAGATAAATCTTCAATAGATTATGAACTCATTCTGTAAATCTACTTAGCATTATCGACTTTATTTCTCTTTGGTGAAAATCTAACATTCTGTTCTTTCAAGTATCCATTTAATTTCAACATCCGTAAATTACTTTGAATTGAATAAAAATATGTGTTTATTTAGATATACTCATACAACCATTTCAAACATTGCTGATATTTTCTAGCTGCATCCTCTCACATATCAGCGCTTAAATATACTTTCTCTCTTACAAAGTGACATACTTACACAAAGATCTTTTTTTACATTCTCAAATATATTAACTAGTTTTAGACAATGCAAATTGCTATAATATTATCTTTTCTGACAAGAAAAGACTTTGTAATTTTTGTTTTTCAACAAACTTTTCACTCAGGTTAAAGAAACAAGATTTATTAAATTTTTTGATCAGTTTTATTCAATCATTTACACACTTATCCACTCGGTTAGGGCTGTAGAATACACCAATTGCATCTCTGCAGAGAGCTAAGACCCCACAACGAGTGTCCTGTTATGACGCTAAACAATCTGATGGCGTGACTCCAGTAATACTCCCTGTTCCACTCTGATGAGGAGTAGTAGTACTTGATAGGGTCCTATCTATGTGTCAAATAGAATCGTTTGACATCTAAACTGAGTGCAAATAAATGACTTATGTTAAATTGAATTGTTTAGAATAGAACCGTTTGATTATTTAACTGTGTGTAAACAAATAACTTATGTTTAATTGAACTATTTGTAATACGTAACAATACTTGGAAACATTTAATTGTGTGCAAACGAATAAATCGTATTGAATAGAATAATAGCATTTAATAGCAATACTTGAAACGATTTAACTGTGTGCCAAAAAATGAGCTCAGATATGTTTACTGATTATACATTTAATATATATGTGTAAACAATATTTAGTATTAAACAACCTACAATAGTTGATATACCATTAAACCCAACCAAACCAAATCATATATATTTAAAATATCTGTATAAAGAAAATTTGTCATTAATAACCTACAATACTTTATATGCCATAAAACCCAACCAAACCAAATTCTATATATTTAATATGTGTGTATAAAGAGGATTTGACATTAAATAACCTGTAATGGTTGATATGCCATAAAACCCAACCAAACCAAATTCTATATATTTAATATATGTGTATAAAGAGGATTTGGCATTAAATAACCTACAATAGTTGATATGCCATAAAACCCAACCAAACCAAATTCTATATATTTAATATGTGTGTATAAAGAGGATTTGACATTAAATAACCTGTAATGGTTGATATGCCATAAAACTCTACCAAACCAAATTCTATATATTTAATATGTGTGTATAAAGAGGATTTGACATTAAATAACCTGTAATGGTTGATATGCCATAAAACTCTACCAAACCAAATTCTATATATTTAATATGTGTGTATAAAGAGGATTTGACATTAAATAACCTGTAATGGTTGATATGCCATAAACCCAACCTAACCAAATCCTATATATTTAATATATATGAATAAAGAGGATTTGGCATTAAATAACCTACAATGGTTGATATGCCATAAAACCCAACCAAATAAAATCCTTTGTATTTATCAACTGAATTTTTGTGAGCTTTCAAACACAAGCTTTTTACTCAGGGTTTTTTTTTTTTAACATATCTTTTCTGGCTAGTTATTTAGGTTTGAAATTCTATTTGCAAACATCATTTCTGTTGTGATGCTGACAAAAGAAAAACATGGGGAACGCAAAAAGGGTTGATAAAAAAAACATATATATTCAAGTAACAGAAACACAATACAAGTGAACCTGGTTAAACAGTAGTTAGTTGATAGGAAGCTGAAGGTCCAGTGGGGTAGTGACCAAGCGTCCATTACGTAAATGGTATCACACATGACTGTGTCACGCTGATTGATAAACTCCGTCTGACGTTCTAATTGACGAAGAGGGCGAGTCCATTACGTAGAGAGTACAACAATTTCTTTTTATTGAACTTTCATCTTCATTTGGAGCTAACTACAGGGAAGTGAATGATCTAATTACGAATACAATGATGAGTCATATCAATATATATATATATATATATATATATATAATTTAGGGTAAGAACAAGTGGTAGGCGAATTTACGAAAGATCAGAATTTTTACAGGAGATATGAGAACTAGAGGAAGAAGAATTGGTATAGCTATCTACTTTTTTACTTTCTCTTTTCGACGTCACAAAATAGGAAATCAAAGCAAATAAAGAAGAAAATGCTTAAATGTTGTATACCAAACAGTCATCGTACTGTAGGGAAAACTATATAATATATTATTTCAGTCTGTGCGAGCTTTTCTGTTGTAACCCAACAAAAAAGGTTACTGAATGAGAAATATTCAAAACAGAGATTTGAAATGAAATAGAATTCTTTATAACATTAACACAATACAATACTCGCCAGTGGCGTGGAGAAGGTAAACCACAGCTACTGGTGAATGCTTAGCACATTGATATTTGTCGTAGGTCCCACCAAGTATGGCACAAAGCCTTTCTTAAGGTGAATCCAGGCGCAAGGCCGTAGCCCAGACACGCCCGGGGGCTCGAAAAATGCCTAAGACCCAGTTGGCATTTCACCAAAAACGGGTGCTTCCGGCGCCAGGCGAAGAACTTAGCCCCTCCGAGGGAACAGCGCGCTAAGGCTGGAGGAAGGACGGCTACGTGACGTGAAGGCTAGTCTTCCCCGGCACCCACGACAGGCAACCTCGACCGACTAACCGCTGACATAGTTAACACATTATCCGCCTTACAACAATGTCCAACGCATTAATGATTTTACTAGTAGTAGTTTTTCACTGAAATCTGAGTAACAACAAGTCCCCACAGATTTCCAGAACTCTCCTAAGTATCCTAGCTGATCACGACACGCGTTGTGGTCTGGATGTTCTCCATTCTTCCTCTGATCTCCAGTTTCCCAGTCTTTTTCAGACCTATGGGGACTGTTTCAAGGGCTCCATCTACTATTGGTATTACAGTCATTTCTGTGTCTCATAACTTTTTCAGCTCTGTACATCCGTTTGAGAAACATTTAAATATAGCTGATCAATTGAGGAAATGACTTTTAACGACCCAACAATATCATGAATAATCCCTTCTTATAGCTGGACCCGACCCATGCTTTCAACCTCACGCTGACACTAAAATCCAACCAATGCATCTTCGATTTCAATGAAGGAGAAGTTGACAACTGGGTTGGACAGAGACAAAATATCATAAAATAAATCAAATAACATTTCAAAAACTAGTCTGAGAAAATTGTACGTGACATTTGATTTTTTTTCTCAAAAATTCTGATAATTTAGATATATGACAGCTAGAAAATATCTAATTCCAATACAATCTTGAAATATTCTAAAACGACTCAGTGTCCCTTATTTACCAACCCCTCCGCACGGGCAGGATATGACACAAGGTCAATTTTTTTTCCTTCTCATAGACTAGTTGCCTCACCAAGGCTAAAGAACCTAGTCTGCCCTACTATTTACCCATAGCTGGAGGGAGAATATTTGGATTCATACCTTTCCCAAGCGTATTAGTGCAATATGAAATGCAATCAGTCTCGTCCAGGATTTGAACTCGTGTCGCCGTGTCCATTTCCTACAACGATAACCATTACACCACGGGCACCCAGTGTCCTATTCCACCTCCATCGGGGTAGGATAAATATAGATATAGTTTTAATGATGTAGGATAAAGACAATATTTCTTCTTTTTCTTCATTCAATGGCATATCAACTTTCGTGGGTTATTTAAAACCAAAGCAATCTTTTAAAAACAGCACTAGTATTATTTAACACTTAATTCGAGCTTGCTTCCTACGATATCGTAGTCCAGCATGTTAGCCACTTCCCCATAGAGACTCCCCCAAGTAATATTTAAATATTTTCTCAATAAATGACGTATAGTGATTATAATGATAATAATAACAAACTAGCACAAAATAAATGTAGGAGTAGGTATGAGTGGATAGAGAAGGTGATCCATTGAGAATCGTGCAAAAGACTTTAGTTTGACCATACAGACAAATGCTGTATGCATAAAAATGAATCTGATTTAGAAAAGTAAAAACAAAAGCCTTTGAGATAAGAACGTTTGGTTTTGTTCGGTTTTATGGCATATTAACCACTGTAGGTTTTTTAATGCCATATCCATTTTATACATATAAACAGTTCTATTCAAACAATTCAGTTTAGCATAAGTACACAGTTTAAATGTCAAAAACAGTTTTATTTCAAACGATTTAGTTCAGTCAACAACGTTAAATGGTTCCAATTATTGCTATGTATCACGAACAATTCAATTAAACATCAGTCATTTATTTATGCAAAGTTAACTGTAAACACAGTTCAGTTTAGCATAAGTACGCAGTATAAATGTCAAAACAAATCTATTTCAAACAATTCAGTTTAGCATAAGTACACAGTTTAGTTCAATTTGACCCATAGATAGGACTTTATCAGGTGCTACCACTCAAGGCCTGAGTGGGCTTGGGAGCGATGGCAATAAACGGGTACTCTGTATTCTCTAAAGCTCCAGAATTACTGAAGACTCACCATCAAAATGTTGAGTGTCATATTTAGGACATTCGTTGGGAGGGGTCTTACTCCTCTGTAGATATGCAGTCAGTGTATTCTGCAGCTCCAGAGATAAGAAGGGATCGCTCAATCTTGACCACAATACCACACCAAGCGTTTATAATCTTGTTTAGGTAAAAGAATTGGTCATTCCAGCTGATTACAAAATGAAAATAAAAGAAAGAAAAAATCTCAACAAATACTTGAATCTTGCTAGAAAGCTTAAGAATCTTTGTAAAACGGATGTAACGGTGAAACTAATTGTAAATGAAACCAGTCTGCCCTACTATTTACCCATAGCTGGAGGGAGAATAATTGGATTCATACCTTTCCTAAGGGTATTATTGCTATGTGAAATGCAATCAGTCTCGTCCAGGATTTGAACTCGTGTCGCCGTAACCAATACATCACGGGCACCCAGTGTCCTATTCCACCTCCATCGGGGTAGGATAAATATAGATATAGTTTTAATGATGTAGAATAAAGAAAGGTAATATTTCTTCTTTTTCTTCTTTCAATGGTATATCAACTTTCATGGGTTTTTAAAACCAAAGCAATCTTTTAAAAACAGCACTAGTATTATTTAACCCTTAACTTGGGGTATTAGGGCGTTCGTGTCTTTCCCAATGGTATTAGTCCGAAAGGGGATGCAAATTCGAACTTGCTTCCAGCGATATTGTCGTCCGGCATGTTAGCCACTTCCCCATAGAGACCCCTCCGCAAGTTGGGTTCGTGGAAGGGCTATGCTGTTCAGTCGGACGGACGGCCCGTGCAAAATACTCGGCATCTGTTTCCATCCCGATCTCTAGCTGGAGAAGAATTGGTCGGAGGTACTGGAAAAGGTCATGGCCGCTACCGACCTATGGCCACGGAGGTTCTTCTTAAAGGACCGGGCCGAGGTGTGTGGCTTGTACACCTACTTCCTGGTCCATTATCATCTTTCAGTACTTCCCCTTCCGAGCAGCGTTCTATTCAACCTAGAAAGAATCCTGCTCCATTTTTTTTTTTTTGGACTAAACTGATCGCTTTAGTGCGCCGGAAAATCTGTCAGTTTCCACCGTCCAAACATGGCCGAGGAGTAAAGAACGTGGAGGCGCGTCTCGGTTTCCTTAGCCGGATATGCTCAGAAGACGACAAAACGGGTGACTTTTAGAAGGAAGCACCAAGGAAACCCTCCCCGTTGTTGAGGAACGTGCACTCGAGGGATTGTGAGACCCGACGTTTGCCCAGATAAGAGTGCTCCTTCTATCTTGAGTGCTAGCATGCTCTGAAAGTTCTCTCACAGTTGCAGACTTGTCTCTCTGACAGCCGGGTGTTGTCTTGTAAGGCATTAAATCAAATGTTAGTCAGGAGGGCCGCCCGAGATGACTTGAACGGTGAGCTCAGTGTGACGAAAGAGAAGGGTCGCTGGTTATGGCCTTGGGTCTCCAGGATAAGGTGCCTCAATAACGACATGGCTTTCCTTAGCTAGTGGATTATCCAGAACGCCGTCTTGGTCGGCAAGAGGCTGTTTTCTGCGCGTCTAGCGATTTCGCCCGCGGGAGTCCGATGTGATCGTATGAAGGAATCGATCGAGCATGCCTTCTTTTTTTGTCCTGGAAGCCAGTTCTGTGAGCAGCAATGTGGTCCCGTCGTTGAACACGTCGGAACAATGTGTTTCTCTGCTTACTCGGTATGACGGGAATCGTGATTTGAACAGAAGGAATTCCACGAAGGTGAGTCCTTTTCCTCTCCGATATTGGTTGCTTATTACAAGCACCAAATCAAAATTAAAATCCTATTAAAGAGAAAAAGACTCTCTTCCCTGGATTTCGGCAAAAGGTGCGTAAACGTTGCATGCATGTATCGTGTGGTAGGTACCGGCCTTAGATTCTTTCAAGGTGAAAGAACTTTGCATGCTTTGGAAGGATAATTACAATCGTGCCCGTGGTGTAATGGTTATCGTCGCAGGATATGGACACGGCGACACGAGTTCAAATCCTGGACCTGACTGATTGCATTTCACATAGCACTAATACCCTTGGGAAAGGTATGAATCCAAATATACGCCCTCCAGCTATGGGTAAATAGTAGGGCAGACTAGGTTCTTTAGCCTTGGTGAGGCAACTAGTCTAGGAGAAGGAAAACTCTGAATTCAAACCTGTTAAACTCCGCTTAAAAAATTGACCTCGGGTCATATCGAGCGGAGGGGTTGATAAATATGATTACAATCTTGCCCAGGTAAGTTCGACTCGTGATTTTTTTTTTTTGTCTTGTTTTTGTTGAAAGTCTTTAACTTAGTTTAATTATGTTAGCTCATTGGCCCATTTATTTTTAGTTCCCGTTTTGGTTTTTTCTCCCCTTCCTGTCCCCGTTAAAATGGCAGAAATTCGAGTTCTCCGGATGTACAGAGAATAGGATTTTTTCCGGTGCTGTTGCGGGGAAGGGCAATACCAACCATCATTTTATAAAACTGTATATAAGTTTTTCTCATTTGTACATTTTCGTTGGGGATTTTTGTAAATACATTTTTGTAATATTTCTTTTCAATTGACCCCTTCTCCCTTACATTTATGTAGATATGGGTTTAGTTTAGAGATTCGTTAAGCGTTTGACTTGTTTTTGTGAAGGTTGTATAAAAGTGTTTTTCGAATAATTGTATTGTGGTGGATGAATTATTGAAGTGCCTATTGGGTCAGTGAATGGAACTAGTCAAGTTAAAAGTTTGGATTGTAATGACCAACCGCCCTCATCATTTTTCGGTCACGTGCTATATATGTGATTGTACAAGAAATAATAATAATTATCATCATGTCGTGCCACTAGTGCGGATATCCCTGACCCTTTCTCGCCACTTCTCCCTATCGTTCATCGCCTCTGGCAGGTCTTCAAGGCCACACCCCGTATCCTCACACAGCTGCTATATGTATGTTTGCGCTGATCGTCCTGCCTTTGCTCGGCCATATGTGGGGGTCCATAGGAGTACATCACTTATGAGTTCGTCCTTGCTTCTCCAGCAGTGTCCTGCATGTCTGGTTCGTCTAACTTGGATAGTTTTCGTGATGGGAGGCAGGTGGCCGTATAGTTGGTGCTTTGTAGGGTGTTGCCGCCATGACTTGTTCAATATTGCTCGCAACATTCTTGTGTAATTGCCGTCTAGCTTCTTCTCCAGCCGTTTAGGTAGCGTCCAAGTAGTGCATCCATACAGTAGTATCGACACGACCGCTACCTGGAAGAAACTGCGTTTCATTTTATCGGTGGATACTTATTGTATACTGTTTTTTCCTTACTTGTTCATTTATTCAAAGAATAAATACCTATTTTCTCTTGTATATTTTTAATTATATTAATAAGATATAACACATATCAACCTTCATGGGTTATTTCATGCGAAAGCAATCATTATAAAAGAGTAGTCTTTCTATTGAACACATAGCTGGGGGATAAGAAGGTCCGAAATAGCGCGATTGGAGTCCAAACTCGCTTACTACGATATGTTTGTAACATATTGACCTTCGACCCAGCCTTCAATCAAGGAACTGGTGCATCCGGTCGAAAACATCAAGATATAGCCTTGATATGTGGACGGGTTGAATTCGGTGCAGATGCGACGCCCACAAGAAGCAGGTGGATGTCAAACAGTTATATAACCCGGTGCCACAGACAATTCGAGTTAGTTGGAGTCAGTTGGAGTTGAAGTTCGAGATGCAGTTCGAGGCAGTGAGAACCAGCCCCCAGCAGAGGGCTTGGGCCCTCAGGAACCCCGGTTGAGTAGCCCAGCAGAATGAGAAGGACGTGCTGCAATAGTCAGAGGAACTGGGGGTCAATATGTTGCAGTCTGTTCAGTCTTCAACTCACCTCTCACACACAACCATTTCGCAACCCTTTCGAATAAAGTGTGAGAGGTATATTTTTCTAAAGAAGTGTGTTCGTTCGTCATTATTGTTGATTAAGTTTCCGCATATGTATTCGTATAGTTGTATCACGGCTATACAACAAGTTCAGCACGCTAGCTACTACGACGCAAGCACTTTCTGTTCGTAGATAAGGGTTTAGGTTAGGGATTCGTAGAGCGTTTGACTTGTTTTCATGACTGTAGCATAAAGATGTTTTTCGAATAATTGTATTGTGGTGGATGAATTATTGAAGTACTTATTGGGTCAGGGAATGGAACTAGTCAAGTTAAAAGTTTGAATTATGATGACCAACCGCCCTCATTATTTTTCGGTCTCGTGCAATATTTGTCATTGTACAATAAATAATCATAGTAATTGGATACTTAGTGTATACTGTATTTCCTTACTTGTTCATTTATTCAAAGAATAAATACCTATTATCTCTTTAAACTGACTCATTGGTCAAGTGGGTCGAGTGTTCACCAATGGTCTGAAAGATCTGGGTTCAATCCCAGGTCGCGTCATACCAAAGACTATAAAAATGGTACTTGATACTTCCTTGCTTAACACTCAGCAATATAAGGTACGTATCAGGAGTAAAGTGGAGCAATCCAGAGAAAGGAGTATCGCCCTCTCCGACATCTCGGTGGAGCAGCTATTGAAAAGGGTGCCTTCTGGTCGCCCTTGACTAAAGGGAGACAACTTTACTTACTGCTATCTCTTATGTATTTTCAATTATATTGATAAGATATAACAAATATCAACCTTCGTGTGACAATATACCCGAGACGGCCGGTACCTACTATCTCAACTTCTTATATCAGCTCATGGCCATTTGATCGTCTAGTGGTTCCTCTCATCTCTGGCCGGGGGCATTTCACGTGTTTTACAAATATACAACCGATATAACATATATAACCGAGAGTGGAAGAAAGAAGAACAAACAAACACGGACTTGGGTTAGTCTTAAGCGTAAGAAGGGAGAAGTTTTGGCACTTTTCTGTCATTTATGTACACATCTATGGCTATCGCGAGCGTGTACCCGAACGAAACTCCCACACAGCTACCAGGAACGCTGACTCATCCTCTCGTGCCGCCTTTCTCTGACTTTCCGGACTATTACTAACTCTGTTTACAGTCCTGGGACCTTGCCTTTCCTGGTCTTCTTCCGGTCTCGTTGGAAATCTCGCGCGCAAGCCCTTTATGTGGGTTTCGCACTAAAACAAAGGAATCCTCTGACTGGGGCTCACCCACACCTACAGAACGAATGCCCGCCATCGTGCCACAGCTATTTAATGCGAAAGCAATCGTTGTAGAACAGTAGTTTTACTATTCAACACATAGCTGGGGGATAAAAAGGTCCATACCTTTCTCTAGGGTCCGAAATAACGAGACTGGAGTCCGAACTCACTTACTACGACATCGCAGCTCTCAGCACGCTAGCTACGGGGACTTTCTGCTCGTAGAATATTTATATGAAAAAAGTTAATTAGTTTGAAGAGAACTTTGGAAATGGTAAGAGAGATGAAGATAAGGAATAACTCTAGCTGCTAACACCTGCAAATCTTCCATAGATCCAGCAAGTTATCATAGAATCCATAATTTTTTTTCTTGTCAATATCCTCTTCAATTCAATACATGTCATATTGCTCATCATTATTAGAATATTATTTAGTGACACTCAGTAAATCAACTTCTGAATATCCTCACCGTTTCTTCTCATCACATCTTTTATAATGTTATGCTTCATATCTTTAATTTTCTTCTTTCCTCCGTGCAATTATTTTGTTTTTCCAATTTTTGCAAATTTCCCGTTTATTTCATATATTTTCTTAAAGTATTTTTGTTGCTTTTTTTACTTCTACTATTCGTGTTCCGCTTTACCTGAATATTTAATTTCTTTCTTTTTTTTAAAGCCATAAAGGTAAAAAGAATATCAAATAACTTCGAAGCGAGCGAAGTTTGAAATAAGAGGCAAGTTTATTTTTCTAAGCACATAAATGAAATCTTTTTACATCGACTGGATTTTAAGCAGTATCACCCATAAAACACAAAAGCCATAAACTGGTAAAGCTTAATCTATTTTTTTAGAAAAAATCTATTATTAGTCTTATTATTATCTTTGCAATTGATCCGACTATAGGGATGCGAAGAGACCAGTTGTTTCTCGTTTGCTTTGTGTATATGTGTACGCAGATGCAGGTGCATAAAGTAAAATTAATGGCTGACCAAATTAACAAATGATTGTTTGGAAGCATGTCGAGCTAAACAAAACAAAAAAATAATGAAATTTTTTTCATTAAAAGGTTATTAAATCTGATCCCTAGTGATAATCGACCCAGGAGATTTTAGATGATTATTATTATTGCTATTATGATTATTCAAAACTGGGTTTCGAATAAATATTCGTAGCATTATGATTGAGCTAAAGGGAAATGGTTCAAAAGAAAATCACACTAGGATAGATATAGATCGATAGACGGATGGATATGAACAGACTAAGATGTATATATATATATATATATATATATATAAAATAACTTTCTGAATAATAGCACTTACAGTAAGGGATAAAACACGCCAGTAACTCGAAGATAAAAATATTCAACAAATCACTGTCTAGGAGAAATATATATATACTGGAAAAAAAAGAAAAGGCCAATATGGTCACACCTATTGAAAAAATCAACAAATACGCAATCGTTTGGTCAAAAGAGAAAACCACCGTAAATTACTGCGAAGCTACAAGTACAAAAAGTGCTCAATACTAAGTAGAGCAAAATAGTTACAAAGATTATTTCGTGAGACAGGAAGTAACCTACTACAGTTTCGCCTAAGCGGCTCATCAGGATTAGGTACCCTGAGCCGCTTAGGCGAAACTCGAGTAGGTTAGTTCCTGACTCACGAAATAACTTTTGTAACTATATATATATATATGAATATTCTGAGAAAGAAAGAAATTAATTTTTTTTTAGATGAAATTCTTTGAATAATCTTCGTTAAGATACTATTTTTTCTGACACGAAAAAGAGACAGACTGGCGTATTGTTTTTACTGTGTTTTTTTTTTTTTCGCAATTCTACGTCGTCTGATCTAACCCAAACATGACATAACGAAGTAAAAGTAAAGTTGGGGTTCGATCCCAGGTCGAGTCATAGCAAAGAGTAAAAAAATGGTACTTGATGCCACATTGCTTCGCACTCAGCATTATAAGGTAAGGATCAAGGATAAAGTAGAGCAATCCAGGGATCGGAGTAGCACCCTCCCCTATACCTCGGTGTAGTAGCTATTGAAAAGGGAGCCCTCTGGTCACTCTCGACTAAAGGGAGACAACTTTACTTACTTGACTTAGAGAAGAGATTTTTCATCTTACATATACGGTGTCAGGGGAACAAAGATTGACTGATTTTGTCGGCATATCAACACTACGCAAATTTTATACCCAGAGCTTAGGGAATCACGTTCATATTTACATTTTTTGTATAGTTGTTTCTTAGGTGTGTGTGTGTGTGTGCATTGGATATGAATTATTTTTAAATAGATCTATTCGACAAATAAAGGGAACCCTAACTGGTAATACCAATCCAGGTCAGAGTGGAGCCGGGAGTAATGACAATGAAGTGGTACTTCACACTCCTCAAAGCTCCAAAACTGGAGCCTCACCACTAGATATTGTTTAGTTTTAAACCAAGGACACTCAGTGTAGGATTATTTTATGCAAGGGGTTAGGTAATTGCGTACATTGTGCGTTTAACTTTACATTTTTTGTGTAGTTGTTTTTTAAGAGTTTTTCTTTCTTTTTTTTTTGCAAATGGTTATATGATATCGAATATTCTTACCTAATAGAAGTTAGTTGCTAACAATTGTAGGGATTCAAGTATTCTTGTCAAATACCAATAAGTATATAAGTAAAGTAAAGTTGTCTCCCTTTAGTCGAGGGCCACCCGAAAGCTCCCTTTTCAATAGCTAATACACCGAGGTGATGGGGAGGGCGCTACTCCTTTCCCTGGGTTGCTCTACTTTACCCTTGAAACATACCTTGTAATGCTGAGTGTTAAACAAGGAGGTATCAAGTACCATTTTTAAAGTCTTTAGTATGACTGGACCTGAGATTAAACCCAGTCTCCCAGCCATTTGGCGAACACTCTACCACAAGACCAATGGTCCAATAATTGACGTAATGCGTAAAGTGTTCGTCAATAGTCCGGGAGACCGGGATTCAATCTCAGGTCGAGTCATTCCAAAGACTAAAAAAATTGATACTTGATGCCGCCTTGCTTAGCACTCAGTGTTATAAGGTTAGGATCAAGGGAAAATGGAGGAATCCAGGGAAAGGAGTAGCGCCCTCCTCTACACCTCGGTGTAGTAGCTATTGAAAAGGGAGCCCTCTGGTCACCCTCGACTATGGTCGTCAACTAATAAGTATATAGATTCTAATAATTACATCTACTTAATGATATTCATTTGCTTTCCCATAATTATATGGTTTTAATTATTCCTATCAAATTCAAATAATTTGCCAACAGATCTGTGTCATGGATTGGTCCCTAACAAGTATTACTATTTCAGTTGGGTAAATATGATAAGGACCCTCCTTTCAGAAATAGCATAAGAATAATTACAATCACCAGAAAATTCGGTAAGCACTGTGTGTGCGACATACAGAACTACTGGACAGTTGTTTCGACCTTATTAGGGCTCATCAGCAGCGTATACCGTGATCTTCCCCACAGGAGATCGAACTAGCGACCACAGAGCCGAAACTCTACCACTAAGCTACTGATCTACGTCGCACACAAGCGATGGCAAATTAACAAGTCATGGTCATATTTACCAACCCCTCCGCTCGGGCAGGATATGACACAAGGTCAATTTTTTAAGCGGAGTTTAACAGGTTTGAATTCAGAGTTTTCCTTCTCCTAGACTAGTTGCCTCACCTCGGCTGAAGAACCTAGTCTACCCTACTATTTACCCATAGCTGGAGGGAGAATAATTGGATTCATACCTTTCCCAAGGGTATTAGGGCTATGTGAAATGCAATCAGTCTCGTCCAGGATTTGAACTCGTGTCGCTGTGTCCATATCCTACGACAATAATCATTACACCACGGGCACCTCTACAAATTAACAAGTCATGGTAAATGCGCGGCCAATTAACCTGATGTGTATTGTAGTTACATCTGTACTCTTACAGAGGACACTGTCACCTCCAAGGCTAGTCTTCCCAAAAGGATTAGAGATACTCATCAGCGTATTCATAACCTCATGGACAAATAAATAGACATACATATTATATTAAAGACATACATATTTCTTTTACAGGTATTTGTTTTAAGAATACAAGCAACAAGATCCTTTTACAATTTCCCCTCAACATTGGGTTATTCATATTTTCCTCTGAATGACTAAGAGAAAATCATACCATTAATTTAAATATAAGTTGACCGACCGTAGTCGAGAGTGATCCGAAGCGTTCCCTTTCAATAGCTTCTACACCGAGGTGTAGGGGAGGGCTTAACTCCTTTCCCTAAATTGATGCACTTACTCTTAATCTGAACCTTGTAATGCTCAGTGTTAAGCAAGAAGGCATCAAGTACCATTTTTGAGTTTTTGTTATGACTCAACCTGGGATCGAACTCTGGTTTTCTGGACCATTAGCAAACACTCTAACCATCATGCTAATGAGTCGGTCCTCAACACTTCTGTGTAGTAGAAATTGAAAAGGGAGCCTTCGGGTCGTGCTTGACTTCGGTTTGCCAACTTACTTATTTATTTAATAATGTTATCTAGTTTGTCTTAGGGAATATTTTATCAAGCCAGAACGTTCAGCTATTAAATAGTTTTGAGTCTTTTCTGTTAGTAGTTTATTTATTGCTAAAATTAAAAAAAAACAAACACCCTAAGTGAACCTCCTCTTAGAGTGCTAATTCCGTATTTTTTTGCTAGGAGGAAAAGCATAAATCATTGAATCTAATATGAAATATTCCTGATGTACGAAATGAAAGTGAAAGTATAAGAATGTTAAATTATGGTCATATAACGATGGCTTATATAAACAGTTATCATAGCAAAACAAAAGACCCAACTTTCTTTCCAACTTAATATAAATGCATCTGTTGACATCCATCCATATATATGCGTATATATGAATATTTACAAAGATATAGTTGATATATAAATAATGTCTCCAGTCTGAAAAAAATATATTTTTGAAAATTCATGAAGTCTTTCTCGCCAGACAGACTCTTTTATTTAATTGTCAGTCGTGATCGCAGAAGACAAAATAAAATCCTAATATTGTGACCAACGTCTCACTGTCTCTGTCTGTCCCTCTCTCTCTCTCTCTCTCTCTCTCTCTCTCTCTCTCTCTCACACACACACACACACACACACACGCACACACACACACACACACGCACACACACAGTATCCCTCTCTCTCTATCTCTCTCTCTATTTTCTTCTTTGTATATATTCTTTCTTTCTCTTTTCGTCTTTTTCACGTCAAACCAAAACTATAAGTGGACTTTTTTGTTTTGTTTTTTTTTTCTTTTAGCAAATTTTATTTCACGTTCCAAGAAAAAAAATGAATTCGACTAAAAATAATTTTCCTCGGCGTACAAAAACAAAATCATATTTTTATTAAACACTTGACTAGGCTGTATTTTGCAAGCCCTAATTAATTGCTCTACAATTTACGTAAAAAAAAAGATTGCTTTCAGCTCGTTCAGGGTATGCTAGAATCGAATGAGCGCTTCATATTAACCCTTTTAATAGTTAACCTCTTTCGTTTCAAACTGGGAAGACAAAGTAGCGTAATGTTTAAAGTACTGGTCTGTGGCCTCGAAGGTGGTGATTTCGAACTCCAGTCATGTTTTTACGTTCACTTTCGGACTAATACCCTTAGAAAGGGTAGGAACCCATTTATCCCTCCAGCAATGGGTTAAATGTTCTTCAACAAGGATAGCTTTAGTATTAAATAACCCACGAAGGTTGATATGCCATTAAACTAAGAACCAAACCGTTTCCAAGCTTCTAATTCTGAAGCTTTTTGGAATGTGGGTGTTAGAATATGTGATATATTAAACAATAATACAAAATAAGGAAAACTTGTGAAAAGAGTGTGGTTCCGGTTCGCTAAAAATTTATGGATATCAAGTCACAAATCAATAAGGATTAAATCATCCAATTCAGTTGTCTAAATTTCTGAGACGAAGCTTGATGATTTTTATCATTAAGGGTTTTCGGACTATTGTCTTCATCCTTATTGTTATTTTCACAACGTGGAAATAACAACTGCAGGCGAGTAACAATACAGGAATACTTAACTCTTGTACCCGGTTATGGCTAACGGAATCAGAACAGGCAACCCTCGTGGATTCAATAAAGGACGTAGTTCGAAGTTCCGTGAAGGTTCGCGAGTTCAACAAACACCTGAAGAATGCCGGGGGACATACCGGCCGAAACGTTGTGGAAATTACAATGAAGATGAAGACAATAGTCCGAAAAACCTTAATGATAATAATCCAGTTTAGTATTAAATACAGAAATTGTAATTCCGCTATTAACAAGATGTCCTTTTCCTTGCAGGAAACGTAATGGCATACAAGAGTTCAGGTTTTTATAGGAATTAGAAGATTCATTTTTCCTAAAATGCAACGTCGATGGTTAATTATTTCAGTAAGGAAGTTGTTTATGGCTTATACCTAAGAAAATAATCCAACTGTGGAGTGTCCCTTCATTTCCATTAGACCAACGTTCACTCTGAAACAGAGTGGTAGTACCTGTTTGGGTCCCATCTATTCGTCAAATAGATGTGTTTAAAAAGTATTCGATTGGACCCTGTGCTAAGAAACCTTAAGAAACAACGACACAAAAAATGTAAATATGAACGCGATTCTCTAACCACAAGGTTATGAAATTGCAATGTCGTTAAAATCAATCAATCAATCGTCATTCCTAGATACCCTGTACATGAGCTAAAAATAAATTCCCGATTTTGAAAAAAAAAGAATGCATTCAAACCTGTCATTTGGCCAATCGGTGGGGTTTACAATACGATGACTGTAAAGGGGTGCCCTTCTAAAAAATGGAGATAACGCATATGAAATTAAACTGCATTTGATGGTGAGGCTGCCGTTCTGGAGATCTGGGGATTATGGAGTCCATCGTTCATTTCCGTTACTCACAGGGCCACTCTGACCCGGAATGTTTGTGCCTGTTGGGGTCTCAACAATGATTTAAAGAAATCTGAAGATAAAAACAACTATACGAAATGTATGAACGCGATTCCCTAACCTCTAGACATAGGATAGCCTCAGACTGGTTGACATACCGTTAAACACAATCAATCCGTCTCGTATGTATATGCTAGTTCAAATCACTCACAAATAAATATTTTTATTTATAATCTATTTAGATTAAGGGATGTTATACGCTACAGTTTGTGAAAAGTAAATAACAAGAATTAAGATAAATCAAAATAGAATCAAAAGAAAATTTTCTTGGCTTTGTTTGTTTTTTTTTTATTCAGAAGTCTTCAATGTTTTAAATGGTACAGGATTTTTGCGATACCATATGATATATATATATATATATATATATATATATATATATATAATCAACTGATTTCCATACGTTTATGTGCAAAAAAATAGGCTTGAGAAGCCGTAATTTTTACATCCGTATTTTTGTATTTTCTGACCAATCAGTGTCTACGCGCTTGTTTTAAAATTTCTTTGAGAACTTACAAATTACAAAACTTGATTAGCCACGAAAATTTTGAAGGATCCAAACCCAAGACAATTTAAGAAATATTTTTCCTCTTAGATTATAAAAAATACATTTTTAGCCATTTAGATTTATCGATTAATCATCAACTTTGAAGTTGTCTTGAAATAAGTTAATCTTATAAATAAGCGAAGAAACAAATATTTCTTCAGTAAGTACGGAATTATTCTGTACTTAACATATTTCGGTTCTTTTATTTTTTTAAGGGGAGATAATCTAACATTTGTTTCCTTTTAAGAATGCATTTAAATTCATAATCGCTAAATTATCTTGAATAGAACGGATAGGTTTACATTTTTATTGTGTAAAGAATATTCGTACTACAATTCAATCTACTCCGTGTGTTAAAAAAGTTTCAGCTGTAACCGCACCCCTGCTAACGCATAAATATATTTTTCCACAATTTAATGACTCACTAAAACACAGTTTTTTTTGCACACATATGTCCATTTAGAGTAAGCAAAACCACCCACCCCACAAAAAATGCAACATTTCATTTGTCCGCTAATATATATGTCTTCCTCAGCGTCGGAATTATAGGAAATTCAAGGAATGGTTTGAAAGACTCTCTTGTGAACCATTTTTTTTTTTTACCCCTTTGTCCGCTAATATATATGTCTGGCTCAGCGTCGGAATTATAGGAAATTCAATGAATGGTTTGAAAGACTCTCTTGTGAACCATTTTTTACCCCTTTGTCCGCTAATATATATGTCTGGCTCAGCGTCGGAATTATAGGAAATTCAAGTAATGGTTGGAAAAACTCTCAAGTGAACCATTTTTTACCCTTTATCCACTAATATATATGTCTGGCTCAGGGTCGGAATTATAGGAAATTCAAGGAATTGTTTGAAAGACTCTCTTGTGAATCATTTCTTTAAAATAAGATATTCCCTTAGAAACTGATTGATATGAACGTGTTGACTGCTTGGCCATTGTCGTCACTTGAACCAACTCAATTAGAGTTGGTGAGTGATAGCGTCAAATCTGTCAAATAATCATTATTTCGATGACATAAAATTCAGAATAACAAAAGTTATTCGAGTGATACCAGTACCTCAATTATGCAATGGGTTCACAGAGTTTAGGATTTGTCAACAAAGAGGCCATCTAACATATTCTGTAACTCGATTGGTTAGAGCGCCATTCTCGTCAACAAAAATGTCAGCCATGTTGACGTGTGAGAATTAAAACTTGCATCAGTATTCAAACTTGACTTTACTTGTCTGGCTTCCTAAGTGAAGTTCTTTCATAATTAATTTCCATTAAATGTCAAAGTCAGATTAACAATCACAATTTAAGGGAAAAAATCAGGACACTAATAATGGTTTATCAATCAATGAATTAATAAAAAATGCAAATCGATTTGAAAGATGACGAAAGTAGGAGTCTTCTTCTTCTTCTTCTTCTTCTTCTTCTTCTTCTTCTTCTGTTACTGATGGTGTTATACGAATGTCCGAATGACAGCAAGTCTCCTCCACAAGTCAGAAAATTTTCATTATTAAACAATCTTATTTAGCCATACTCAGTACTTAGAGAGCAGAACTTTCTGTATATTCTCTCTCGCTCTTCTGAAGAGAGTCGACGATGTGTAGTGGCTAACGTGCTGCACTGCGACACCATAGAAAGCAATTTCGAATTCCACTAGTGCTATTACGTTGACTTTTGGAGTAATACCCTTTGGAAAGTAGCCCAGTCAGCTTAGTCTGCAGCATGCACTGACTGCATCTTTGCAGAAGGGTAAGATTCCCCTAACGAGTGTCCTGGATATGACACTAAACAATCTGATGCTGAGGATTCAGTGATTTTGGAGCTTTGGGGAATGTGGAGTGCCCTTTCATTGCTATCGCTCCCAGGTCCATTCTGGCCCGAAGTGGTAGCACCTGATAGGGTCCTATCTATGGGTCAGATAAAACTAAACAATGTACTGATGCTAAACTGAATAGTTTGAAATAGAACTGTTTTGACAATTAATCTGTATACTTATTGTTTGACATAGAACTGTTTTATGTATAAAAATGGATTCGGCATTAAATAACCAAGAATCGTCGTCATGCCATAAAACCAAACCAATACTGAACCAATTTGTTCCGTGGCGTATTTCTTCATTGACCGTCATGTTTTCTTTTTCATTGTTATTTTCCGTTTATCTTCCATCCTCTTCTTCATTTTGATATTTTTCTCTTTAACCGACCAAGGGTAACCATTCGCAGAGGATTGTATCGAACTTGATTTATTGAACTGACATAAAAGCAAATTAATGAAATTCCGCATTGCGTCACTCCAAGTCTAAAGGATCAAATGCTTTGATTGGATGAGAAAAAAGAGGTCAATCTGTGCCTTGTTTCCTAAATGGAATTAGCCATCTAAACAATCCTCTTCAAAATCATATTTCATTGATTTTTTTTTCTTTTCTCGCTACGTCGTCCTCTTGAAAAAACTAAGAGATGCGGAAGTTGCAGTCCTGGCTGCACAATCAAGCAGAACAGGTTGAGCTTAACAACATATGTCTTTATAAAAAAAAAAAAGATTCCAATGTCTCTTTGTCTCTTTATAAGATTCGGACACGCCAAAAATAGTTCAAAAAAGAAATTAGTGTCCCATAGAAATATCTTATACCATTAGTAGTATCAAACAAGTTTTTAAAAAAAAGCTATTTGTGGTATGATAATTAATGATATAACTAATATTCTTTCAACTACTTTTGCTACTACTACTACTACTACATGAGGACTTAAACACCAATATTCCATTAAAATATTCGATTTCCTCATCAAAGATATTGTCTGAGTTTACGTACAGGAATAAAAATGAGCGTCGATGACGGAAAGTTGTAAAAGTGATAATCCCACAAGAACTTTCACTATACATATGGGAGGCCTCCAGAGATTTGATTGCATCGGAAGCTGTTAAAAATTCGATAATCAAACAAGAAATTCGTTTTATTCATCGGAGATATCCAAATTTATGTACAGAACTCAAAGGATTCTCCTCGCCTAAAAACTGTAAAACAACCAAAAGGTTCGGTGTTCTTGTCAGAAATTGTTTCTGTCCTTATATACGGACATAATAAGACTATATATGGAAAACAAATAAAGAACAGACGATACGGATAGGAACTGCTCGGTTCTTATAGGAAATGCCCGTGGTGTAATGGTTATCGTCATAGGAAATGGACACGGCAATACGAGTTCAAATCCTGGACCAGACTGATTGTATTTCACATAGCACTAATACCCTTGGGAAAAGTATGAATCCAATTATTCTCCCTCCAGCTAGGGATAAATAGTTGGACAGACTAGGTTCTTCAGCCTTGGTAAGGCAACTAGTCTAGGAGAAGGAAAACTCTGAAATCAAACCTGTTAAACTCCGCTTAAAAATTGACCTTGTGTAATATGCCCGAGCGGTGGGGTTGGTAAATATGTATAAGAAATCTTTTCTACATCTATGTGCGATTATTATAAGACAATCTAAGAGAGAAAAGTTTTAAACAACCGATAATCCGACTAAAACGTTTGTTTTTTCTTCATCGGAGATCAAATCAGTGTTTATGCGATAATACGATTACCATTCACGGAAAACAGGTAAGAGAACTATAATCATGTTTGAATGTTCGCTTATCTAATCGGTCCAAGACGGAACACAGTTAAACAAGCGATAATCCAGGTGGATTATTCTATTTTCTATTTGGATATCATCACCGCTCATATGTATCTCGAGTTGGTAAAACGTTAAGCAAGTGATAATCCGGCAAGAATGATCCCTTTTATAATCGGAGATTATCGCTATTCATATACATGTCGATTAAAAATCCATCAGAGAAACAGTTAAACAACCGATATTCCAACTACAACGTTCGTTTTTTAATCGGAAATTATCTCGGTTCATACACACATCTATTTTAGATCTATCCAATATTGAAAACATTTAAACAAGCGATAATCTGGCTTGATTACTGGAGTCATCTTGGTTCATATCAACATCTATTATAGATCCATCCAATACAGAAATCAGTTAACATCAGATAATCTGGCTGG
This sequence comes from Sepioteuthis lessoniana, assembly GCA_963585895.1. NCBI lineage: Eukaryota > Metazoa > Mollusca > Cephalopoda > Myopsida > Loliginidae > Sepioteuthis > Sepioteuthis lessoniana. Next base: position 13,216,801 of record OY757915.1, on the reverse strand, counting down.
AAAGTTTAGTTATTTCCACGGGATCATCTGGGTTCATATGCACACCGATTAAGATACCATCTAATATGGAAAACAGTTAAACAAACAATAATCTAACATGAAAGTTCGGTTGGATAACCAGGATTACCTGGGATCATATGCACATCTATTAGAGATCCATTATTCGGAAAAGAGTTTAGCTATTCGGCAACATCCCCCGGTTTTCTTCTTCTGCAGAAATTTCTGCTTAAATGAACACAAGTCAATCTAAGTAAAAAAAGAAAAAAATTCAAAAAACAATCTAGCAATATTCCTCGTTTTTTGCTTGTTTTTTTTTTTAATCTGGGGTCATCCTGTACCTGTATACATACATTTACGTCAATCAAACAAGTAAAAGAGTTCAACCAACGATTGGCCCCATCGGCTGGGGCTGTTGAATACACAGATTACCTCTCTGCAGAATGGTAAGACACCCCCGCCCAACGAGTGTCGTTATATGACACTAAACAATTTGATGTTGAGGTTCCGGCAATTCTGGAACTTTGGGAATAAGGAGTACCCCTTCATTGCCATGGATCCCAGGTCCAATCTTGCCCAAAGTGGTAGCACCAGGTAGGATCCTATCTATAGGTCAAAGAGAACGAAACAATGTACTTATGCTAAACTGAATAGTTTGAAATAGAACTGTTTTTAAATTTAATTGTATGTAAATAAATGATGTTTAATTGAATTGTGATAAATAACAATACTTGAAACTATTTAAATTTCTTGACTAAACTGAATAGTTTGAAATAGAAATGCTTTTGACATTTAAACTGTGTACTTATGCTAAACTGAATTGTTTGAAATAGAACTGTTTTTGTATAAAAAGAGATTTGGCATTAAATAACCCACAAAGGTTATTATGCCATAAAACCAAACCAAATCAACAAACATGTGACACGGTAATATCTCTGGGTTTTTTTTAAATCTGGGGTCATCACTTCCCATGTGCAGATCATTCTAAGTTCTATTTAAGAGGGGGAAGGAAGTTCATCAACTGATAATCCGGTTACATCCCTCGGTTTTTTCATCTAACGTCATCTCGGCTATTGTGTACATCAGTCATAGGCCTATCTAAGGAGAAAAACAGTTCCACAACGATAATCCGGGAATATTCCTCGTTTTTTTTTATCTGATGTCATCAATGCAAATAAGAGGAAGCCGTTTTAACAAAGGATAATCGGGTAACATGCTTTTTTTTCAACTGGGATCATCACTGATCATGTGTACTACCAATATAGGTGTATCTAAGGGGTAAAAACACTTCAACCAACGATAATATCTCTCTTTTTTTGTTGTTGTTTTTTGTTGATTTTTATCTGAGATCATCTCTGCTCGTGTGTACATCAGTCGTATAGCAACATAAGGGAGAAAACAGTTCAAAACAACATCCGTCGGTATTTATTTCCAGGGCTGTCTCTTCTCATGTGTACATCGATCATAGATATATTTAAGGAGGAAAACAGTCCAAAATCTGTTAAGCCGCTAAATTCTCATGTCTTTGGGGGGGGGGTCTCTGCCCTTATGCACATGTATCATAATAGTATCTAAGGGGAAAAACAGTTCAACAATTATTAATCCGATAAGATTCCATGTTTGTTTTTGTTGTTTGTTTTTTCTTTGTTTGTTTTGTTTGTTGTTGTTGTTCTTTTTGGGGTTTTTTTTTCAATCTGGGTCATCTCTGCTCACATGTACGTCCGTCAGAGGTCTATCTCAGTAGGGAAACATTTTAACAATCATTAAACCCAGAAAGTTTTTATGTATTTCTAATAAACCTTCATCTCTGCTTAACGTAATGGCATTTTTCAAAGTGGTCAGTGGTGCAGTCTTGGCCTAAGGGATGGCCGGTGAAACGGGGGATTTTTCATTCGTAGACTCAGAAACAACCTCCATGGGAGGGAAATGTTAGCGAAAGACAACAACCAGAAATTTGTTGTCGGGAGACAAACTTGTAAAAAAGGTTTCAGTTTATTTTATCCAGTAAGAGCTGGAAGGAACTATGCTGTCACCGAGAGATTATTTATTTCCAAAATTAGAATTAAGATTGGGGTCATAGGGGTTCCAATTAGCGTCCAGTTGATAGACGAAAAAGAAACTTGACTCTAACTCAATACGTAATGCTGAGAGAAAAACAACTACTACACTCTTATCTTACCCAAGAGACCAGAAGCAAGGTTTTATTTGTCACCAGACAGGACTTGACACAATGTCAATGACCCGAAGGTCGGCTTAAAGTGGGGATTCGGGGAGGGGAAGATCGGGCACAAGCCAAGGCTCGAACCCTGCTGGACTTTACTGGTCATCGGCTCACCAGGTGCAATATGAGCCTGATGAGCCAAGCTGGACATGGACACAAACAAGAGTCCAGGCACGGATGCCTAATTATAGCTTAAACTGAACCAAGAGGTCCAGTGCTATACTTGCAGGTCAATGGCTGTTGCGCACCCACCCAGCCAAAAGCCGAAGGGCAGGCAAGGTATTTTCATATATATATATATATATATATATATATTAGATTTATATATTTAATTCCATGGAATTATATAATAGCTCTATCCTAGATATTGAGCACTCTCCATATCATATTACACTTGGTTCGACACAAACCCACTAAGTGATTTAGTGTCAACCAACACTGTTATGATATATATATATATATATATATATATATATATATATATATATATAGTCATCCACAGACAGATCGGTTTCGTTCTATCAGAACTCATCAGTGTGGCTAGACATATTAACTTCCCGTAGCCGGGATCAAAACCTGGTTGACTCAAACGCCAAGCCAAGCCTCTAACCCTTCAGCCACGAGGAGCCATTAGCCGCGAAGTAAATTTTAAACGGTTATGAATCACAATTACTATTGTTTACATACATCCATTCAAACGGCTGCCGAGACATCAATTCATATGTATGAAGAGACTTGCAATAAACGCTAATGGCAAAACGATTACTTCATTCGCCAGAGAACTCAACCCCATATATATATATATAAACATATCTTCGCAATATCAAATATCTCTATTATTATCATTCAAATTCAAAATACTTTATCTCAATTACATTATGCAGAAAATAGTTTCGCGCAACCTGAATCAGAAAAACAGTATATTGAGGCTTTTATTTCATCAATGTACAAGGAGGATCTTAAGTTTGGTCGTAAAAAAACATCTTTACGTCATGTGTTTAATGTAAGGTTTAAAGAAACTTTCAACACTTCATTTCAACTTAATTTCGAAGCTGATGCCAAGAAATTGTTTATTTAAAGATAAGATTATCGGATTAAAAAATAATTCATCTTTTATATGGAAAAATTTTTAAAAAATGCGTTTCTTCTTCATCTGTTTTTTTTTTTTTTTTTTAATTATAATTCAAGATAAGCTTATCACGTCAGTTCAAAGGCCAACTGTTTAGTTTCACTCTTCGACACTCACAGAAAAAAGGAGAAATAAATTAAGTATTACCACTTTTGATGATTATACTTTAAAATCTATGGGTGGCTAAAAGAACACAAACATTTTTCAAATATCAAAAAACAAAAACTGATAAAATTAATGAATCACTTAGTCCTTTGAAGCAGAAACTCACAATTACTTTCTCTTTAAAATGTAAAAAGGGCAAGAAAAAATAAGAAATGGGGCTTCCATATACTTTTAATAAATAATGATGAAAAAAAAAATTTTTTTTAAAATGATTTGCAATATTTAAAAAAAAACTTTTAAACGTTTTGAAAGGTCCAAATTATTCAATCACAAAAAAGGTATTTAAATCTGTTTAAATTTTACCTAAACCGGGCTTAAAACATTAAATGTAAAAAAAGTTAAGATTAACCAATTGTGACACAAGAAAAAATACTGCTTTTATTAGGAAGACAAGGTTTCCGATTGGTCACGACAAGTCGAGGAGAATCAAATAAAATTAACATATTCGAGTTATACTTGAAGCGGTACGTAAATAAGATTTTTTTTCTTCCATTAGCAGACGGAGCATAGAACACGACCCCCGTCTTTTGAGGTAGGCGATTTTCTCATATTATTCTACAGTTTTTAATATAAATCTAGGTATTTTTCCTTATTTAGTTGAACAAAATTAAATATAAACATTTTTTTCCACTTGGGCATCCAGTTGCCGAGACAAAGTTCTTTACATACATAAATAATCATTGATAAGATCTTTATTCGTTTTTTCATATTTTTTTAATAAACTTAAAATCCAAAACGAATGAGAAAGAAGCAAATTTTTTGCCTTTTTTTTTTTTTTTTTTTTTTTTATCCATCGGATTTTAGCAAAAACTAAATCAGATTCTACTTTCCCCACCTCCGCCAAGTTTAATTCTTTTTCTTGATTTTGTAAATTGAGATCTTTATTTTGGTATGTTGTTGTTTTTTGGTTTGTTTTTTTTTGGGGGGGGGTCTTAAGGTTGAGAATATTGAAATTAAGGAATTTTCTCTGGTCAAATTCACCATTTAGAAATTTGGGGGAGCAAGTCTTAAGATATAATGAACCCTGCCCAAACGGTTAAGGCTGCAAAATACACCGACTGCGCCTCTGTATAGAGGTAACCCCACCCCCTGCAACGACTATCCTGAATATGATACTAAACAATCTGATGAGTTGCCAGTAATTTTGGAGCTTTGGGGAAAGCGGACTATCACACACTGCCTTCGCCTCCCTCCCCCCGGGTCCACTATCGCACGGAGTGGTAGCACCTGATTGGGTCTTATCTATGGGTCAAAAAGAACTAAACTGCGTACTAATGCTAAAATTGTTTGAAATAGAACAGTTTTTCACATTGAAACTGTACTTGTTAAACTGAATTATTCAAATAAAACTGTTTTGACATTTAACTGTGTGCAAGCAAAAACTAACTCTTGATTGCATCCAACTTGGCTGAGCTAAAATGTTGTGGTTACTGGATATCAACTGATGAGAGCGTGTAAAGACAGTCCTGGATTCTTGTGTATTGTACAGAAGGTACAATGCCAAATAAATCCTTCCTCCCGATTTGCCCATTTATCGAGTGGAAGTGGAGGCTCCCTTCAAACATAATGGGGTTGACTTCACTGGTGACATTTGGATTCAGAACGGACGGATAAAGTGTATTTGTTCATCTTAACTTGTTTTAGTATCACATTGAGTTATAGCTAGACATGGGTGTAGTCCTTTCTTGGCACGTTTCACCAACTTGTATTGCATTCCAGCAGCCATCTGCAGTGATAATGCAAAGATTTTCCTGAGTGGTTGCCAGATTTTTCAAGTTATCAAACTGGGAGGTAGTGCTGTGCAGGTGAACTTCTTAAAGCACCTGTTTTCACTCTAGCTGTACTAATCATTAAAGTAGGGGGTATCGAGCACCTGACTTGCTATTGTCTTTTGAGTTCGTGAAATCTTTACTAACCAAAAAGTATCGTATTTATAAACTTTATAGTTTAAGTAGTCATGTGATATTATTGGAATATAATGCCTTAGTTTGGCAAGCAGGTGAAGAATGGAATCTCCGTATTGAATTACTAATTTTTCCAAATTGTTCAACGGTTATATTACATAGCGATAAACAAGCATGTATTTTGCAAAATAATTGATATAGTTTCTTAATCGATCGTAGATTATTTGTTTGGGGATCAATATTTGTTGTGAAGAACACAGATACTTATATCTACATACTTCGAGAGGTGCAGCAGATATAGATATATAGTTAGATATACCGATATGTACCTATTTAGATATATAACTATTTGTTAGTGTGTGTATGTATATTTATGTACATGCAAATATATGCTGCCTGAAACTAGTCCTTGGGTAGAAGCAGTTGCTCCCGAATAACGAATTATAAGTGACTGATAATTCCAGGTTTATTTAGCTGGGTTGATGGCATATCAACCACTGTAGGTTACTTAATGCCAAATCCCCTTTATACCTATTATGTTCTGTAAACACATAGTTTGAAAATGAGAGCTCATTTGTTTGCATAACTAGTGGTTAGTGTTCACCAAAGGCCCAGGAGACCAGGATTCAATGCCAAGTAGTCATACCAAAGACTAAAAAAAATGGTACTTAATTCCTCCTTAACACTCGGCATTATAAGGCATGGATCAAGAGTAAAGTGAAGCAATCCAGGTAAAGGAGTAGTGATCTTCCCTATCCCTCAGTATAGTAGCTATTGGAAAGGGAGCCTTCGGGTCCCCCTTGACAACGATCGCCAACTTTACTTACTACTTTTTAAATAAGTCAGTTAATTTGTTGGTCTAAAAAGTATTACTATTATTTGTACACAGTGAAATTGTTCCAAATATTGTAATACGTGTAATTTAATTTAGTCACCCAGGTAAAGTTTCAAGTACTTCTTTGAACGATAATAATTCTATTCAACAGTTCTCTTTCGTTCACACAGTTAAATGGCTCAAGTATTTGATTCAAATAGTTTTATTTGCACACGGTTAAATTATTGCTATGTATAAATAACAATTCAAGAAAACAGTCGTATTTCCACACAATTAAATGATCAAACGGTTGTATTTCTAAAAAATTTTAACATATCCTCTTTTCTGCACACTGTTTAAATATCAGTCATTTTTAACGATAAATGGGGGGGGGTCCTATCGGGTGCAATCGTTTCCAAGTCAGTGACCTGGAGCAATGGTAATGAAGGGGTACTCGATATTCCCCAAAGCTCTTGAGCTGGAACCTCACCACCAGACAATTTATTGTCAAATCTAGAACATCTTTGAGGGCGTCTTACCCCTTTGAAGAGATGCAGTCTGTGTTTTCTACACCCTACCCAAGGAGGATTGAGGCTTATTTCGGTTTTTCTAGGTTATTTGATATATGTATGTTGTGTAAAAAATTTTTAGTATTTCCGATTGTAAATTTGATAGCTTTAATTTTAGTTCGTTGTATGTAAAATATTGAAGTTCCGAAAATAAATTTTCTATACAGTCAAATTTATTCAAAACTTTAGAGATACAGATTTTAAGGCCTCGAGTAGACTTATTATTTATAAGTACAATGTCTTAAAAAAAAAAAAGTAAGCTCTAGTTTATGATTCAATCAATAGTTATGTCAATATTCTTGAATATATCTGTAATATCTTGAAGTCAATTTCTGTGGATATATAAAAGACGCCAGGAAATGGTTGAATCTCCAATAATTTCAAACTGCAATACTATAAAATAGATACCGGGTTTTCCATCTTCAAATTTCTTGGGGTTCATACAAGAGCTCTAACACTGCATTCATTCAATGCAAAGCTGACTAGTTCTGTCACTGAATTCGGGCGTAAAAGACCAAACTGATTGTCTGCCATTTAACAGAAAAAAGAAATTGCCGAAATATGATATCTTGGTTTCTCAACAATGTTAGTAAAAATCCATATCGCGAATTAAAGTGCAGAAATTCAAAGGGAGGGAACCACGTCAATAAAAAATAAACACATTTCCAGTGTACTTGAAAGGTTTTTTGGGTTTTTTACCTCTCATTAGATCAGACCTCCCCACACAATTTGAGGATGGTAATTTTCTCATCTTTCGCCACAATTTTCGATACAAATTATATCTATGTATTATATTAAATGAAATTTGACAACCAGTTGCCGAAATTAATCTGTGTTCGCCATTTATGAAACAATAAGTAGATAAATATATTTGTCTCTCGAACCAAATCTACGAATAATTTAAGGAAGCTGTAGACAAACTTATCAAAAGGAAACTTTTCGAACCAACAATTTCAAAGAGAATCGTAAATAGCGAAAATAAACCTGTGTATATAATGCCAACATGTGTAACCTATAATATAATTTGATTGTCTGACGATAAAGTAAATAAAATAGATGAGTTAATAAATTATATTCTTTCCTTTCTTACTGTAAAAAAGAAATGAAATTCAATGAAAATATTGTGGAACAATCAATCCTAAAATCGGCCTTATTTTTCTTATTACACCCGTCTTTTTGTTGATCAAGTAATTCCTATTTTGAAGGTCAGATTCATTTATCAAGTAAAGAAAAAGTCTGGAATCAAGAAATTTTTAAAGTGAGAAATCCTAAAAAAAAAATCCTGCGCCATATATTAGATTAAAAATGTTTCAGATTTTAATTGAACAAAACATTCTTTATTAGGGGAAATGAATCAGTTTCGATATTTGTTCCTCGTAGATTTGGACATATCTCCTATCACAGACTCAATAGAAATGTCATGAAAGACGAGTTTTACAACTCGAAAAACTTAAATTTTAGAAAAGAAATAGGAAGCTGTTAGATATTTGAATATCTATTTTCCAAATCTGTTTATATGTATAAAAATGGATTTGGCATTAAATAACCAACAATGGTTGATATGCCACCAAAATAAACAACGGCTTTGAGAAAACCGTTTGCATTTGGTCACGTCAATCTAGAACCATCAAATAACAATTAATATATCTTGGCCTATACTTGAAATGACGAGGACCGAAGATTTTTTTTAACTTCGGTAGATCGGGCAGTGAACGAGAACCTCTGTTTGCTGTGGTAGGTGATATATATATATATATATATATATATATATATATATATATATATATATATAGTGTGTGTGCGTAATAAACTTGAAATACAACAAACAAGAGTCCAACGTCTTTTAATTCAAAAAAGAACATAGAAAAAATACATGAATATCCTCATTAAAGGGAATCAAATTGTTGTTTATCTCCCCACTTCATTTAGATAATTTGGGGTGGCGTAAGCAAATAATTTTCAATTCCAAAAAGAACTAAATGTTTTCTTGAATTTCATACCCGCTTACATATCTGTGTGTTATATGTGAGTGAATTAGGAATTTTAAACAACGGACCTCAGACGAAAACGTCAAAGAGGAAGTTGTTAATGGCAGTAAATAAAGATCAACGTTATCTTTTCTTTTCTTTTTCTTTAGCAAAAAAAAAAACTATTTTATTTGTCTTGATATTTTTATATTTTCACTAATATGATTTTAATACGTTAAATTCTGCAATTACATCAGTTTTACATAAAAATTTAATACAGAAAATTCTTAATAAGGGTGAAATCTCAATTCTGTCCCGTAAATGTGGAAGCTATATTCGAGTCTATTTACCTTTTGTAATGCACTGCGGTTTCTTTTAGGTTTTTTTTATTCATCCTTAGACCTGCAGTAGTGGTTGAACAGGTTGGGTTCAGCTCTGTTAAAGCCATATTGCAAGTATGAAATAATCGGTAAATTTTTAATTTTTACTCCCAAGGATGTACTACACATTAGCTTTTTGTAAGTTCAAGAAAGAGCTTTTGTGTTTCGATGTCAAGATGCGCTCTGTTGAGGAAATGGCTGCGCCTACCCGGTAATTTGTGTAATGATGACATCCACGCGTCAATATCGGAGGGAGGTCTGGAAACACTATGACCTAGTCGAAGAAACTGAACATTGAAGGGATCGGCGGTGAGAAAGACGAGAGCATCGTAAACTCGCCACCCGTACAGAAAATCATGCGGCCATCCTTTATTCGAACCTTTAGTGATAATGCCAACACTGACCTATATAGTCACGTGGATACTTAGTAATCAAGGGCTTGGAGTGGTCCCAGCTGCCAGTGCCTGTTTGCGGAAAGTCCATAAGGTTCACCGAAGACATGACTTCCAGTAGGCGATCAAGTTGGGTTGCGCTTCTACTACAGCTCGACAGTCTAGAGGGAGACGCAAGGTAAAGGCTAAATGTAAATGTCGTTACGAGGGTATCGTCTTTGGGCCATATAGCACAAAGCTGCCCAATTACACATGGACTCGGCACACAATCTGATAATACCTATGTACACTATCTGATATATTGCTGGCGACTTCGACATTACCAGGTGGTCAAAGAACCGTGATTGAAAACTTCAGCTGGCTTTCAAACACCAGATCTGCTTATCTTCGGGCCGAAGATAATGAACGTGACAGATGTGCAGATTGAATGTCTATACCATAATGCGCCCCTGGAAACAGCCCTAAAGAGTCCGTATAACAGGGCTGTCAAGGTCTTCTCTGTTACGTATAGTTGGCGTGGCGCGATTTCTTTGAAATCTTAAAAGACCTTAAAGGGCGAGGGACTTATAAAGGACCGTTATGTTTCCACAATGGGCTACCAAATATGCCGGGCTACTGTTATATAATAGCCGAGGGATTTCGGTTCATGCCTTTGAGTTTAGCTAGGCTGAGAACATTTCGGCTCAGCGTATGGGTTAGTTGGGTGCAACTTTGATGCAGGTGGTAACGCGTGAGCGCGCACAGAGCGGACATGTCACTCAGATGTCACAATAGCCAAAGACGAAACGGGGTGACAGGATGCGGGTGACGTCACGCACCGGAAGCGCGCGGAGGTTTGTGTGAGAATCTGAAGGAAGTTAGTTGGGTACTTGACGCAAAACGAGAAGGATCGACTTTTGGAGCTCGCAGACGAGAGGCGAACTTGCACCCTATGGGGGCCGCACGTGATGGGGTCCAAATGAATAAGACTGCATAAAAGATTGTGTCTCTCCTCCTTACGTCGAAACCTTTAACGGAAAGTTAATAAAAAGGTTTCGTACCTGAACAAGAAGTCGTTACGTGTTTTCGCATTCCGGGATTCCTATGTTCTTTATATGTTCTATCGTTATGAACATTATATGTCCATTTCGCACATGGCCATATACACGAATATGGCCATGTAACACTACCGCTAAAATGGTGTCTGCATACTGGCTTGCTTAATCCGTTTGGCTCATAACCCTGCGTATCATCGCTTTGTCTGAGCGCGTATTATGATTGTTGCAGCCTAAACGGCTTTTTCCACGCCTGTAGCACGAGCCACTTGCCCATCTAGTCTTCTGTTCCTTTTTTTTTTTCTCCCAGGTTTTCTTTGTCCCTTTCCAATCATCTCTTCTTTATTTTACCTGGTCTCGCGTTCTTCGTCAGTGGGTGAACTTCCCGGCGTTTGGTGTCTTCTGCTGGATTAACTAAGCTCGCTGCTGGGAACGTTTGGAGTTCGCCTCGAGTCAAGATTAGCCCTAGATAGTGGAGTGACATCTATCTGCGTGAGTCGTGTCCATACTGATGTTGATTTCTTTTTTGTCCTTCATTTTTTACTTTTCTTTTTCACGTTTGTCTTTTTCTTTGGTAACCCACTATGGAGGGTGGCACTAATAATGTCAAAGAGAACCAGCTGCCTGGGGGCAGTTGAGCATTAAATTGGTTCGTTTGTAACTGCGATCGCACCGGGTTTTGTACGTACACACTCCTGTAAAGGTCAAGGAGAATATCTAACCGAATAATTATCTAATAGTCAAATGCCTCGTCATCTAATTAGTGATGCGCATGAACAGATTAACGAGATTAACACTGTCCCTACCAACTATCTAGGGAAGCCACAGTCAAGGGCTACGAAATATGCCATGCTACCGCCAAAATGGTCTCGGCATATTGCCGTATCTAATTGTATGATTTTATTCTCTGGGTTATGCCAAATTGTTGGCTTAAACATTTGCTCAGTACCGCTTTGGCTAATCCTTCTTTATGACTGCTGCAGATAAAATCTTTTTCCCGGCCTATATCATGATCTGCCAGCCCACCATGGTCTCTTTTTTCCGCTCCACTACGCCGCTCTCTTTGGAGTTCCGCTGATTGGCTTGTCATCTTAGTGGTCAAAGTTTGACCTCTTTGGGGCAGAGGGGTCACGTGGCCCGTTTGTTTATTATCCTGCATATCATTTGTGGGTATACCTACTCCTGTATAGGTTAAAGAGAATGTTTACCGAATAGCCAAATTCCTCGGCAGGAGTAACTACGACTCTCTTAATAGGTTGATCCAGCGAAACATACCAGGTGGCCACCCACTCGTGGTTTCCCGCTGAGCAATGAATGAGGCTGGCCCGGCGCCGATTTGGGCATGTTCGTGGCTTTGGTGTTAATGTTCTTCGATCGTGTGCCGGGTTCTGCCGATTTAGCCAAGAGCCGCCGGATGGTTGTGGAACCCTTAGTGCCACCCTCCATAGTGGGTTACCACCCGTTGTGGAGGTAATCTAACAGGTACAGACAGTAATAAAAAATAAATTAACAGCTTTTAAAGAAGAGGTTAAACTTGAGACCAGTGTGGATAGGTTTAGGTGCGACTACTGCGCTAATAAGCGATGGTTTGGTTCATCAATTGGCCTGTCTCAACATCTTAGACAGCCACCCCCCCAGAAACATATCATCTTAAAAAGGACAGATCTGGAGCGGCGGGAGTGCTTAGACCCTGGAAGCGCTGGACTGACGGAGAGTTCGAGTCTATGGCTGCTTTTGTATTTACAGCTATGAAGGAAGGAGTAAGGAATATGAACCGCCACTTTGCAGACCTCCTGGGCCAGTCTTCTGACTCGGTGGGCAAAAAGAGAAGGAAGAACAATATAATACTCTTAAAGGCCGCCTAAAAGATAGTAGACCTACCAAAGAGAGCGTGCTCTTAGGGCTAATGTTGCGGCTGATGTGAAGTGCCTTGATGACCCCTAAAAACCTGCTGCAGTAAGCTGACTGTATGGTCTGCCACTGGACTGGATGTAGTCGTCGCGGCAGGACCGAAGGCCAAGGCCTCGGAAGTTGCTGACCTGCTGCCTAACCGCACGGTTGGCGCAATACAATGTAAGTTGCAAAGACACGACTCCATATGGTTACTAGACCTTCTAGATTTTCCTAGTCGAGGTTGATGTAATGCTTACAACTGATCTCTTAAATGTCTTACTCCAGAAACATCTGCTTTTTCATCGCTATGAAACTTGTTTTTACACATAACTTACAAGTAAATTATCGGCTACCGGAGAGCTCAATTCATCATAAAAGCTATTGTTTCAGAATGTGGCAGACAGAAAATTCCCCAATCGTTAGCTCCACCTCTTGGGGAGCATATATATTGTCGTCCGCTGACTGTTTGGTATTAGAACTCTCCGGTGTTGCTAGACTCTGGGATAAACTTCAAGCTGCTGAACATATATTTTGATATATCTGTCGATAAATACCTCTATATTAATGAAAATTCACAAGATCTCCCAATGATTTTTTAGGCTATCCCAGTTTATCTAATTCAGTAAATAATCGGAAATACATGAGAAATTTCATACATTTCTTTGGTTTCAATCTGGTAATATTTTTACTCTTCCAATTTAGTAATTGTCTTTGAGTTTTTCATTCCAAGTTTAATTCTTATGTTGATTATGAGTTGGTAAATTTGGAGAACTTTTATTTTAGCAGGTTGAGCATACTGAAGTTAAGGAATTTTTTCATAGTCGAATTCACCATTTTGAAATTTGTGGGGTTCCAGTCCTAAGAGCCCGATGATATTAACCTTGCCCTGTCGGTTGGGGCTGTAGAATACACTTACTGCATCTCTGCTGAAGGGTAAGATCCCCCCACTGAGTGTCATAGATATGACGCTAAAAAGTCTGGTGAAGTTCCAGTAATACTGGAACTTTGGGGAATGTGGAGTACCTTTTTATTGCCATTGCACCCAGGTCTACCCTGTCCTGGAGTGGTAGCACCGAAAAGGTCTTATGAGTCAAATAGAAATAAATTGTACTTTTGATAAACAGAAATGCTTGAAATAGAACAGTTTTACATTTAACTGTGTGCAAACAAAACAATACTAAACTGAATTGTTTAAAATATAACTGTTTATTTGTATTATGGATTTGGCCTTGAATAACCTATAAAGGTTGATATGCCATAAAACACAAAGATGCAATGATTAACCCTCTTTATTTAGGTGTTTTGCTCTAAGTAACAATCTGATTATTTTTAGTCGTGGATTTGTGATAAACTCTACATTCTAATTTTTTATTTATTAGGAAAATATCAAAGAAAATTCCAGTAAAATAGAACTAAACTGCGTACTTATGTTGCACAGTCACAACCATGATACATATGCATGCGGAAGCAAAATCAACAATGACGAGCGAACACAGTTCTTTCGAAAAATATACCTCTCGCACTTTTTTCGAAATGGTTGCGAAAGGGTTATGTGAGAGGTGAATTGGAGACTGAACAGACTGCAACATATTGACCCCCAGTTCCTTTGTCTTTAGCAGCACTTCTTTCTCGTTCTGTTGGGCTGCTCAATTGGGGGTCCTGAGGGCCCATAGCCCTCTGCTGGGTGCTGGTTCACTCTACAGCATCTTATCTCCAACTAACCGACACCAAACTAACAACTTCCTGTCACACCGGGTTATATCATTGTTTGACATCCACCTACTTCCTGTGAGCGTCGCATCTGCACCCAATTCAACCCCTCCACAGTCAAGGTTTTACGCTGATATCTTCGACCGGATGCACCTTTTCCTTGATTGACGGCTGGGTCGAAGGTCAATATGTTACAATTATGCTAAACTGTTTGAAACGGAACTGTTTTGTATGCTAAACTGAATATCTTGAAATAGAAATGTTTTTAACAATCAAACTATACTTATGCTAAAATGAATTGTTTGGAATAGAACTGTTTTTAAGTATAAAAATGCGTTTGGCGTTATATAACCTACAAAGGTTGATATGCCATAAAACCCACACAAACATACTGCGATTAACCTACTCTTTATTTTGCTGTTTTGTTCAAAGTAAAAATGTGATTACTTTTATTTCTGGATATGTAATGAACTCTAAATAGTAATTTATTATTTATTAGAAAAATATCACGAATTTGAAGTGTTATTTTCAAATTCTTAAAAATCAACGCTAAGTTGAGTATTGTTTGATACACTAATTTTTTTTCCCGTCTTTATTCCGTGGATATATAAAAATAGCGGAAAATGATTAAGTAAAGTCTCATTTCAAACAATGCTATCAAACTGATAGCGAGTCTTTGAAAAATTAATTCCATTTAGTTCAGATACTCGTTCATTTCAACCCAATGCTGGCCAGGTACAAAAGTCAAACTTTTTGTTTGCCAATTAACAGAAAAAAAAGAAATGAACTGTCAAGATTGCGAGCTTCTAAAAACAGTCGAGGAGAAGGCTTAGTTTCCTCTGCGGATAAGTACGGTGGCCCCAATAAAACAAAAAAAAAACAATTCTTAATTGTACTATTAACTATATACGGTAATATACAAGATATTAGGTTCCACGTGAAATTTTAGCATTTGTTGTCGGGGATATAGAGAATGTGACAGTTTTTTTTTTTCTGTGAGGGGGGCCTATTTGAGTTAGTGAAATTCATAGTAACCAAAAGCTTATCGTATTTACTAACTTTGAATGTTTTAAGTGGTCAAATGACATTATTGAAATTTAATGACTTAATTTGGCAATATGGTGGAGACAGCTATCTCGATATTGAATTATTAATTTTTCCAAATTGTTAAACGGTTATGTTACATAGCGATAAGCAAGCATATATTTTTCCAAAAAAATATTGTTTCTTTATCGATCGTTGGGAGATCAATATGTTGTGAACGATACAAATACTTTATACTTGTGTGTGTGTGGCGCTATTTAGACAGAATATAGACATAGGTATTTTGCGCACATATATATGAAAATGCTATATTAATATATAAGTAAGGATATGCGGGGGTCCATAAAACCCAAATTAACAAACACACTGGTGGGGTTCTTTCAGTTGGGCTGGTCTCTTGAGGCGAAGAACTGCAATGCCACCAGGAATCACGATGGCAGGGTATACTTGGCTTGCATCTGACTCGCCCTTCCGAATATTTGTGGAATCTCCCAGACTATTGGCTCTGAGAAGTGTCTATCCATTTCTCATTTGGGTCGGCCCCGAATGAGACGCTTCACTCTTCTGAGACATAGGACTTGAGATGTTTCCCCCCCATACCTTCTTTCTGAATCTTTGATGAGAATAGGGATCAGGTTAACCTTTTCAGTTTGCACCTGTGCCGCCCATGATGTCTGACTACAAAAGGGGTCCTTGTTAGACTTCTGAAATATTTCTTTTTGGCCTCTCAGGGGGTCTCGAACAAAAATCATCTAAAGGGTCCAAAGAAAGGGACGACAAAAGTGCATGCCTAAAATTGTACGGAAGGCTTTAGAAGATACAAAAAACAATACCTTGCAAGTCCTTCGCGGAGGAGTGCGAATGTTGACATCTGGATTTTGCTACCGTAGATACGAGGATCATTAAATAAGTTTCCAGACTTTTTTTCGTATGGGCACTTTTATTGATATTACACACATGAAACTCTAGTCCCCTTCGAAGTAATCTCCTCCGGCAGCAATGCACTTGTTGTACCGTTCCAACAACTTCTGGAAGGCCCCATGGAAGTCCTCCTGTGTGAGCGTGTCAATGACCTTCGTCAAAGTCTTTCATCTCCTCAATTATCTCATAACGACAGCCTGTGAGCTTAGGGAATAAGCAAAAGTCGCAGGGAGCAAGGTCTGGACTACAGGGAGGGTGAGGAACTGTCTTGATACCCATCTTGGTCAAATAGTCTGTAACAAGGATGGAGTTGTGGACTGGTGTATTGTCCTGCTGGAAATGCCACTGACCCGATTTGAAGAGTGCTGGCCACTTCCCTAGGAATCTCTTACTGAACTCGCTTAAAACCTCAACATAGTAACCCTAACCCTCTGGCCAATCAACTTTGGTGTATTGAATTCCTTACTCCTCCCACACCTCTCATCCCTCGCAGACTCCCTGCTTTCCTTGAATCTCTTATGCCACTCAAAAACTGATGCTCGATTCAAGTAAGATGAACGTGAAATCATAAAAATTGGTCAGTCATCCCATAAGCTGTATAGCAATAACATGGTGAATTTTCAAGAGTCTACGACAATTTTAAATGCCTGTACCAAAAAAGGTCTGGAAACTTATTGAAGGCACTACGTACTACGCTTTGATCTTGTCAAATGCCAGGTATTGATTATAAATGGTTGCCCCCAATAATTTAAGATAAATACTGTGATAGAATTGATTCACCATAAATGAGAAAATATATTTATAACAGAGCATATACCTCTGAGGTTTAGTGGAGGTTCAAAAGTGGGCGGGGGGTGATCATCTGTGCAACTGATATATTTTTTAATTGAATCCTAGTTGACGACATTGCCAGACCTACAACATATTAACTTTTGAGCCTTAATGATTTGAAAAAGATTAAGAGTGAACATTCAACCAATCCATCTCGTGTTGAAAATATATTTATATGAATGATAAAAAGCATAAAAAAATTACTGAAGATTTAAAAAAAAAAAAAATGTAGAAAAAACAAAATGCAAAAGGATTTCGGTTGCCCCCGCTCCATTACTGCCCTTATAAATCAGGATCCGAGTGTTTTCCAGCTAACGATGGAAACAAGCCGAATAGACCCTACTGTTGGCTTCAGCTAAAATCTAACGCCATCTAAAAAGGGACCAAAAGTTAGTAGGAAGGTTATGAAACCAATTTTCGGGTCAAAAGAATAATTCCTGTATGAATAAAGAGGGGGTACCAAAATGGTTATGGGAGGTGCAGGAATAGGGAATTTGAAGAGAAAAACTAAAGAGGGAGTTGCAGGAGACGTAACGCTAAATGATAGGGGTCAAGATACTAACATATTGCTAGAATCCGGAAATGTCCCTGTACCGTGGTGGGCATAAACGAGAAGAATACTTCATCTGGGAGCTATTTTGAGGATCCTAGATTTTACTGAACTGCTAGAAGTCCCTGGAACATCTCCCGTACAGTGAAAAGACTGCTAATCTGATGGGGTCAAAGGTTAACCTGCGCCTTTCACCAGAGGTGGGATGTCGCTCACTCTGGGCCTCGAAAGTGACTTCTCTCATCGACTCGGATACTTCATAGACTTTTCAGAAAGCAGTAGTCAGTGATAGGGAAACCGTGAAGATCTGATGGTCAGCCGACCTAACACTCACCGACGACAGCGTTTCGGAGCTGTCTGGGATAATATACCCCAAGACGAAAACGGAGGCCGTATTTCCCTCTTCCAAGCTCGTATCGTTTGAAAGGGCCTGGCTATTTGATGCCGGATGTCACGTTAACATGCTCTCGTTTTCTGCTTCAGCGTTGTCAATCTTTTCTCAAATTTTGTTTTCTAGGCCCAACTCAATTTTTTGAAAATCTCTCCCCAAAAAAGCAATGCCCAGTCGGCTGGGACAGTAGAATACACCGACTGCACCTTTGCAGAGGGATAACCCTTAGTGGGTTTCCTGGATATGACACTAAACAGTCTGATGGTGAGGTCCTGGTAATGCTGGGGCTTTGGGGATTACGGAGCACCCCTTCGTTGCCATTGCTCCCAGGTCCACTCTGGCCCGGCGTGGTAGCACCTGATAGGGCCTTATCTATGGCTTAAATAGAAGTAACGACATACTTATTCTAAACTGAATTGTTTGACTAAACTGAATAGTTAGAAATTGTAATGTTTTTTGTTTGGTTTTTTTTTTTGTTGTTTTTATTGTTTTTTTAACAATTAAACTGTACTTACATTTAAACTGAGTGCTTATGCTAAACTGAATTGTTTGAAATTGAACTGTTTTCGACTTTAAAACTGTACTTAAGCTAACTGAATTGTTTTGAATAGAACTGATCATTTACATAAAATGGATTTGGCGTTAAATAACCTACAAAGGTTGATATGCCATAAAACCCAACCAAAAAAGTAAAGTTTTCATTGGAAGTTAAGAATTAAAAATTGAATTATCATAAGGAAAATGAAATTTGACTGGCCCCCATTTTAAAAATAAGTTAAATCTTTTTCATTAGGTTTTTCTTTAGTTTCCATTTCAACGCACAGTCGAATAGGAAAAAAATGAGATAAATATTACCTCCCTTTTTACGATTATATTCTTAAATCTATAGTTTTCTTGCTTGCTATTAGAAAATCATAGAAAATATGAGCAATCTGGGCGTTTCGATTCCTCATTTGCTGAAAATGAACTGTAAAATTATCCTTTAATGAAGTATATCTTACTAAAACAAATTATGATTGAATCCAAAATAATCCCGCCAATAAAAATGTCGCATGTCATTTTGACACGCTTTATGAAAGAAGCAGGATTGAATAATATTTGATAAATTTTCTACTTTTGAATCTTCAAATACTGGGATTTTGGAGAAAAAAATTTTATTCTGAAAATCTTTCTTGGTGTAAACTATTAAATGTGTAGTATTCAATATGCTGAAACTGGTAATGACAACAAAAGCGAATGGGGTAGGGTGTGCCAGTGGCGGAATGGATAAAGGTGCTGGTCAGAAATCTCGATTTTAGGGAGTTTAAACTTCAGTTACGTTATGTTAATTTTCGGAGTCTTGAGGAAATATCAACATCGTTATCCTCTCTTCTATGGGTTAAACATTGAATGTTTTGATTTTAGGCCTTCATAAAGATGTAGAAGTCACTAAATAAGACGGAAAAAAAATTTGCGGGTAGCATTCATTTTGAATTTGAGTGATGCAACTACTGTTATAAAAGATAGGAAAACATCCCTTTCCTATCTTTCTAAATATATCTAAAGTCAAGGCGAATTATTTCAGATAAGGGACTTGATAATTTTTTTTTCAGTACCAAATTTGATCAAAGGAGACACAATGAAAAAAACCCTGGTGTCTGTTGAATTGTGTTGTGGTTTGGAAAGTTTCGAGATCTAAAAAAATTTTCCTGTGTTTATCTGTATGTACACAACCATATTGGAATCTTCAAAATAAAAATTGAATTTAGAAACTAATCCCAACTATAACGTGTGTGTTTGTATGAGGTTGTATATGTAAATATGGGTGTGTGTATGTGATATCTGTACACACACATATGTATACAGACAGATATACGCACACACGTGTGTGTGTGTGTGTGTGTGAGAGAGAGAGAATTTAAAATCATAAGGTCTCATGAGGATGATTTTATTTGTCGAAATATTTACAATCCCAATATGAAATTTCAGACACATCTGCTTTGAATTCAATATGGGTTTTATAATTTTTATTCGTTTTTGAATTTCATAATTTTCATGGTAGTAGCGACTAATTTTAGAAAAATTTTAATTTTAATTTTTTTTTTTTTTTTTTTTTTTTGTGGGGGTGATTTTTCTGACTAAAATGATGTATGGTATAATTAAGTGTAAACCTGAATTTTTGGAGAACATTTGAATTGATAAATTTTTAGAACTTTTATTTTGGCATCTTGTATAAAAGGTTTAGAATATTGAAGTTTCGTAATTGTCTTTGATAAGGTAATGACTATTTTGTTAATTCTTATGTCGATATTTGCAGTTGGTAAATTTTTTTTTTTTTTTTTAAATATTGTTTTATAAAAGTTTTAAGATATTAAAGTTGTGTAAAGGAATTTTCTATGAAGTCAAATTCATTTAGGAATTTGGGGTTCAAAAATTAAAAGTCTAATGGTAATCACCTTTTGATTAACCCTCTGTTTATTTTGGTGTTTTGCTGTGAGTAAAAATGAGTACCGGGTGCGTCTGGGGCGAGTAGAGAAGAAATTCTCATTTAGTAATTAAAAAAGAATGGAATTTGAGGAATTGACAAAGCTTTTACTTATGCTGTATGAATGGAACACCCAACGAGACTCGCTCACTGTGCATGGTTTGCGATTATAGCTTGCTAACCATCACACCACCTGATGCGCCCAACTGTTCCGTATAATAAAACTAATTGTTGCAATTAGTCACGATAGTCGAGGGGAATCAAATGAAATAAACATATTTTGAGCTATACTTAAAGTGGTCAGTAAATAAGAACTTTTTCCTCAAGCAGATTTTCTCATCTTTTACCACAATTTTTTAATGTAAATGTATCGTTATTTACCTAATTTGTTGAAGAAAATTAGGTACTTATGCACCTGTTATCGCGATAAAGCCGAACTTTCACTTTATTTCTTTGTACATTACAAAGAAGGCACAAGGCCTTAAGGTTTTGGGGGGGAGGGAAAGGGAGCGGTCATGCTTTAACTAAGAAATCTTAGGGAACCTAGCTAGCCACATTTGCCGACCCATTCAGCAGTACAATATAGATAAAGCCGAACTTTCACGAGCGTTTCCGGGCCGATAACGGAAAGAATCGGAATATGCCGAAACGCCTAGCCAATCAAATTCAAGCAGGCAGACGATAGAATAATTGGAACGTTACGAGAACGGTGTTAATCAAGCAATTTAAACATGAATTTATCGCAGCTAAGCGACAAACTACAATCTGTGGAAGAGGTGATACAATTCTGCCAAGAAAAAAACTTATTGGCAAAATTAAAAGTTGTCGGACATGCGAGCATCCTTGCCATTTAAAAAAAAAGAAAAAAAAAAGCTATGCCTGGAAATGCCGAAATACCAAATGCAGGACGTGGAGTGTATTGCGCGAAGGGAAGTTTTTTTTCTTCCCGTCCAAACTGGTTATTGCTCAAATATTAAAATTGATATATCTGTGGTCGCACGAAATGGCTACAGTTAAAAATATAAGACGTGAGTGCGGCATCAACTCAGCACATACCCTGACAGACTGGTCTTCATGCGTTTTGTCAGCATATTCCGATTCTTTCCGTTATCAGCCCGGAAACGCTTGTGAAAGTTCGGCTTTATCGCGGTAACATAGATGCCTAAGTACCAAAAATTAAATATAAACACTTTTTCTTTCTTTTTTCTTTTTTTTTTTTTTTTTTTTTTTTAATATCTAGTTGCCAAAATGTTTCTTTATATCCATAGATAAACATTATCAAGGTCTTTGTTCCTTTTTGAAATAAGATAAGTTAATGAAAAAGATGGAAAAAAAGCAATAGAACCATGTTTGAAAAAGAATGAGAAATATTCATTTAACCGAGAATTTTTTTGTCATTTTCCTTCTCTCTGCCACCATCGAAATAAATGGAAAATATCTTTTTTAAATTTCAAAGAAAAAACTTAAAATCCGTTTTCTTCAACTTTATATACATATTGCTGTATATTTTGAGATAATTTCGTATTTTTGTCAAAATTCATAAATAATGTACGTCTATATATTATGAATGAATTTACAATAATCAGACGAAGCTCCTTTTTACGTGAAGCGTAAAACCGTCGCTGTTTGTGACAAATTTGTCGTCGTTTTTCGATATCATGGTCATCACTCATTTTTCATGTGGTTTCTTGAAGAAAAAAAATTTATTAATTTGGCTAAGTTTTTCATTAGTTCTACGAATGTCACTCAAATACATCACATTTTGCGAATACATGAGTTTTATATAGAAATAATATACAGGAAAATTTTTAATGATGAAATCTAAATTCTGGCCCATGACATTGGTTGCGGCATTCGAGTATATATCGCCATTGTAATTAACTGATTTTTTTGTATTGGGCTTTTTCTTTATATTTTGTTTTCCGAGGAAGATTCTGACAAATTTTTCTAGTCCTGTTCATTGTGTGACGCAAAGACCCTAAAAACAGACTACCTTCCATCTTTTTTTTTTTCCTTTTTCTTTTAAAACCCTTTCCACATGTTTCAAATCGATTACAAAATGATGTACGTTCCAAGTAAATATTTCCAAATTAGACAATTGATTTTAATATTTCCTACATTTAAAAAAAGTATTCGAAATGTTTCAGATGAAATTTCTTTCGAGATTTATAGCAGACAAACATTATCAAATAAAAACATATGTAAGCCCCTCTTCTTGTCTGATACAGAAAACGGCCTTCCATATGTTTTATTAAACAATGTCGCTAAAAAGATTTCGAAAAACTGTCTTGCCGAATTGAAAAGAAAAATTTTAAAGCATTAAAAACTCCAAATATTTCCTCCATAAAAAGGCATTGAAATCTGTTAAAATTTACCAAAACCGGGACTTTAGATATTAAAAAAAATTGATTCTGATATAATTTTTCAGCCTCTTATCTTATTACAAATATTATAAATTCGGCCAACCTATTTATATTTTCTTAATTTCACGAAACTGGAATTTATCAATTCAAAAAAAAATACTCACTAGTACATTTTCTAAAAAAACTTTGAAAATAGGTCATTCTAAAAGTGAACTAGTACCGAAAATCTCTTGAAATCGGACATCTCTGAATCTTAGACATATAGATATTTTCTTTAAAAAAAAAAAACAATCGGTCATATTTAAGATAATAAATTTAGTATCTTAATGTGACTTTGTTTTTGTTTGTTTTTTTTAAGAAATTATTTGCTCTGTGGATTTTATTTACATTCAGCTCTTTAACTGGATTGTTTAAATTTTTGAAGACTTCATTAGTCCTGATTGGAATTTTTCCCTACTCTGGATTTCTTAGATTGAATAATGTCACACACACACACACACACACACATATATATATATGTATATATATACACACACATATACGTGTGTTCATTTCCCTCTCGCGAAGAAATAAACAGTTGTCACTCGCGTAATACAAGGCTCTTCTAACGAATTGAGCACTCCGGTCTCGGTTTGCGTAAATGTAAATGAATGGAAACATTTAACACATATACGTTAAATTCTTTCACTTACACTTGGATTGCTTGTGGCTGTTTCGTTATCAGGTTGGTGTAAAGTTGGCCAGGTTTCGATCCCAACTTGTTTTGCCACACTAATGAGTTGTAATAAAATGAAACGGTCTGTCTGTGGATGGCTAATCAAAATACTCACAGGCATACATAACTATATACCCAGACACACGTGTGTGTGTGCGCGCGCGCGCACATCATTGAAATTGAACACAATTTAATTCTGCAATATTGGTAAAAAAAAATAAACCCGTACGCCTTTAGAATAGGTGTGTGTATATATATATATATATATATATATATATATATATATATACACACTCACTTTTACGTACGAGTTTATTGATAACTTATATGTGAGTGTATTTACATTTCTATGAGAATAAATGTATACTTTCCAAGTTTGTGTGTATATGCTTATGCGTGAGTATATATTCGTATATTTATAAATCAACACGTATATTTGAATATATTTTTATATATACGTGTAAATATATTCATATATACACTCTAATATTTTTATATTTATACTCTTACACACACGTGTGTGTGTGACATTTTCAATATAAAAACCTGAATATCATTTTTTTTTTTCATTGAACAATTTTATACAATTTCTTTTTTTTTTTTTTTTTTTTTTTTTTTACCTGTATTAAATATGCAGAATTCATCTTTTTTTTTCACCTTCAATTAGATAATTCTTGCTAGTATGTCCGGTAAAAGATTTATAAATATCTAAAATATGTATTTAAAGATTTATTTTATATGCGTTTTCATGTGTTCGTAAACATGAGATCGAATATTACGAAATTTAATATTCGAAAAGCAGACGAAGACTGTTTTTCTTTATCATTATCTCTGACACCAAAACATCACTGACAAATTTGTCGTTCGGAGATTTGATGAAAGGTCAAGGTCATTTCTCAATTTTATGCTGTTTAATAAAAGCCCAGTTATTTATTAATTTCTCGAAAATATTCTATTAATATTGGCATAAACATTCGAATACATCAGATTTTGTGACTACATTAGATTTACATAGAAAAAAACTTAGTGGAAATTTTAAAAGGATAAAACCGAATAACTGGACCATTTCTCTTGTCACTGCGTCTCGTTATATATATCCGTACATCACACTGATTTATTTTATTTATTTTATTTTTTAATACTATAAGATTCTGACAACTTTTTCAAGCTCTGCTCAATTATGGTGCGCAAAGAAACTAAAAACAGACTACCTATTCCCTCTTTTTTTTTCCCCTCCATATGGGATTAAGTTCCTTTTTAACATTTTTTTTCTGATGGGTCGAAATACAAAATCCAGTACTTGGTGCCTTCGATGAGTTTACAGACTTTTTTGTATAGGCATTTAAAATTGTTGTAGACTCTTGAAAATTCTGTATGTTATGGCTATACATCTTATGAGATGACTGGCCAATTTTTATGATTTCAGGTTTAAATGAACAGCTGCAGCAGCAATTGGAATACACCTTACTAAAGCCTGATTGTCACTGCTGGTGAACTTCAAAAATGCTATCTGGATGTGAGGACACTTTAGTAGAACGATATGCAATAAAATTCTGTTTTAAACTTGGAAAAAAATGATGCCACAGAAACGTATGGAATGCTTCAGACTGCTTTTCGACCATCTTGCATGAATCGAGCATCAGTTTTTGAGTGGCATAAGATTCAAGGAAGGCAGGGAGTCTGTGAGGGATGATGAGGTGTGGGAGGAATAGGGAAGTCAAAGGGTTTGGGTTACTATGTTGAGGTTTTAAGGGAGTTCAGCAAGAGATTCCGAGGGAAGAGACCATCACTCTTCAAATCGGCTCAGTGGCATTTTCAGCAGGACAATGCAACAGTCCATAACTCCATCTTTGTCACAGACTATTCGACTAAGATGGGCATCAAAACAGTTCCTCAGCCTCCCTATTGTCCAAACCTTGCTCTCTGTGACTTTTTCTTATTCCCTAAGAGGCTGTCGTTATGAGACGATTGCGGAGACGAAAGAGGTTCTGACGAAGGTCATTAACACGCTCACACAAGAGGACTTCCGTTGTTGGAACGGTACAAGTACACTGCAGCCGAAGGGGATTACTTCAAAGGGGACTAGAGTTTCATACGAAAAGTCTGGGAACTCATTTAATGATCCTCGTACGTATTTACGGTGTCTTTGCAAAATGAACAATTGAATTATACATTTCCCGCACTTAAAAAATTAATTCAATTTCTTCTGTCAGGATTTCTTACGAGATTTATCTTTTGATATAAATATATTTAGTTTCCAATGAAATTTATAACCTAACTATTTTTCTGCTATTCATTATACTCGTAAATCTTTTATGGAGAAAATTCGCAGGTAAAAATTAATACTCTTTGACACACTTATATACGTTTTAACCAATGGTATGATTTCAACGGGAATAGATACTACACGCTGATCCGAAGCGTAAGTGCTGTAAAGTGAAATTTTGATATAAAACAGTACTGATACTACTCACCTACGATCAAACAGTGGGTGTTTCAAAGTTTGATTCCGTACAGTTCACATACGAACTGTACACTGAATTTATTCCATCCCAGGCTGGCCTGTTCACTCGCGTGATGAATAGTCAAAACAGGGGAAGGTACGAAAATATTTCGAAATAAAAAGGTCCACAAAGAAATTAGTATCTTTTAAGAATCATTTATTTCGTTCTTACTTTCATTTCGACTAACAAACCTACACGAATGAACTAGTCTCATTGTGTACCCCCGCCTCTCCATCATCAGGCAGAGAAAAGATATTGGAGAAATCGAAAGAGATATATATATGTGTATATAGTCCAAAGAATGTTTACGTTAGGTGTGTGTGCGTGTTGATTATATTTTCGTATTGTTGCATGTTGCTGAATGTGATTGTTAGTATATGTGTATGATACATGTGCCACGTGGCAGATTTAAGGTTCTCATGAATGTTTAAGTGAGACAGTTGGGTATTTGGCCGAATGAAAAAAAAATTTTGTGCATAGTGATGATTTTAACTAAGGGACAAATTTTTGTTCTGCTGTAAAGAGGATTTGGCATTAAATAACCCACAGTGGTTATTTCCTCCTTATCTATTATAAATATTCCCTAATTTCTATCGTCTATTTAGTGTTAACAACCAATTTCTTTATCCTTATATATAGCGAATCCGAATTATTTTGCATGAGGGATTTTGTAATTTTATAAGAGAAGAAATTGAAAAACATTAGCTTTTATCGTATTTTATTTTGAAATGATATACAAGCCGGAAAACACACACACACACATATATATATATATATATATATATATATATTACAAGAGTGGTGTCACTAAATCACTTTATGGGTAAGTGTCGAACCAAGTGCAATATAATATGGAGAGTGCTCAATATCTAGAATAGAGCTGCTGTTATTATTATTATAATAATAATAGGTATATATATTTCATTCAATATTCCATGAATTATATAATCTTATTGAAGGAAATTGGCATTAGTTTTCAAATAATGTTTCTCCAAACATTCTTTGTCATTTCTATTTAAATCTTACTGTCCGTTTAAAATTCCTTGTGTAGGTTACGGCAATTTTTTTATCCATTTTTTTTTTACAATCCATATATGGAATTTCTTGGGTTTCTCTCTCTGGTTTCAATTTGGTGATATCATTTTTACATTTTCAATTTTGTAATTGTCTTTGATAACGTAGTGACAGTTTTCATTCCAAGTTTAATTCTTTTCATGTTAATATTTGTTGTTGAGAGGGTAAATTGAGATTTTTATTTTGGCATGTTGTATAGTTAAGGATATTTCTACAAATTCACCTGTTTAGAAATTTGGGGGAGCAAATCCTAAGAGCCCAATGGCAGTGACTTATAACCCTGTCTTTATTTTGCTGTAAAAATGTATGTGATTATTTTTTATTTGTGGTGAACTCTAAATTCTAATTCTCATTTATTTGAAAATTATCAAAGAAATTTCAAGAAATGTTATTTTACAATTCTTAAGCAAAATCAAAACGAAATTGAGTTGTTTGATATGTTATCTTTGTTCAGTCATTATTCCGTAGATAAATAAAAATTCCGGAAAATGATTGAATCGAATATCATTTTAAACAAAAATACAAATTTGGTCTTTCAAATTTTGTTTCAATTGATTTCACATAGAAGCTCTACAGTCGATCAATTCAACCCAATGTTGGCCTGTCCTGTCAGCTGTGATTTTAGTTGCAAAGTTCAAACTATTTGCCAATTAAGAAAAAAGTGTTGCGCCGAAATAGATTGAGTCTTCGAATAAGCGTATTAAAAGTAAAGAAAATATCCCAGCTTCTAATTCAGAATGAATTAACTTTATTAGAATTGACGAAGCTTTTTGCAAATTACTACTTTTATTGAGAAGACAGTTTGCGACGAGTCGCAACAGTCGAAGTAAATCAAATAAAATCAACGTATTTGAAGCGAAACTTAGTCGTACGAAAATATATTTTTTTTCCTTTCGCAGATGGAGCAGAGAAGCCGAACCCTGTTTTCTGAGGTAGGTGACTTTTTTCTTAACTTTTGCAATGATTTTTAATATAAATTGCGTATATCTATTTTGTTGAACAGAATTGAATATAAACGTTTTTGCCACTTTGACCTCCAGTTGCCGAAATATTTTCATAGACGATTTTTTTTTTTCGAAATCAATTTAAAAGATAAAGCAAAAGATAAAAGTAAGCAAATAAGATTTAATAAAAGAAAAAGAAACGAGTTTTAAAAAAACACGAGAAATATTCAACGGGGAACAATTTTTTCTTTTTTTTTTTTGTCATTATCCTTCAATTAAGATATTTCCTCTGCCATACCCGAAAAAAAAAAGTTCTTGCAAATTAAAAAAAAAAAAATTCAATTTTACATACACACCATTCTATATTTTTACATAACTACATTTTTATGTTACAATTCATGCCTATTTGTATGTCTAAAAATTCAGACGAAGCTTGTTTTACTCGTAAAACTGTCCCTGTTAGTAAAAAAAAAAAAAAAACAAACTATACGTTTTGGGGTGTCAAGGACATCGTTAAAATTTAAACAGTTATTTATTAATTTGACAAATTTCCTATCTTTATTTTTATATATATATATATATATATATATATATATATATATACATACACACACTACATATTCTTATAATTCGTGTTTGTGTACGTTTATATATTGCGAATAAATGAATTTGCGATTATTAAACGAAGCTCGTTTTATGTTAAACTGTCCCCGTTAGTGATAAATTTGTCCTTTTTGGAGGTGAAGGTCATCACTTATGTTTGCTTTTGTTTTTTTTTTTTTTGTTTGGTTTTTTTTTTTTGTTTTTTGTTTTTTTTAATAAAAACTATCATTATCTTCACGAATGTCATGTATTCATAAAATACGGATTTAAGTTATATTCAGAAATAATATACAGAAATTTTTAATAAATTTATAATCTAATTTCTGTCCCATGACACTGGTTGCTGCATTGGAGTATATATTCCCGTTGGAATGCACTGATTTTTTTTTCTTCATATTATTTTTTTTTTTTTTCTTTATATTCTATTTTCCGAGTAAGATGCTTACGAATTTTTCTAGTCCTGCTAATTGCGGGGCGGAAAGAACTTAAAAACAGACTACCATCACCAACCCCGCCCATTTTTTTTTAATATATATTGGTTCTTTTCTCCTGTTTCTAGTCGGCAGGATTACAAAATCATTGTAAATTGGACAATAATTTTAATACTTTTCATTTTAAGATTTATTCGAGATGTTTCAGATAAAATTTATGATATTTACCAATGGTGACACGAGAAAAGGGTCTTCCATAGGTTTTATTAATGACGATTAAAAAAGGTTAAACTGACTTACTGTATTTAAAAAAGATTTTTAAATCGTCAAAAGGTCTAATCTAAATTAGTTAATCATGAAAAGGCATTAAAATTATTTCAGATTTTTTTCTTTTTAGTATAAAAATCTCGGTTTGGATAAGTGTAATAACACTTTTAACCAAACAGATTTTTATACTTTAAAAAAAATTTGCTCGTGCTTCTATGGGACACATTGCTCAGGCATACCCCATGGAGCACAGATTACGAGTAAAAAGGCACGATGGGATAGTCTATCTCAGTCGTTGCTGGAGAGCCCGGGGGCTTGACGTCAATAAAGAGCCACGCCTCGAAACGTCTTCAGGCCTCTAAAAGCCTGATCTAATAATCAACAAATCCGACCACGTCTTCATAGTCTAGTAGGCCAAATAGACCATCTGCATTTTGAAAAAGTTGCCAAATATGCCAACTTGCCATTGCAATAATCTCTCAAACAGTTCCCTGGCAAAGAGTGTCACAATTTCTAAATCTTACATCTCCCTTTAAAAAGTGGGTTACTCAGGAATAAAATGGTATCTACCATGGGTTACCAGATATGCGGCCTAATGCCCAGCATCTGCCGTCACTAATAACTAACTATGGGTTGCTACCGGAGTGGCAATTTCTGTTTAATGTCCCTATTCTATTAGATACTTGTACATAGCTATCGGACCCTTGCGCACATAGGTATGAGGGAGGGGTCTGTCTGATCTCCTCCTAGGTTTACTTGGGACCCCTTTCTCTTCATATATATCTTCCCCCTTCATGTCCCACCTTCACTTCATCTATTTTCCTTCAATCTTTCCTATCACCTCTCTCCATTCATTTCCAATATCTCGACGGTCGGCTCGTGGATTTTTTTCACAACAGGATCGAAACATCTCATCTTGGCAGGGCATCGTCACTTTAGAGTGGGGGGGTCGACATGTCTTTGAATTGACAAGGAAGCGATGGGAGGGCTATTCCCCTAAAAAGGGGGCTCCTCAGGCGATAAACCTAACCCCTCCAAAAAGGGTAAAAGCCGACCAGATCCGTCCCGTTGCTACCACGGCTGACCGAAGTGTGACTCATCCACTGGATTCAGTTGTTTCTTCAACGATCAACTGGAATGAAAAATTCTGGCTCCCTTTTATGAATTTTGAGTTGACCCTTATTTGCATTAGCGTAACTCTGGTTCGCCGCCATGTTGTGTGCCTCGCCTACCACTTGCTCTGCAATCGTGAAAAACATAAGTAACCCTAAAGCTCTTGCTTCTTCTATGAAAAGGTTCTTCACACGACCTTCCCACTTCTCCCTGATCTCAAGATCACATAGGACAATGTGGGGCAGGTTTTTTTTCCGGGCCACTCCGTCTCGATGGTGCAGGTTCACTTATTGCTTCAGCGGTGCAAATTTCAGGCTCTTGCTCGCTGCTCCGTCTAATTGGCACCGACTCAGTTTCCTGAGTAACATTGTCTTCAGACGTATCGCTAAACTCCTCCCGTCTTAGGCCGCCGGGTGCACTACTTGCTGAAGAGTTTTCTTCCACTGCTTCGTATACCACCAGGTCTGCTTCATCATCTGAAGGGTCTAAAGGCGTAACATGATCCCTTACGGTATTATTCTCACCATGGACAGGGCGGATATCGTTCACATGGCGTGGTATTCCGTAAGCACAGACTATAGATTCTGGTCACTGTACCCCCTGTCAAATTGCGTCGTGCATCTTCCATGCGGGCTAATTATCCAAACATCTCTCACTATATAAAGGCTAGAGATTGTACTGTCCTGCAGCAGAACTGCATTGATACCCTTCAAACGGATCTTGTAGGTTAAGTTGGCTGGCGGTGTTGAACTCGTTTCATCATCCTTTGGCGTAACGTTGTGCCATTACACTGCCTCCTGGATTGAACAATGAGTTCTTATCACAATACGCTTTATCGTACGATGGGATCTTTCAATTATCCCATTCCTCGATGGTATTAAGGCACACCGAAAACGCAGAGAAACACCCCACACATTTGTAAGTTGTGCCAATCTTTCCCCCACAAAACGCCGCACCATTGTCAGTAAGCAGTTCATTCGACGACCCCACATCACAAAAAAACTGCTCTTTGATGCTGGCCGAGTCCTGGCGCTGCAATGGCTTCCAAAGGGTGAAACGACCAGAGCTGCAATCTATCAGCGTTAGCTATGGTTGATTTCCGAAATAGGTCACATCCATCCCAATTCTACTCCAATTTTCCGATACATCAAGCCTGGCCGGTTTCCAATACACCGGGGCTGGATCTATAGCTTGACACTCTCTGCATTATCTAACCACTGCTTGCACCGCTGCCGTAGGGACCTTTAGGTTGACCAGCTTCACAAAATACAGCGTTCGCTTCACAACAGGGTGTCCACTGGGTCGATGAATGGCCTGTATACGAGCAACATGTAGTTCTTCAACCACAGGGCAGTTTCTTTGGGTTCCACCACGGTGCGGATTTCTTCCAGCCATCGCTGCAGCACCCTAGTAAGTTGATCGGCTCGATTGTCATCAGACTTGACTAGCCCTACACGATATCAAGCTCGTATTCTGCGGCCAGTTCTGTGTGGCAAGCCGACGTCTAATTAACATTTCTGAGGGTACCTTGGTGCGCACTCTGGTCTGTCGTGAGAAGGTGTCAGATACCTAGCGGTGCACGCATGCAGAGTCCGTTATATATATCCGTATATCACACTGATTTTTTTCTTTTCTTATTTTAATACTGTAAGATTCTGCCAACTTTTTTCAAGCTCTGCTCAATTATGGTGCGCAAAGAAACTAAAAGCAGACAACCCATTCCCTCTTCCCCACTCCCATATGGGATTAAGTTCCTTTTCACATTTTTTCTGAGGGGTCGAAATACAAAATCCTGTACATGGTGCACAGCAAAGTTAATGTGCTTGTCTTCACGCATCGGTCTTAGCCAGCCTGCATCTTTTGCCATGGCTCCATTACTCTCCACAACGGCGGCCAACGAACTCGCATCTACCTAACATTTTTTGTCCGCTAATGTACCAGGTACCCTGCACTGGATCAGCCTGCGTCACATTCGCGATGATGTCTGTTATCATCCGGCTTAGGAGTGGGGGGGTCTTTTATTTCATCATCCCATCCAATTGCTAAGGCATTTACCCTCGGCTTTACAAATGCAGTTGCGACACGCAACCAACCGCACACTGGGAAATGTCCAGTCTATTTCCCACACGACGGGTAAGTAGACTAGAGACCGTTGAAAGCTTGCTGGCATGATGCCATCGGAGGTGCCCGTGGTGTAATTGTTATCGTCGTAGGAAATGAACACGGCGACACGAGTTCAAATCCTGGACGAGACTGGTTCCATTTCACATAGCACTAATACCCTTGGGAAAGGTATGAATCAATTATTCTCCCTCCAGCTATGGGTAAATAGGACAGACTAGGTTCTTCAGCCTTGATTAGGCAACTAGTCTAGGAGAAGGAAAACTCTGAATTCAAACCTGTTAAACTCCGCTTAAAAATTGACCTTGTGTCATATCCTGCCCGAGCGGAGGGGTTGGTAAATTGGATGATGCCATCGGAGTTTCCCTTGTTTCTCCCAGACTCACAATCCCAACACGCATGCGCAACTGTTCTGGAATCTTATTGGTCAATCCTAACTGCTCCAGATGCTCCTTAACGAGGGCAGCAGAACACACCTTCTCATTTACAAAGATGTCATCGATATGAGGGGGGTGGCAGCGTTAACGATCTGCTACATAACAGCATTGACAACAGACCGCATTATCAGGGGGTGCGACATTAAGCCCAAATCCCAACCGGGGGGAGACAATACCTCTGCCTCTTAATCTCTACTGTCTGGGACGGCAACAAGGACTTCTTGATGTGTACTTGCAGATAGACCCGGCGCAGATCCAGCACTGCAAATTTGCACCTTGCTGTCTCCACTCCCTTAACTTTTGCACGCAAACGTCTGCGCTGGCTGTATATGCGTCCACGTGCTCATTGAGCTGGAGGTAGTCCATGACAGGCCGAACCTTCAGTTTTCATGTAGAACGACCATGAGAAGGATCAGACCCTTTGCCGTTATCTGTCAACACTTGTAATTCTCGATCATACTCCATCCGAATCTATACAGAGGCAGGATACTACGACAACCTGTTTTTTAAAAATCGCCAGCCCATTTCCAGGATGCGGTAGATCTCCAATTGATCTCGACGTACTCAGCACTGAAGTCGGGTTCATTAATGGTGATTGCAGCACCAATTTGGTTTGTCACAGCAGGGAAATTTCACTTCCTCAATGCAAGTCAGACATTCTTCCAAGGACACTGTGATTGCATCCAGACCAAGCAACAAATCAAATCCGAGCAATTCTCCAACAATCAAAACTTCCACTGCGATTGGGATGGTGGAACTCACACTAAGCTCGACAGCTCCCACCCCACAGCTCTTAAGTGTGCTTTCACCCACCTTAAGCACGCGTGTTTCCTTTTTGTTTCCATTCCCGACAGCATTGTGTGCAACCAGTGTCCCTCCCCCCTCAGAGCCATTCGTTGTATTTCATCGATTCGAACAGTCCTCACAGAGAGTGCGCCATTTACTTATACTTTGGGGAGGAAACTGGCGCTGAATTCCTGCCTCTTGCCTGAGTCCCGGGCAATGTGTCCCTGTTGCTGAAATCGATATTTGGTTGGTCAGTTTGGTTTGTTTTATGGCATATCAACCTCTTATGGGTTATTCCATGTCAAATCACGCGTGTGTGTGTGTGTGTGATGGCCGAGGGATTTCGTTAGGCTGAGAACCTTTCGGCTCAGTGCATGGGTTACTTAGGTGCAACATTAACGCAGGTGTTCACACGCGCGGGCGGAACGGACGTGTCACTCGGAGATGTCACAACAGCCCAAATGGGAAACGGGGCGAGAGAGTGAGGGTGACGTCACGCACTGGAAGCACGCGGAGGATTTGGGGGATTTTGAAAAAGTCAGTTGAGTTGAGAACTAGACACCGAACAAGAAGGGTCGACTTTCGGGGCTCGAATAGGCTAGACGAATTTGCGCGCTACGGGCGCCGCACGAGATGTGGGGGGAGCAGATGAAAAAGCTAGCATAGAAAGATTGTGCCTCATTCCTTATGTCGAAACCTTTAACTCAAAGGTAATAAAAGGTTTCGTGCCTGAGCTAAGAAGTCGTGTTTCGGGATTCCTATGTTCTATGTATATACTTTATGAACATTCTATGTACGTTTCGCACATATCCGTATCATGGCTATGGTACGCGTATATATAAGTGTGTATATATATATATATATATATATATATATATATATATATATATATATATATATATTGTAAGCGCATAATTTGTAGTTTAATATTTTTAGACAAATCAGAGCTCATTTGTTTGCACACAGTAATACTTGGAGCTATTTTAGCTAACACTAGTCCTTCTATCTAATATTAGTAATTTGTTTCCACACAGTTAAGTGATTGTAAATATGAAAAATACATCAGTCAACACTTTTGATAGTTTTTATTTTTTTTTTTTTTTTTTTTAGAAAGTTCAATGTCTGCTTAAGGTCCATTATTCTAAATAGTTCGTTCATGTTTTCTTTATTATAAAACTTTCGTCTAATGTTGTTTTATGCATTCAATCAAGATGTATTTTATAGTGTACTGGTTTCCACATGGATATTTAGAGGGAGGTTCATCTTTTAGAATGAAGGAAGTGAGTTAATCAAGTATGTCCAATGCGCAGTCGGACAAGGGTGGTTTCTTCTCTTCTGGTTTTATTAGGATCCAGCTTCCTTTCTTTTAAAATGGACCGTACTTGAAAGTTTGTAGTGGGTATTTTCTCCCATAATTGCCATTTCTTTGTAATTATTTGTCTGATTTTCGGTTTGAGGTCAGTATAAGATTTTTTTACCGGGCACCATATTGAGAGCAGCTTTAGCTAATGAATCCGTTTTATTGTCCCCTGAATCTCTATATAGCTTTGGATCCAGCAGAATATCACCTTTTTGCTATGGTTCATGGAATTGAGTTTGTTTAGAAGCTTGACAGTGAGGGGATTATCAAGTTTTATATTTTTAAGACTGTAGAACAAAAATAGTCTGAACTTTTTCTTGTTGAAACTAGTTTAAGTGCCAAATTTATTGCACAGATTTCGGCAAAAAATATGGAGGCCTCTTTTGGGGGGCGATTTTTCAAGTTTTTCTTGTGGGGGAACTGCTCCACATCCGGTTCCATTGCTGCTTTTGGAGCTATCGGTGAAAATTTGTAAGGGATTGGGATATCTCTCATGAATGTTTAGTTCCTCTTTGTAGGTTAGGGGATGAGTTTTATTTTTAGGGATCTTGTTTAAATCAAGGATAACCACAGACTGCTTTAGTAGCCAAGGAGGAGGGCTTAGTTGTATGGTATCATGAATGTTTGTGAATGAAATCTCTTCCAGTATGTGATACCATTACCTCCAAGTAGTCTCGTATGCCTTCTCTAGGTCAAAGAATATGGCTACAAGATATTGTTTTTTGTATAATTACTTCTCGTATGGAGGTTTCTAATCTAACCACGTGATCTATTGTTAATCTTTGGCTCCTAAAGCCGCATTGGAAGTTAGTAAAAAGATTATTGGATTCTATGAACCAAACCCACCTTTTTATTAACCATTCGTTCCATGGTCTTGCACAGGCAGCTTGTTAAAGCTATTGGGCGATAGTTTGATACATAAATATTATTCTTTCCTGGTTTAGGTATTGGGATGATGGTAGCTAGTTTCCATGATTCTAGGATTTTTCTATTTTTTTTTCCAAGTGTCATTTAATGCAGTAAATAGGTATACAAAGGATTTTGGAGGTAATTGTCTGAGAAGTTTGAAGTGAATTTCGATTCCAGTGTCGTGGGATTTTGGGATGGCTTCTTTCAGTTCTTCTAATGAAAAGAGTTCTTTGAAGCTTTCAGTGTTGCTCGATTTAGAATTGAGCATTTGTTTTTCTTTCTTGTCTTTATATTCGTGAAATTATGTGCTGGAGTTTGTGGAGGATGAATTTACTGAGGTCTCTGCTACTGTGTCGGCAATACCTTTTATATTGGCGACTTGAGTGCTATTTTTAAAGAGGTTTGAGTGGAGTAGACTGGTTTTTGCCAGATATTTTGCTAATCCTTTTCCTGGCCGTTTGTTTTGGTGCACGAATTAAGTTTTTCATAATTTTGCCAACTGATCTTAGCTTTTAAGTTTTCATTGCCTTAGTTCTGAACAGTTTAAAAGATGTTAGATTGCTTGTTAAGGTTTTTTTTTTTTTTTTTTTTTTTTTTTTAATTTGCGGAGGGCAGCATTTCATATTCTAATTGCTATTTTGCACTCATTGTTAAATCCGGGTGGGTTGCATCTGTTTGAGGGTGAGATTTTTGGTAAAGCTGCTATTGCATTTAATGTTTCAGGGAAATGTTTTATAAATACTGTGCTATTTGGGTCTTAAACCAGTCTTCTATTGCATCAGATTTTAAATTGTTGCCAATCAGCTGTTTTCAAGCAGGGATGTCTGTTGTCATGGATAAGTAGTGATTTCCAGTATTATGGGGAAGTGGTCACTGCCACAAAGATCGTCGTGGACTTTCTATTTGTAATCCATGTAGCTTGAAGGATCAGATTGAGTGATGTCGATAGCTGAGTAGGAGCCGGTAGATAGATTGAGATAAGTTGGAGACTTGTTATTTAAGATACGGAGATGGTTGCTATTGATTACCTTCTCCAGATCAGTGCCCTTTTTGTTGGTTTTAGAGGCACTCCCGTATAGTATTGTGACTTTTAAGGTCACCTAGTAATATGTGGGGTTTAGGAATTTGTTCTATTAGTTTAAGTTTTTTGTTGTTTATGGGATCATGTAGAGGTATAGAAATGGAGCCGATATTTACTGGTCTGTGAAGTGTAGTTTTGACAGCAATCACTTGGAGTTCACTGTCGATGTTGATTTGCTGTCGGGGTATGTCCTTCCTAACGAGGATGAACACATCCAGATGTTCTGTGTCCATCTTTGTATAAGTGATTATATGACTGAAAGTGTTTTGTTAAACTTGTTATCTTTTGAGGAATGTTTCTTCAAGACATAATAATTTGGAGTTATATTTATTCAGAAGTTGTAGCAGTTCTTCATAATTAACTCTAATTCCTCTACAGTTCCATTGAATTATTTTGTCGGGTATTTTTATTGTATTTAATCCGGGTAGTTCCAGAGTTATTGAGTGATTCATTATTAGTCCTTTGTTCCAGGTTGTTTGTTGGTTTATTCTTTTGGGTTTTAGATTTAGTTAATTGCAGGCTGCTCTGTTTCCATCTTTTCTAATATTCTGAGTTTATTCATCGTTTTTGTGTTTTCTGCTTCTTGTATTTTTGGTTTTAGGGAAGTTTTTTGGTTCTTTAAATGTTATTTTATCTGGAGAGGAGTCTGTAGAAGCGGGAGATCGTATTGGGATCTTTTGTCTTTTGATCTAATTTTAGATTTTTTATTGGCCGTGTAGATGGTGTTATTTTCTCCACTGTATCGGTTTTCCCTAATTGGGTCTGTGTTTTGGCAAATGACTCCTCTTTGTTGATGCATCTGTAGCTCTAGTGGTATCAAGTGAGGCTTTGATTTTATTGAAGTTTTCCCAATCGCCCGGCTCAAATTGGATTAAGGTTTTAATAATCGTATCATGCTTGTTGTATGGAGATTTATTACGTTGAACTGCATGGGAATAGGACATAGTCTTAGAGACTTCTACTAATTAACAGGTTTCATTGTAAGGAATATTATTCTGGTGTTTTATTGTTTAATACTCCTTCTCTTGCCTCCAACTCTCACAAGATCTTGCGTACGCCGGCTGATCGCCGCCACAATTGGCACATTTATATGGGAATTGACAGTCATTAGTGTGATGGCCAGGATTTTGTTGACCACATTTCCTGCACACTTCACGCACTTTACAATTATCCTCATAGTGACCATATTTTTGACATTTGTAACATCGCAATGGGTTGGGTATGTATTGCTCGACCGTCACCATTGTGTAGCAAACTTTTTTTTTGGTGGGGGGGATTCATTATATGTATTCGTTTCTCTTGCCCCCTCCCCCCCTTTTTTTCACTAATACTCTTTCCCCTTCAGTCACAACTTTTTTTTTTACTTCACTCTTTTATAAAGCTTTTTTTTTTCTTTTCGGTGATGCACAAGGAGTGCTTTACTTCTCACAACACCCTATTTACGTTCAGGGATCTATGGGGGGGGTATGTATTGACACTGATATTGTTAAACCTTGTCATTTTCAGTAGAAAATCAGCGTGTTTCCTCTTTTCCACCTCGACAAGAAGTTTCATTTTTAATTTTTTGACAGTAATGGTCGTTAAGTTTGTTTTGTTATTATGAAGGGTGATAAATTTGTAATTGGAGCACTGTTAGATTCGATGATTATGAATCTAGGGAAATGTGCTTCTGTTTCATTATCTGAAGAGTCCGATTCGTTTAAATTACATTTGAATGTTTTGTTTGAGAAAGGAGCCATATGTAATGTTTTTCACGGGTCCTATTCTCCACCATCCACCACATAGTCCAACTTGAGAAGGGAATGAACCAAGAGGAAAACCCATTCGCCTTGGCTGAGACGGTATACTTAGATTGAGAGCAAGATTTCAAGCCTCTGCCAAATTCTGTTTTTTTTATAACTCAATCTAACAGGGTCAAAAAGTCCTTTCCTCTTAATACAATTAACTTATCCCCACCTAGCACATATAAGATCAAAGGTTTGGCATTGTTCCGCATAAGCAGATTGGATAATACATTCGGGAGGGAGAAAATAAACATGTGCTTGGGCATGACCGAATCG
The DNA here is from genome assembly GCA_963585895.1 of Sepioteuthis lessoniana. Classification (NCBI taxonomy): domain Eukaryota; kingdom Metazoa; phylum Mollusca; class Cephalopoda; order Myopsida; family Loliginidae; genus Sepioteuthis; species Sepioteuthis lessoniana. The sequence goes on along the minus strand of OY757915.1, from coordinate 13,177,657 downwards.
GCCGATTGATCGGATCGGCCAAATTGACCGCTCGTCAGACCAAGTAAGGGCCAAAGTGGTGTGTTGTAAATCATTGACGACTCTGTCACCGGATCAATGACTGCTCAACCACCAGGGTTCCATCCTAGCGCCTTACGGGTCGCCACCCACAGCCAACAGGTGTCCTCATTAGGGGGGGCTTACACTTCTGCAGAGGTGCAGTCGGCATATTCTCTGTGTGTATTTAAGCAGCAAGTTATTATCAATTGGGGCTGTAAAATACACTGACTGCACCTCTGCAAAGGGGTAAGACCCCACCCCAATGAGTGTCCTGGATATGACGCTAAACAATCTTATGGTGAGGTTCCAGTTATGCTGGGGCTTTAGGAAATACGGAGCACCTCTTCATTGCCACTGCTCCAAGGTTCACTCTGGCCCGGCATGGTAGCACCTGATAAGGCCCTATCTATAGGTTTAATAAAAGTAACGGCATACTTATGCTAAACTGAATTGTTTGACTAAACTGAATAGCTTGAAATAGAAATGTTTTTAACAATTAAAACGTACTTACATTTATACTGCATGCTTATGCTAAACTGAATTATTTGAAATGGAACTGTTTTTTGACATTGAAACTGTATCTACGCTAAACTGAATTGTTTAACATAGAACTGTTTTGACATGTAACTGTGTAAACAAAATCTGTACTTATAGTAAACTGAACTAGCTCTGCTTGACTAAAGTGAATAGCTTGAAATAGAAATGTTTTTAACAATTAAACTGTACTTACATTTAAACTAAGTGCTTGATCCACTACTAAATGTAATGTAACAATATCTTGGCACCGCACCAAATCTTACAATGTCGCAACGCCGATACCAACAACGTTATATATATATATAAAATCACCGTTAATCAGAATTTTCCGTTTTGTTTTTAATCATAGGTCATCCCTGCTTTTAAGTATACTAGTTGGGTTTTTCAAAGGGGACAAACAGTCCAAAATTCATTAATCGGGCAAGTCCCCATGTTGATTTATGGGGTCATCTATTGTTATGTGTAAATCCGTCCTAAGTATATCTAAGTGGGGAAAACAGTTCAACAACTCTTTTAAAATTTAGTGTCTCCTCAACTTCTATGTACATCCGTCACGGGTCTATCTCAACGGGAAAACATTTTAATCCGGAATGTTTCCATGTATTTCTAATCTCCAGTTATCTCTGCTCATGTGTAGATCCGTTGAAGGTTTATCAAAGGGGGACAACAGCACAACATAGTTAATCCGGCCAAATCTGATGTTTATTTCGGTTGAGTGTCACTCCTGGGAGGGCCTCAAACAGGTTAAGGCACCCACTACGATTAGAGAAACTGAAAGCGTCCTGTATGGTGTTACTGTGCGCCTTTGGTGAAATTGTTTTAGCCAAGGGGACGGTGTTCGGTTGAAGGGAAATCTTCTGGTGAGGTCACTTTGGCCGACGCCACACACTCGGTTGACTAGATCATAGCGGTGTCGTTTTCCTTAGAAATGTTCACATTCCTTTCCGACGCATTGGCTTCTCCTGGGCCGATCACGATCGTGGCCGACGCAATGGCTTTTCCCCATTCGGATACGATCCTGACCATTGAGATAGCTTTTCCCAGTTTGGTTTCTTTGTAGGTTATTTAATGCCAAAGGTCTTCTAGAAGAACAGTAGTGGTACTATTTAACCCCTAGCTGGGTATTTGCCCGAAAGTGAACGTAATAGCGCGACTGGAGTACGAACTCGCGTACTACAATTCCGCAGTCCATCGCTTTCCTCATTACACCACGAGGACACCCACTAGCTTTTCCCGACTTTGTCCCGTTGAGCATGAGAATACCGTCTCGGCAGTCCTGGCGCAGTCAGTGGTGCCGTCTGTACCTTAGAGATGGACTGCGGAACAGGATTTTTCGCTTACTAACCCAGAACCACTCTCCATGGGTACAACCCCGGAGGGAGGGAAGTGTAGTGAAAGGCGACAACCAGATGATTGTTGTAGGGAACAAATTTGTGAAAAGGGGTCTGCTTAGTTCCTTCCTGCTTCTGTTGAATAAAATGTCACCGAGAGATTTATTTCCAAAATTAAAATAAAAAATGGTCGGAAATGAATACTACCCTTTTATTTTACCTAAAAAGTGTGTGTGTGTGAGATTTATTGTTTATAGACGGGGGGATGGGAGGGCAACCAAACGGAATTTTTTTCCTTGTTTTTTTCGTGTATATATATTTCGGGGCTTTTCTCCCGTTCCCATCATATCCACTGTAAATAAATCATTGATTATATCATCCATCACTTTCGGGTTTTAAGTAGCTCTTTTTCACAGAGCAAAAGTGGTATTTTGGTGGTTGCTGCGCATATGGCGATGGACGATTGGTTATATATTGTATTGTTGAATGGGTCGACGAATGTGATTAGCTAGGTTCCCAAAGAAAATAGTTATAAGACTGCTCCCTTCCCCTAAAACTAAGGCCTTGTGCCTTCCATTTTTTTTTTGTATTTTAAAATAAAAATTGGAAATAAAGTGAGATTTATTCTTACTAGCTCACTTGGTGAGTTAATGGGGGACCAAATGTTGAAGTATTGTTAGTGCTCAATATCAATGATAGAGCATTTACATAGAGAAATATCTTCATACAATCGTCGGACGGTGAAGATTTAAAAAAGGACTAATATGGTTGGGGTTTTTTTTTTTGTTCGAAAAGTTGGGGTAATTTGTGTTATTGAAAGTTTGTATGTTTGTCTATGTGCTGTTGCTCGTGCGTAAGTATCTATGTACTGGCATGCATCTTTTACTTAATTAAATATATTTCCGCTCCCTGTTGGTGGGGAAAGACTGGGGGGGGAAAGGTATAGTGAGAAGGGAAGAGTGCACACACATCTCCACATACACATGTACTTCTATATGCAAATTTCATTAAACATAATAGAAATTTTATGCCTACATATTTTCTTTTCGATCCATTCGAATTCCCGTATTACTTTTATCGTATTCTGGGGGAATTGATTTATGTATTGTCCATAGTTGTATGTATCCCTAGTACTTTCTGCCCGACTTTGGGCCATCATCAGGGGAGGATCTTTTACAAAAGTGATGACAGTGTAATTTGTCTCTTCACGAGATCACGTCTGTATTCCAAAGTGCTGTTATATTTATATAACAGCACTTTGGAATACAAAGTCGGGCAGAAAGTACTAGGGATACATACAACAATGGACAATACATAAATCAATTCCCTCAGAATACAATAAAAGTAATACGGGAATTCGAACGGATCGAAAAGAGAATATGTAGGCATAAAATGTCTATAATGTTTAATGAAATTTGCATTAACGAAGAAATGCTGTGTGTGTGTGTGTGTATATATATATATATATATATATATATATATATATATATATATATATATATATATATATTGTAATATTTTTTTTATATTCTCATACACATAATTTTTTTTCTTCGTCACAATTTTCTCTATAAAGTCTCGATAGAAATATTTTAATCAACAAATTTACGCACAAACATTTCTTTCACTTTGACATTCAGTTGCTGAATTTTCTAAAATATTAAATGGGCAGAATTTTGTTTTGTTTTTTTTTTCCCTTTCCGTGAGGTAAGTTGCTGCCAACATGTTCGAGTAAATCTTTTTAAATATCTTTACTATATTAAGATACATTTTTAACTTTATATACGTTTATATCTATACGTGTGTGTGTGTATATATATATGTGTGTGTGTGTATATATAATGTATATATATATAAATTTAATAATCGACTAATAGCGTTTTCTTTTAACATCACCGACAAATATGGTGTTGTTCACAAGTAGGTTTAAAAGTGAATATTTATTAATTTGTCTAAAACATTCAATTAATATTTACCTGAAGATTATTCTAGTACAATAGATTTATCAAATACACCAGATTCATATAGAAAAAAACTTAGAACAAATTTTAAAAAAAGAATAAAACCAAATAACTGGACCATTTCTATTGTCACTGTGTCCCGTTATATATATATATATATATATATATATATATATATATATATATAGCTGATTTTTTTTTCTTCTCATTCATTTATTTTATTAGTAATAAGATTCTGACAAATTTTTCAAGCCCTGCTCAATTGTGGGGCGCAAAGAAACTCAAAACAGACTACCCATTTACCCCCACTTTTTTAAAAATTATATGTTAAGGGATTAAGTTCCTTTTCACTTGTTTGTGATTGATCGAAACAACACCATGAACGTTTTTATATCTTCCCAAAATGAACCACAAATGAATTATACATTTCCTACATTTGAAAATTAATTCGAAATGTTTCAGAATTTCTTGTGAGATGCAAATATCAATATAAATATATTTTAGTGTCCAATAATGAAATTTACGTAAAAAAAAATATTGTCAGTTATTCATTATCTGTAAATATTCTGTAATGAAGAAATTCGCTGTTGTAAGCCTTGAATACACGGGCTTAAACCAGTGCCAGTAGGTGTCGTCAGTGATGGGTCATTGGGGAGTTTCGGGTCTTTCAACATCATACTCCCCTCACCAGAACGACCCCATTAGATGATCAATTTCTGAGTCACCTACCTTATACAACGCTTGAGGCCCGTGTATTCAAGGCTTACAACAGCGAATTTTCTTCATTGCAGAATATTTACAGATAACTGACAAAAACTGTAAAAATAGTACTCCTAGACGCACTTATGTTTTGTCGAGTTTAAATGAATAGTTGGATTTCAACGGGAACAGATACTGCACTCTGATACAAAACGTAAGTGCTGTAAAGTGAGAACTTGATACAAAACAGCGAGGACTGATACTGCCCACCTATTATCAAACAGTGAGGTTTTCAAATATGGAATCCGTGCAGTTCACATAGAAACTGTACACTGAATCCATTCAACCCAGGGGTGTGTTGCTTGAGGAACTGAACTAGGGTTTTCACCGTTTAGAGTTATTGCCCTTGGTGGGGGGGAACTGGTGCGCGGGAAATATAAAGTTGCTAGGAAGTAGAAGCAGTTCGGTTGTTGTGTTTTGGTTAATCCGTTGGAATCCTAAATACATATGACACAGGGTGACAAATTCTCTCGCTGAAATATACATACCGACAAATGTTTGTATATATATATATATATATATATATATATATATATATATATATATTGAGATATGTGCGTGTGTATATTGGCGTATGTTTTTTGTTTTGTTTTTTTTTTTTTGTGTGTGTAATAAACTGTTCGGTACATTTTTTTATAGTACACATAAATATATACAGATATACATTTGATTATGTATTTTTACGCATAATGGGGGGGGCGGTTATATAGTCATCCGTGACTCTTAACTGTTGCAAGATGTTTCAAGCCAAGGCTGACAATCAGCTGACATCCTCTTGGATGTCTGACCACAGAACCATCGTCTTTTCTATCGAATTGAACAATTTTTTACATGTAACAATTTACAAATAGGTTATCGGCTACCGGAGAGCTAAATCACTGACAGTGTGGTTTTATATGAAATCTTCAGTATGGTTAGATCCTGCGAGATGCTTCAAGCAACTGGACGTATTTATATACACGTACATCAATATATATATATGAACATATTAATGAAAAATTACAAGGTCTCTCGATGATTTTCGTTGTTCATCCCCAAGATATCTAATTCAGTAAATAAACGGAAATAAGTTTCTTCAGGCTACGGCAATTTCAAAGAAACTCGTAAATAAATAACGAACATAATCCTATATATAATACCAACATGTGTAACATGTATATAATTTGATTGTCTAAACTGATGAGATAAAAAGTAAATAAAAATAAGTTAAATTATATTGATTTTATTACTTGCTGTAAAAAAAGAAAAATGAAATTCAATGAAAATATTGTAAGAATCAATCCTAAAATCGGTGTAATTTGTCTTATTACATCCGTCTTGTTACTTTTGTTAAAGTAATTTCCAACTATTTTGAAGGTCAGATTCATTTTTTTTTAAGTAAAGAAAAAAAAAATCAGGTGTGAATGGAATGAAGCATTCTTCAATTGGGAAATGTTGGAAGAAAATAGTACGCCATATTACATCTTTTAAAGTTTCCTGAGGTTTTGATTTAATTTAACAAAAAATACTTTAAGATAATTAGGGAAAAAATCAGTATAGATATTTGTTCTTCGTAGATTTGGACATATCTATAACAGATTCAATAGAAATGTCATGAAAGAAGTTTTACTAATCAAAACATTTAAATTTTAGAACAAGAAATAGGAAGCTCTTAGATATTTGTATATCTATTTATTTTCCCAATCTGTTTATATGTATAAAAATGGATTTGGCATTAAATAACCAACAATGGTTGATATGCCACCAAACCAAACATGTGCGTGCTTTAATTTAGAAAACGGTTTGCAATTGGTCACATCAACCGAGAAAGATTAAATAAAAATCAAAATTATCTTTACCAATACTTGAAATGATGAGGAACGAAGATTTTTTTTTTTTTTTTTTTTTTTTCGATAGACCGAGCAGCAAACAAGAACCCCCGTTTGCTACCGTAGGTGGTTTGTTGTTTGTTTTGTTTTTTTTCATCTTCTGCGACAATTTTTGAGATGAATTTTACCTTTTTATCAGACATCTAGTTGCCGAAAGAAATTACTTAGTTTATCGTCATCAAGTAGTGTTTTCATGTTTTTGTTTTTTTTTGTTTTTTTTTAAATACAACTAAAATCAAAAAGACCACAGAAAATAATTTAGTCTTAATTAAAGAAAATGAAACGCATTTAAAAAGAATATGAATATCCTCATTAAACTGGATCAAATTATTGATGTTAATCTCACGCTTTCATTTAGATCATTTTTCGCGGAGTGGCTTACGAAAACGATTTTAAATTACAAAAAGAACTAAATATCAGTCTTCTTGAATATAATACCAGCGCATATATATATATATATATATATATATATATATATATAGTTTGATCAAAGGACAGTGACGAAGTTATCGTTAAAGTAAATAAAGGTCAAGGTTATCTCTGACTTTTTATTCTCCAAAACAAAATAAATCTCATTTGTTGCTTTATATGTCTAAATATTTTAATGATCCTTTTCACGAAAAGGATTCTAATACATTATATTCTACGTATATATCAGTATTAGAGGGAAATAAAATAGAGAAAATTTTTAATTCGGGTGAAATCATAAATCTGGCCCATAACTGTTGTAACGATATTCGAGTATATATCTGCTTTGTAAAGCTCTGATTTTCATATTGTTTGTTTTCTATTTGTTATCCTTTTCCGAGGAAGATTCTGACAAATTTTTGAAGCCCTGCTAATTGTGGGGCGCTAAGCACCTAAAAACAGACTCTTTTCCTCCAAGATCCTGTTTCTGATCAATGGAATTAATTAAAAAAAAAAAAAAAAAGTATACGTTCCAAATAGGACAATAATTGATTTTAATGTTTCCTACATTTGAAGATTTATTCGAAATGCTTCAGATAAAATTTCTTGAGATATTTATCGAAGGTGATATAAAAGGGAATTCTATAGGTTTTTATTAAACAAAGACGATAAAAAAGATTTTGAAAATCTGACTTGGAGTATGAAAAAGATTTTAAATCTTTAAAAGGCCCAAATTATTTCATAAAAAGGGATTAAAATCTATGAAAATCTTACCTTGCTTTTAAAAATAAAATAAATTCTGATATAATTTTTCAGCTCGTTATCGTTATAGAAATATTAAACATTTGGCCAATCTGAATTTTTTTTTTTCCAAATTTCATGAAATAGGGGACTTTTATCAAATTTAAAAAAAAAATTATTGCTCGAACACTTTCGAAAAAAAACATTTTGAAAGTATTTCCATCAAAAGTGAATAGGTAGCCAACATGAAATCTGACTTTGTTTTTTAAACTAAGATTTCCGAATATTGAAAATTAAAGTTGTCAAGTTGGAAACTTATCACAACTTATATAAGTGTGTGAGTGTCCCCCTCTCGCCGAGGAATTAACAATTGCGACTCACTTGATGCGAACGAATTGAGCCCTCAGGTCTCTGTTTGCGTACAGTGTAAAGAAATGGAAACATTTAATAAATATGTTAAATTCTCACTTACGGTGGGATTGCTAGTAGCTTCTGTTACCTTGCTGACGTAAAATTGTCCGGGTTTCCATCCAAGATTTTCATGTAACACTGAATTGTGATACAATGAAAGTCAGTCAGTGAATGATATATATATATATATATATATATATATATATATATATATATATATATATATATATATAGGTACACCTGGTGTAATGATTGGCAATCTATACTATCAAATTTGGACGAACGGGTTAGTGTCTCATTGGGTGCTTCGTAAATTACTGTATATTTTCTCCTAAAAAATTTATTTCCATCTTGTTAAAAGCATTGATATACTACTTCAGATCAAACAAAGAATGGATTAACTTTTTTTTTTTTTATTTACATCCTGACTAAGACAAAAGTAAGCCTAAACCTTCAAGTAACAATAGGTATCAATTATGACATGTGGAAAAAAAACTGGCTTCATCATACTTCAAATTTAAGAGGCAAAAATTAGCTACAATAATACCTGTCAAAAATTTGTTAAAACTTTTTTTCATGTTTGTCGAATTCGTATGTGAACTGTACGGAATAAAACTTTGAAAAACGCACTGTTTGATATGTGTATCGTATCAGTGCTAGTATTAGTATTAACATATCTTGACCAATACTTGAAAAGATGAGGAAGGTTTTTTGGGGGGGGGGTTCTACGGTAGATCGGGCGGGCAACATGAGCCTCTGTTTACTGTGGGAGGTGTTGTTGTTGTTGTTTTTTTGTTTTGTTTTGTTTTTTTGTTTTTGTTTTTTTTTTTTTTAATGTAAAATTAACTTTTTCATGAGACGTTCAGTTGCCAAAAGGAATTACTAATTCAATATAGTTTATCTTTATCAAGAAGATATTATCTTTTTATTCATTTATTTTTTATGAATTAAACTTGAAATACGACTAAAAAATAAGTACAACCTCTTTCCATTAAAAAAATAATTCGGACTTAGAAAAAGAAACATTTGAAAAGAATATGGATATCCTCATTAAAAGGGACCAAAATATTGTCAATCTCTCGCTTTCATTGAGATCATTTTTCGCGGGGTGGCGTAAGGAAATGATTTTAAATTCCAAAAAGTGCGTTTTTCAGTTTGATTCCGTACAGTTTATAAAAAAAACTTTTTAATAAATTTTTGGAGCTATTGATCATATGTAAATCAAACCTGGCCGATAAAATGAAACGCAGTTTCTTCAAGGCAGCGGTCGTGTCGATACTGCTGTATGGATGCACCACTTGGACGCTAACAAAAAAGCTGGAGAAGAAGCTAGACGGCAATTACACAAGAATGTTGAGAGCAATATTGAATAAGTCCTGGCGGCACCAACTATACGGCCACCTACTTCCCATCACGAAAACTATCCAAGTTAGACGAACCAGACACGCAGGACACTACTGGAGAAGCAGACGAGCTCATAAGTGATGTATTCCTATGGACCCCCACATATGGCCGAGCAAAAGCAGGACGACCAGCTCGAACATACATACAGCAGCTATGTGAGGATATGGGATGTAGCCCTGAAGACCCGCCGGATAGGGAGAAGTGGAGAGAGGGTCAGGGATATCCGTGCTAGCGGTACGACATGATGATGAGATTTAAAGTATGATGAAAGTGGTTGTTATTTTAGATGCCATAATATTTTGAATCTTATTGTAACTCTTTTTTTTAGTCGGGTCGTAAATGTGAATAATTATTTTAATCGATTTATTGTCTGATCTGGAGAAGTCCAATTAATTTTTTACCGCATTGATTTATATCAATGCTTTTAACCTTCTTCTTCCGAATGAATTGAGCACCCAATGAGACGCGATGGACTGCGGAATCGTAGTAAGCGAGTTCGTACTCCAGTCGCGCTATTACGTTCACTTTCGGGCAAATACCCTTGGGAAAGGTATGAACCCCCATCTCCTCCCAGCTATAGGTTAAATAGTACCACTACTGTTCTTCTATGAGAATGGCTTTGGCATTAAATAACCTACAAAGGTTGATATGCCATTAAACAAATAAACCAAACCAATGAGACACGAACTCCTTCGTCTGTTTGCCAGTATAGTTTGCCAACCATTACACCCCCAGAGGTGCCTAGCGCCCTCCCCTACACCTTGGTGTAGTAAGCTATCGAAAAGGGAGCCTTCGGGTCACCCTCGACTATGGTCGCCTACTTATGAAAGAAATAAAAAAAAATATATATATATATATATATATATATATATATATATATGGTGTGTCATCCACTGACTGACTGTTTTATTGTATCACAATGAAGTGTTGCATGAAACAAGCTGGGATCGAAACCCGAACAATTTTACGTCAGCTAGATAAAATAACAGCAATTATAACACCAGCAATCCCAACCTAAGTGAGAGAATTTAATGTATATGTATTAAATGTTTACATTTCACGCAAACGGAGACCCGAGTTTAAGTTTTTAACGGCATATCAACCTCAGTGGGTCATCTAATACCAGATGGGTTTTAAATTGGCTTTGTTTTTTGTGCATGTTTTAGGGTTTAGAATTTGACTTGATTTTGATAAAGAGGCCGGTTTCTTTTTTAGAAAGCTTAAGATTTTCTCTGGTTTGGAGCTTTTGAAGAAGTCCTTTAAATTGTTTGTTTGGTAATGTTTTGGGCGAATTTTTCGATATCTATCAGCATCTTCGGAAGGAGCGCCTTGGGAACTATATAGACGCAACTCCTCAATTTTCCTGGTATTCGCATCAAGCAGTCCGGACTGACCCCCCAAAAAATGGTTTGTTGTTTTTAGGATTTTTGCACCCTGCAATATCCGAACGGTCCGAAATGCACCACAGGAACCACATACCCGCAACTCCTCGATTTTCCTAGCTCACATCAAGCAGTCCGAACTGACAAAAAACGGTGGTAGGCAGTTTTTTTTGTTTGTTTTTTGGGGGTTTTTGGGCGGGGGTTGCGCCCGGCAATTAGCAAGGCTTCAAAAATTTGTCAGAATCTTCCTCGTAAAATGATAACAAATAGAATTTATAAAGCAAAAACCAAGTCGGATAATCTAGACCTTTTATTTACTTGCTTTAACTACAACTTCGTCACTTTTTTTTAAATTCCATCGATCAGAAACAGGATCTCTTTTTTTTTTTTTTTTTTTTTTTTTTTTTTTTTTTTTAAGTCTGTTTTTAGGTGCTTAGCGCCCTGCAATAAGCAGGGCTTCAAAAATTTGTCAGAATCTTCCTCAGAAAAGGATAACAAATAGAAAATATCAAGAAAAAACCAATATGAAAATCAGATCTTTACAAAGTGGATATATACTCTGATATCGTTGCCATAAGTTATGGGCCAGATTTGATTTCACCCTTATTAAAAAATTTCTCTATTTTATTTCCCTCTAATACTGATGTATTCGTAGAATATAATGTATTAGAATCATTTTCGTGAAAATAATCATCAAAATATTTGGACATATAAAGAAATAAATGAAGTTTATTTTGTTTGGGAATAAAGTCAGAGATAACCTTGACCTTTATTTACTTCCTTTAACGACAACTTCGTAACTGACGTTTGCAGGATGTACAGAACGGAGATGATCTTTGTCTTCGGTTCATTGTTTAAAAATTCCTAATTCACTTATATATAAGCTGGTATGAAATTCAAGAAAACGGATTTTTAGGTCTTTAGTCTTGAAATTTTAAATCCTTTCTTTACCCCGAAAAAAAAGCTCTCCTTTTTAGAAGTAAATAAATAGCGAACATAAACCTTTAAATATTACCAACATTAGTAACTTGTACATAATTTGATTGTTTAACTGACAATAACATATAAAAATAAATAAATAAAATAGATGAGTAAATAAATTCTATTTACGTTCCTTGCTTACTGTAAAAAAAAAAAAAAAAAAATGAAATTCAATGAAAATATTGTGTAAGGATCAATCCTAAAATCGGCTCTTTTTTTTCTTTTTTTTTTTTTTTTTTTTTTTTTTCTTATTACACCCGTTTAATTACTTTTTGTTGATCGAGTAATTTCTGACTACTTTGAAGGTCAGATTAATTTATTAAGTAAAGAAAAATCTGAAGGTGTGAATGGAATGAAGCAATTTTTCAATTCGGAAAAGTTGGATTAAAATACTTCGCCATCTGATATCAAATTTTAAAAAGTTTCCAGAGGTTTTAATATAATTTAACAAAAAATACTTTAAGATAATTAGGGAAAAATTCAGTATAGATATTTGTTCTTCGTCGATTTGGATATATCACTGACTCAATAGAAATGTCATGAAAGACGAGTTTTACTAATCGAAATATTTAAATTTTAGAGCAAGAAATAGGAAGCTGTTAGATATTTGTATATCTATTTATTTTCCCAATCTGTTTATATGTATAAAAATGGATTTGGCATTAAATAACCAACAATGGTTGATATGCCACTAAAACAAACAACTGCTTTGAGAAAACGGTTTGCAATTGGTCACGTCAATCGAGAACGATTAAATAAAAATTAACATATCTTGACCGATACTCGAAATGATCAGGGAGGAAGAGAAGGAGGGAAAGGGGGAGTGGGGAAAAGAGGCGGAGGGTTTGGTTTGGGTTTTATGGCATATCACCTTTTGTAGGTTATTTAACGCCAAATCCATTTTCATGTAAATAACTGTTCTTTTTAAACAATTCCGTTTAGCATAAGTACACAGTTTGATTGTCAAAAACATTTCTATTTCAAACTATTCAAACAGTTATATATAACAATTCAGTTGAGTGAAAATCCAGTTTTAATGTCGAAAAACAGTTCTATTTGAAATAATTCAGTTAAGCATAAGCACGCAGTTTAAATGTAATTACGGTTTAATTGTCAAAAACATTTCTATTTCAAGCTATTCAGTTTAGTCAAACAATTCAGTTTAGCATAAGTATGCTGTTAGGGCCCTATCTATGGGTTAAATAGAACTGTCAGGTGCTACTACTCCTAGCCAAAGTGGACCGGAGAGCAATGGCAATGAAGGGGGACTCCGCATTCCCAAAAGCTCCAACATCAGATTTAGTGTCATATCCAGAACACTCGTTAGGTGGGGGCCTTACCCTTCTGCAGAGGTGCAGTCGGTGTATTCTACAGCCCCAGCCGACTGAGAAATACACAGTTAAATGTCAAACAGTGTTATTTCAGATAATTCAGTTCAGCATAAGTACACTGTATAGACGTCAAAAACAGTTCTATTTCGAGCAATTCAGTCCAGCACTAGTACACAGTTCGAATGTCAAAACATTTCTATTTTAAACAATTCAGTTTAGCATAAATACAGTTTAAATTCAAAAATCAGTATTGTGAAAGAAGCACGGTTTAGTTCTATTTAACCCATAGATAGGACCCTTATCAGGTGCTACCACTCCGGGTCAGAGTGGACCTGAGAGCGATGGCAATGAAGGGGTACTACGCATTCCCCAAAGCTGCAGCATTGCTGGAACCTCACCATCAGATTGTTTAGTGTCATAACAAGGACACTCGTTGTGGGGAGGGTCTTACCCTCTGCAGAGAAGCAGTCGGTGTATTCTACAGCCCCAGCCGACTGAGCAAAGAAGCGGAGGGAAAAGTTGGTGTGGGCTCTGCATTCGATTATCAAAGTATTTATTAAAATACCTGTGTATATGAAACTAGGAATATATAAATGGAAATGATAGATTTTGTTTTTACCCAACGGTACTTCGCTGACAAGAGGAAAATTACAATGGGGAAGGTGTGCTTCCTGTGCAAAAAGGTAAGAATCATCACTGGATTTGAACCTTAACCATTTGCACCGATGTGAAATAAACACAATTTCATACATAAATATGGACTTGGATTTTTTTATGAAGTTTTATCTACGAATTATTTCTTGTTGAAAATTAAACAGCATTTAAGCTCTTAAGAAAAAAATGAATATATAAAATGTTAAAAAATAAATCATTTATATAATTTCATAAGAAAAATATTCAATGCTTATTCCTAGGAAAATCCATATTATGTGTGATATTGCAACTATCTCAGCTGGACTTTTAGAATCAATAAAAAAAGACACAAATATAAGTCTCAACGTTTTTGTTTTGTTTTTTCTAGATTTGGACAAAAATTCTATTTTTATCCAAATAACCAAATTTTGATATAAAGATGACCAGAAAATTGAAAACCTAAATATTTGGACGTTAATGAATATTTCAGTGGCATGAATATTTCTCCACGTTCTTTTTTTAAACGCGTTTATTTTTCTTTAATTAAATCTGAATTTCCTCTTTTTTATTTTTTTTATTTGTTTTTAAAAGAAAGATATTGTACTCTTCAGTTGATTGTATTTTTAGATTATCTAATTTCTAAATAGAAGCATTAAGACATTCTTATTAATGATAAACTGTTAATAAAGAAATGTTTTTCGGCAATTGGATATCTAAGATAAATCGTTGAATTCGATCAGTAAAATAAACTAATACCCACGATTGTATATTGAAATGTTTCGCGAACCGTGAATATAATTACCTCCCTTGAAAAAGGAAGGCGTCGTGTTCTCCGCGGAGGAGTTGAAGAAAACATACACTGAAAAAATAGCTCTTCTAATGAATTGAGCTCTCCGCTAGCCGATAACGTATTTGTAAACTGTTATACGAAAAAATTGTTCAATGCAATGGAGAAGACGATGGTAACATATCCAAGAGGTTTTGTGTCTGCTGAATGTCAGTCTTGGTTTGAAACATCTTGCAACAGTAAAAAGTCACGGACTAATATACAGACAAACAAATAAACACACGTGTATATATATATATTATATAAAATGTGCCTATATATATATATATATATATATATATATTATTCACACACACATCTAAATATTATTTACTTTTTGTCAGTTAAACAATCAAATTATATGCAAGTTAAAAACGTTGGTACTATATACAGGTTTATATTCGCTATTTATTTACTTCTAAAGGAGTTATTCGGGGTGGCGTAAGGAAATGATTTTCAATGCTAAAAAACTAAACACAGCCAACCACGTTTTTTATTTTTGACCAAAAAAAAAATCGGTGGTAGGCAGTCTGTTTTTAGTTTTTTGCGCGTGTCGCGTTGATGAAAGAAAGTTTGTCGGGTTTTTCTTTTGAACGTGATTCGTGGCCATCTATAGCTAGGTCATGAACTTTGGTGGTGGAAGAAAAGGAATTTGCCGGACAGTATCCGCTACTGCTTTACTGACTTAATGGCTAGGCTTGGTCTTAGTTTGTGTGTGAATGGCTCCCTAACTGTGTTATTTACATCGTAATAGTGGATCAAAGAATCGTCCTAAAATTTTGGCGCGTAGACAAATCAGTTTTGTATTTTACTATTTTATTTTAAAGCCTAAATATTTTCTGTTAGTTGTCTTCCGATCCTATTTTTCTAGAATGTTCTATTCTGTTTTTAGCTGATTGGTTGAAAAATATAAAAATGTAACTTAAATGCTAATGCAGTTTTGATCCTAAATTTCTAGAATGTTCTTCAGTATGTTTTTATTTATTTTAAGACTAGAAAAATGTCTATCCCATACTTACAGCAAAATACAGAGGTTTAACTATATGTTTGTCGTATGACATATCAACCTTTGTCGGTTATTTAATGCCAAAGCAATTTTCTATAAATAAACGGTTCTATTTCAAACAATTCACTTTAGCATAAGTACAATTTGGTTCTATTTGACCCATAGACAGGACCCTATTAGGTGCTACAACTCCGAGCAAGAGTGTACTTTGAAGCAATGGCAATGAAAGTACTCATCATCCCCCCCCCCAAATCTCCAGCATTGACTTGACTTGACTTGTATCGGCTTTCACCCTGGTCGGGTTGAACCGGCTTCCTTCAGAGCAAGTGCAGCATCTCGAACCATCGCAGCCCACATTCGCTGATCCTGAGCCAGGTCAGAAGAAATGGCAAGCCAATCGCGATTCCATCGCCGAAGACCCACTACTTGGGGACCTGATAGTGCTGCTAGGTCATCCTTGACTGTGCTGGCCCACGTCTTCAGCTTCCCACCGACACGTTTTCGCCAGTTGGGGAGAGAAGTACATCTGGGCGTCGAGCTGCGTGCCCGAACCATCGGGGACGGATGGAAGAGGACGGAGGTGATGACGTAGAGTAGTTGTGGGCACACGATCGATTCGGAGGCATCGTAGAATATAACGAAGGCAATCGTTGCAGTGTTGAATCTCCAGCATTACTGGAAACTCATCATCAGATTGTTTAAGTCGTATCCACAACAATCGTTGGTGGGGAGGGTTTTTTAGCCCCCTGCAGAGAAGCAGTCGGTATATTCAAGAGCCTTAGCCAACTGGGCAACGTTAATCATAGCTTACAATATATATGTTCCCCACACTACTATGGGTTGAGCACTTAAATGGAGAATTTTCGGGCTGCAACATACACTGAAAAAATAGCTCTTCTAATGAATTGAGCTCTCCGCTAGCCGATAACGTATTTGTAAACTGTTATACGAAAAAATTGCTCAATGCAATGGAAAAGACGATAACATATCCAAGAGGTTTTGTGTCTGCTGAATGTCAGTCTGGCAATAGTAAAAAGTCACGGACTTATATATACACACAAACACGCGAAAATATATACGTACAAAAAACAGGCACCTATATATTCACACACACATATCTAAATATATCCAGAGACGTATTTGTCGGTATATATTTCAAAGAGATGTCAATGATATTTCAATCACGACTTAGAATAACTAGCAGGTCTACCAAAATAAACAGTTGTGACACACACACATATAGTATTTTAAGATTTGTACCCCCAAATTTCTAAATGCCGAATTTAACTCTATAAAAAATTCCTTCACTAACCTCCAAACTTTTATACAAAATGCCAAAATAAAAGGTTTTAAAATTTATCAACTCAACAACAAACACCAACATAAAAAGAATGAACAAACTTGGAATTAAAACTGTCAGTACGTCATCAAAGAAAATTACAAAATTGAAAAGAATAAAAATCATAATACCACATTGAATCCATACAAGTAATGTATGAAATTGCCGTAAACTGAAAAAACTTATATATTTCCGTTCATTTACTAAATTAGATAACCTGGGGATAAACTACAAAACTAATCAGAACCCCATGAAATTTTTCTTAATATATATTTTCATACGTGTGTATAACTACGTTCAGCAGTTTGAAGCATCTCGTAGGTTCTCGCCATACTGAAGATTTCTTATAAAACTAAACAGTCTGTTTGTGAAAGATATATATATATATATATATATGAGAGAGAGAGCATTGTGTCCAGTAGTGGGGCACTCTCGACCGGTTGTGGTTGCGTGCTGCATTGTTCGTTCGGGTGTGCTCCACCACTGGATACAGCTCCTCTGGCCTCGGGGGCGGTCCCCCCCCCAGGTTTTAACCCTCTTCGGAGGGGTTTGGTTTATCGCCAGGCGCCTGAGGTGCCCTGAAAACGGGAATGCCGACGGGGCCCATGGCATTTTTTTTAACTGCCTGTCGCGTTGGGCTTCGGCCCTGCGACCGGACCCACCTTAAAAACGGCCTCCTGTCACATTCTTAGGCTGATGGGGCGTAGGATAAATACAGCACTTAATTGGAGAATTTCCAGGTGACACTGAAACAATAGCTCTTCTCATGAATTGTTGGTTGGGTTTTATGGCATAACAACTTTTGTGGGTTATTTAACGCTAAATCCATTTTTATGTAAATAACCAGATCTATTTCAAACAATTCAGTTTAGCATGAGTACACAGTTTAATTGTCAAACATTTCTATTTCAAGCTATTCAGTTTAGTTAAACGTTTGAGTTTAGCATGAGTATGCCGTTAGGGCCCTATCTATGGGATAAATAGAACAATAATGTGCAACCACGCCAGGCCAGAATGGACCTGGGAACAATGGCAATGAAGGGGTGCTCCGTATTCCCCAAATCCCCAGCATTACTGGAACCTCACCATCAGATTGTTTAGTGTCATATCAGGACACTCATTGAGAAGGTCTTACCCCTCTGCAGAGGTGCAGTCAGTGTATTCTACAGCCCTGGCCGACTGAGCAGTACACTGTTAAATGTCAAAACAGTTCTATTTCGAGAAATTCAGTTTAGCATAAATATGCAATTTAAATGCAAAAATCAGTATAGTGTAGGAAGCACGGTTTAGTTCCATTTAACCCACAGATAAGACTCTTATCAGGTGCTACCACTCCGGGCCAGTGTGGACCTGGGAACGATAGCAATAAAGGGGTACTCCGCATTCCCCAAAGCTCCAGCATTACTGAAACCTCACCATCAGATTTAGTGTCATATCCAGGACACTCGTTGGGGGGTCTTACCCCTCTGCAGAGGTACAGCCCAGCCGACTGTGCAATCTCATGAATTGATAACGTATTTGTAAATTGTTATACGTAAAAATTGTTCAATTCGATAGAAAAGACGATGGTTCAGTGGTAGGATATCCAAGACGTGTTCAGTCAGCTGAATGTCAATCTTAGCTTAAAAACATCTCGCGGGTATTGCAACCGTAAAGAGTCACGGATGACATAGATATATTCAGTGACAGAACTTGTCACCCTTGGATTGAAAGGATTCAGTGTGAAGTTCATATGTGAACTGTACGGTATAGAAATTGAAAAAACCCACTGTTTTATAGTCGGTGGATAGAATCAGTGCTCTGTTTTGTATCAAATTCTCATTTAGACACTGCACTCTGATCCAAAGTGTAAGTATCTGTTATCTGTGCCCGTTGAAATCCTATGATTGATTTTAAACTCGACAAAACATTAAGTGCGTCAAAGAGTGTACCATTTCACTAAATATTTACAGATAATGAATAACAGACAAAATATTTTCTATGTAGATATTGTTGGACAGTAAATATATTTATATCAATATATCTCACAAAAAATTCTATTTGAAACATTTCGAATTAATTTTCAAATGCTGTGGTTCATTTTGGGAAGATATAAAAACGTTCATGATTTTGTTTGGATCAACCACAAACAGGTGAAAAGGAACTTAATGCCATAATATATAATTTTAAAAAAAACGAGGGAAATGGGTAATTTGTTTTTAGTTTCTTTGTGCCCCACAATTGAGCAAGGCTTGAAAAATTTGACAGAATAATAACCAATAAATATGAAAACGATCTTAGTCTGATTGTTGTATATGAAATTAGTGCACATACATGTATATAGACCAACACACAAATATAGACGTATATAAAATTTTAGAATGCGTCTTAATATAGTAAAGATATTTTAATTTTTACCCGAGATGTTGGCAGGAAATTACCTAACTGTAAGGGAAAAATGAAAACGAAATTCTGCCTATTTAAAGATTGTTTTAAAGAAATTTCAGTAAGTGGATGTCAAAGCGAAAGCAATGTTTGTGTAAATTTGATTAAAATATTCTTATCGAGACTTTATAGTGAAAATTGTGACGAAAAAAAAAAGTATATATATATATACACAAGAGAGAGAGAATACACTCACATTATTTCAATATATACACACGTATCTGGAGATATATATATATACACATATAGATGTGTATGTAGAAATATGCAACTATACATATGCACATATGGGTACGCAAATATATTGTGTGTGTGTGGAGGTACCCGTGGTGTAATGGTTATCGTCGTAGGAAATGGACACGGCGACACTAGTTCAAATCCTGGACTCATATGTAAATGCGTGTGCACTCTTCCCTTATCACACTCTCTTCCTTTGTCCCACTCCTTCCCACCAACAGACAGCGGAGATATATGTAAAGATACATGCCAATATATACACAAATATACCTATATAACATTTCACATTGCACTAATACCCTTTGGAAAGGTATAAATCCAATTATTAGGTAAATAGTAGGACAGACTGGATTCTTCAGCCTTGGTGAGGCAACTAGTCTAGGAGAAGGAAAACTCTGAATTCAAACCTGTTAAACTTCGCTTAAAAATGACCTTGTCATATCCTGCCCGAGCGGAGGGGTTGGCAAATATATACACACACATACACACACACACTCATATGTAAATGCGTGTGCACTCTTCCCTTATCACACTCTCTTCCTTTGTCCCACTCCTTCCCACCAACAGACAGCGGAGATATATGTAAAGATACATGCCAATATATACACAAATATACCTATATAGGTACGCGCTAGCAACAGCATATACACAAACATACGAAAGTTCAATAACACACAAACTTAGGCACACAAAAATAACCAACTTTTCGAACAAAAAATTAACCATATCAATTCTTATATTTTTTTAAATCTTTTTTTTTTTTAAATCTTTTTTTAAAATCTTCACTCGATCCGACGATTGCATGAAACACAGGGTTACAGACTGTACCATATAATTATATATTTCTATATGTAAATCCTTTATCATTGATATTGAGCACTATTTAACAATACTGCAACATTTGGTCCTCCATTAACTCACCAAGTGAGCTAGTAAGAACAATATATTTTTGTGTCTTATAGTGGTAACGGCGTCAAATGTATCTCCAGTTAGTTTGTTTATCAATCCACACTGCGCCCACGCTGTCTTTGAAAGATCTACAGAAAGGAATGATACAAATCATCCGGAATTTCTTCTGATAATCGGGTTATATATATATATATATATATATATATATATATCGTTTCCGCCTCGTCGGTAAAATAAGAATATAGTATTCATTTTCCCCTCAGCATGACGGGGTATGTATTGAGTTAGCGCCCACTTTCTTTTTCATCCTCCAACTATCACTAATTGGAACCCATTGACCCTCCCCCCAGTCTGCCGACCGTTTTTAATTTTGAAAATAATCTTTCGGTGACATAGTTACTTACAGCTCTTCCTGGATGAAATAAGCTTTTTCGCAAGTTTGTTCTGAAAGAAACATGACCATTTCGAAGGAAAGCGACACCACCATGATCTAGTCAATTGAGGTTGTGGTGTCGGCCAAAGTGACTGCACCAGAAGAAGACTTCCCTTCAACCAAAAACCCGAAAACCGTCCCCTTGGCTAAAACGATTTCACCAAAGGCGCACAGTAACGCCATTCAGGAGGACGCTCTCAGTTTCTCCAATAGTAGTGGGTGCCTTAGCCTGTTTGGGGTTCTCCCAAGAGTGACACTCAACCAACCGAAATAAACTTCAGATTTGGCCGGATTAAACATGTTGAGCTGTTGGCCCCCTTAGATAAATCTTCGACGGATGTACACATGAGCAGAGATTACTGGAGATTAGAAATACACGGAAACATTCCGGATTAACCTTTTTTCCCCTGAGATAGACCTATGACGGATGTACACATCATTATAAGAGATACTAGATTTTAAGATATGTTGAACTGTTTTCCCACTTAAATATACTTAGTGGATTTACACATAACAAGAGATGACCCCCCCAGGTTAAATAAACATGGGAATTTGCTGGATTAACGGTGATAAAATAGCTTTCTCTCTCAGATTAAAGAATAGAGATTAACGGATGTTGAAGTCTTTTCTCCCTAAGATAGACCTATGCCGAAAGTAATACATAAGCAGATTGATATCCGATTAAAAGAAACACGTGAACTTGCCGGATTAATGAATTTTGGACTGTTTGCACCCCTTAGAAAAACCTGACAGATCATCTCTGCTTTTGAGTATATCAAAGATTAAAAGAAAAACGGAAAATTCGGATTAACAGATAGTGAACTGTCTTCCTCTTTGCATAGACCTTTCAGGGATACACAACATAGGCAGGGATAATCCAAAACTTAAAAAATGGGACTTTCCCAGATTAACGGATATTCAACCGTTTCACCCCGCTTAAAGTTAGGACAGATGTAAACAAGAGTTGATAAGACATTAGGTTTTTGAAAAAAAATTTAAACTTGCCAGATTAAGTCCTTACACTGTTTTCTTGGAACTATTAGGGATGTATAGATGAATGGAGAAGACACTAGATTAAATAAATGTGGTAAATCGCTGGATTAAGGGCGATTAAACTGTTTTTCCCACCTTTAGATAAACCTATGACGGATGTAAAAATGAGCTGATGTGAGAAGAAATTTGGAAAAAAAAAAAACATGCCAGATTAAATGTTACGGAAATGAGTTCAACCTTTTATTGAAAAATGACGGGTATAGATTTGAGCAGATGTTAGACCAGTTTAAAAATAACAAGGGGAACCTGCAGGATTAATGATGGTTGAAGTATTTTCCCCTTTTCATAGACAATGATGGATGTAGATATGAAAAAATATGAGGCCAGATTAAAACAACATAGGAACTTACTGGTTTAACGCTGGTTCAGCTGTTTTTCTTTTTAATTAGGACTTGGACGGATGTACACATGAGCAATTTTAAAAACCAGATTTTAAAAAAATTATGAAATCTAGCCAGATTATCGTTTGTCTGTTTTCCATATTAAAATGACCTGTGACACATGTACATGTGGGGCAGATATAACAGCAAATAAAAACCAAACTGGAAATTACCGAATTAACGATTGCTGAAGAGTTTTTTTTCCCCCATTGAGGTAGACCTGTATGAATGTGGATATGAACATCTGTCATAAAACCATTAAAGAAACCATGGGATTTGCCGAATTAACGGCTGCTGGAAACTTCTCCCAGACAGAAACCTCTGACGGATATACACAAGAGCAGTCTGTTTTGAACATTTTTTCCCGTCTAAATAGCCCCACGCTGGATGTGCACATGGGGCAGCTATAAAACCTGATTCAACGAATATAAAAACTTGTCGGATTAACGGTTGTTTAACACTCTTTCACAGGAGATATACTAAAATCTAAAAAGTTGCCGGATTAACATAAATAAACATATATATATATATATATATATATATATATATACTGTTTTGGTATGGTTACCATTTGTGGTACTTTCGCTTGATCTACTACTAAATGTAACCATATCTTGGCACAGCACCAAGTCTTAAAATGTCGCGGTCACGGCTAGCAACGCTGATACCAACAACGAATGTAATACCGTTGTGCACAACATAAGTGGTACTAAATATAATTTTAATGTCTTATACTGGTAACGGTGTCAAATGAATCTCCAGGTAGTTTGTCACTCCGCAGCCTCTCAGAGCATTGGCGAACATTACTTACTACACTCATACGTGTGTGCGCGCATATATATATATATATATATATACTCATACGTGTATATATTTTATAAAATTTTATTTCTAAAGAAAAAAATAAAACCGACCACGTGCGGCACTTGATTTGGCCAGAGTGGAAAAGGGGAGAAGTAATCCCAGACAATACGGCACCAAAAAGCTACCTCCCACTATTTATCAAGAATTACTATTGGGACCCTCAGTACGAATTCGGGGACCAACTGTAAAGTATGAATAAAATAGTCAGCAGAATGGTTTCATCACTCGCCTTTTGATTAGCCGATAAGTATTTTAAACAGGCAAGAAGCTTCCCAAGAAATAAAAGTAAAATCAAACGAAAGTCGACAACTGAAATGAAATTCTACCAATTTAAACGACTGAAAGAAAATTCAACCGAGAATTCTGCAGAAAAGATAACTCACAGAAGACTCGAAATTAAATGATAGCTGAAACATTTCGACAAGACTAAAAGAAAAATACTCTTTATTATTTAATCAAACATGCTTAAATGAACGACTGCTTCCTAACTGTGTGTATATATATATATATATATATATATATATATATTCAATTTTTGTTTATTTTGGGAAGATGTAAACACGTTCATGATTTTGTTTCAACCGACTAGAAATGTTTAATTTCTACTAAAAAAAAGAAAAAAAAACAGGGAGATGGATAGTCTGTTTTTAGTTTCTTTGCGCCCGACAATTGAGCAGGACTTGAAAAATTTGTCAGAATCTTATACTAATAAAATAACAAATAAATGAATATAAAAATCAGTGCAATATATGGATACATATAACGAGACACAGTGACAACTGAAATTGTCCAGTTATTTGGTTTTATTCTTTTTTTAAAAATTCACTTCAATTTTTTCTATATAAATCTGATGTATTTGACAATTCTATTGTATTAGAATAATTTTCATTCAAATATTAATAGAATATTTTCGACAAATAAATTAATAACTGGGCTTTTATAATCCAACAGTATAAAATTGAGAGATGACCTTGACCTTTCATCATACCTTTGTACAACACATCCGTTAGTGCCGTTTCGGGATCAGGATCGTCGAATATTAAATTTCTTGATATACTACTTATACATACACGAACACAGCTATAAACATATATGAAATTAAAAATTCATCTTAATATATCAAAGACATTTCTAAAATATTTTAATTTTTGATGGACATGTTAGCAGAAAATACCTAACTGACTGGAACGAACAGCAAAAAAATTCTGCGAATCTAATGAAAATGTTTAAAAGAAACTTTAGCAAGTGAATGTCAAAGTGAAAGAAATGTTTGCGTGTAAAGTTGGTGATATAAAATATTCATATTGAGGCTTTATAGTAAAAATTGTGGCAAAATATATATACAGACACAAGTAAAAATATTAGTGTGTGTATGTATGTGTGTGTGTATATATATATATATATATATATATATATATATATATATATACACACTCACATTGTTTAAATAAACAAACATATCTGGATATACAAATGTATATATACATACGTATACAAAGCGGTGTATGAGGAAATCTGCACACACACACACATATATAGTTACGCCGCCATGTGCCCAGCGGGCTTGCAGGGTGCTGTTCCGCCAAGTCCACTAGTTAATGCAGGGCACAGACGTTGACTGGTCTGCTGAACACTATTTAGTGTCACAGATACCACCAACTCCCAAGCGCAACCACATTTTAAAGCCACTGGGCGAGTTAGAGGTGAATTATTAAGAGTCAACACGGGTAACTGGCGAACTTTCCCCGCTCAAATACAAGGTCTTCGACAAATACAATTCTTCCACAATAAAAATAGGACTCCGAACTGCTGTATTTGAGTTAACAAGATTAATAACAATATTCTTTTATTGCATAAAAGAAAGAAACAAAATAATTCAGGTAAGTCAGGAGCGAGAAAGTCTTTCTGTATCTCGGAGGTGCCTCCACTAAAATATCCGTATCCTGGACTAAGCCTACATAAAATATCTTTATCCTTGGACGAGCCAGGCATAAAATATCAGTTAATAGCGGAAGGTGAGAAGGTAGTTCGACAACAGTAGACACGGTCGCCTTTCCTTCAGACTATGGGATTTAATGGCAGAGCACGTGCTCCAAAATCTCAAGTTTATCATTTCAGTATGAATGCAACAGGAGAAAGTTGAATATGCTTAAATTGGATGTTCACTTACTTGGAGTTTTGTGGAATTTATTCTCTTCTCTTTTTTTTTTCTTTCGTTATTGGGTTCCTATAACACGTTGACAGGATACAAGATAAGACCAGGATTAATTATTATTCCTTTCCTCGTGGACAAGTCTTTTCTTTGGGTATTCGTTTAACGAGGCTTACCATACCTCGGAGTGCTGGTTCATTCAAAAGGATAAGCTTTTTCTTTTCTCTCATGGTTCTCTGCGCGGCATTATTTTGGAATTTGTTTCTTTCATATCCCAAATTATATTCTTGGTTTTTCAACGAACAAAAGGCAATTCCTTATGCGTCTTCATCCTTTGAGGAATACATGGCAACTCATTATGCGTCTTCATCCAGTGATGAATGAATGGCAACTGACTTATTTTCCTAGTTCGAAAAATTACCACGTGTTGATTTTTGGCGGTTTTTCCCTTAATACCAATAATAGTCGCAGATTCGCTTCTCCGCTGACGCACACATGGCTAATAGGCATGGGAGGACCTCACTCTCTATCGCAGCTTGTAATGATGGAGAGGAGTGGAGGAGAGATGGTCTCTCCCACTTCCACTATTCTCTAATTCTTGCTTGCTACCATAGTCGGCCGCTGGTCTCCTTCCCCGACAAATCGGCAAAAGTATTAGGGTGTCATATTTTCTCAACACAATATATACAAGTATGTATTTACGAATTCATAGGTGTGTGTGTGTATGTATATATATATAAAGTGTTTGTCTTATACACCTAAGTATACATGCACAAACACGAATAGATCTACATATACCCATATATAACTATAAATATACACACGCCGAGATATATATATAATAGCTAGCCAAACGTCAGAACGATGTATCGAAAAAAAGTCTAAATGTGAAGTAACTTTTTATTTTAAAGCTTTATAGAACATTTTATTAATGATATAAAGGTAAATTATAGAATTCCAATATATAAAGTTCAATTAAATTATTTTGATAAAATTAGAAGAATCGTTCTATAACATTCGAAAAAATTCTCTTCTAATGAATAGATCATATCTAAATGAAAATAAAGTTTAAAATTCATTAATAATTGATGCGTAGACCTTTCCTTTCAATAACAGATGCACATCTTTTGCGAAACGATTGAATTCATCAATGGTCATTTTCTCCCATTCTTCTTTCAAATTAGTCCATAGTTCTTCAACATTTCTTGGATTCTTTTCCTTAGGTCTTCCGTTTAGTAACTTTGAAATGTCCCGAATCGAGTGTGTGTGTATATATATATATATATATATATATATATATATATATATATATATATATATATATAAAGTTGGCGACCATTGTCGAGGGTGACCCGAAGGCTCCCTTTTCGATAGCTACAATACCAAAGTGTAGGGGAGGGCACTACTCCTTTCCCTGGATTTCTCCACTTGACCCTTGAACCATACCTTATAATGCTGAGTGTTAAGCAAGGAGGCATCAAGTACCATTTTTTTTTTTTTTTTAGTCTTTGGTATGACTCGACCTGGAGATTGAACTCGGGTCTCCCGGGCCATTGGCGAACACTCTCACCATTATGCCAATTTCCGATATATATATATATATATATATATAAACGAACACATATTGATAGATACGCATATACGCACACCTGTACACCCATACATGCTAGTGTGCGTGTGTGTGTGTGTGTGTGTGGAGTACATCACTTACGAGCTCGTCCCTGCTTCTCCAGCTGTGTCCTGCATGTCTGGTTCGTCTGACTTGGATAGTTTTCGTGATGGGAGGCAGGTGGCCGTATAGTTGGTGTCTCGTGGGGGTTACCACCAGGACTTATTCAATATTGCTCGCAACATTCTTGTATAATTGCCATCAAGCTTCTTCTCCAGCCGTTTTGTTAGCGTCCAAGTAGTACATCCATA
This sequence comes from Sepioteuthis lessoniana, assembly GCA_963585895.1. NCBI lineage: Eukaryota > Metazoa > Mollusca > Cephalopoda > Myopsida > Loliginidae > Sepioteuthis > Sepioteuthis lessoniana. Next base: position 13,150,328 of record OY757915.1, on the reverse strand, counting down.
CAGCAGTATCGATACGACCGCTGCCTGGAAGAAACTGCGTTTCATTTTATCGGTCAGGTCTTATTTCCATATGATTGATAGCCTATTGATAGCTGTCCATGCCTTCGTTAGCCGTGTGTCGGTGTCTTTTTTCGGTTGATGAGATACTGCTTCCTAGGTAGGTGAATTTGTCTACCAGTTTCAGAGAGGTTCTGTCATGTGTGGAGATGTCGCCTGTTTGATTATAGCACATATATTCCGTTTTGTGTGCGTTGACATTGAGGCCAATGCCTGCGGTGGCTTGTTCCAAACTATGCAGTAGTGTTTCGGCTCGGCTCGGCTCATTTGCTAGTATCACTATGTCATCGGTGTAGTCGGCGTCGGTAATTGTTTTCGCGGGGTACCTTCTGCTTCTTTTCTTTGTCAGCTCTGATTTTATCAATCGATGTTCTATGCACGTAGTCTAGACAAATGATAAAGAGGTATGGAGCTAGCGTGTCCCCTTGTAGTACTCCTGCTACAATGTCGAAGTATTCTGTGTCTCCATCCGGTGATCGTACTTTCATTTTGGTGTTTCTATAGATAAAGTCCTCTATTTCATGAGATTTTTAGAAAATATATTCAGATGGGCCAAATGTTTAATATTTCTATAACGATAACGAGCAGAAAAATTAGATCAGAATTCCATTTTTTTTCTTTTATTTATTTATTTATTTTTTTTAAGCGTGGTTTTGGTAAAATTTTCATAGTTCAATCCTTTTCATGATGAAATAGTTTGGACCTTTTTTAAAGATTTAAAATCTTTTTCATACGCCTAGTCAGATTTTCAATATCTCTTTTCTTTTCGTCTTCGTTTAATAAAAACCTATAGAATTCCCTTTATATCACCTTCGATAGATATCTCAAGAAATTTTATCTGAAGCATTTCGAATAAATCTTCAAATGTAGGAAATCTTAAAATCAATTATTGTCCAATTTGGGAAGATTTAGTTGGAACGTATACTATTTTTTAATTCCATCGATCAAAAACAGGTAAAAAGGAACTTGATAAAAAAAGAGTTGGGAATCAGTCCGTTTTCAGTTTCTCTGCGCACCCCAAGTGAGCAGAGCTTACTCTGAGAATAATCACAAATATAAAAACAAATCAAATAGTTATTTATAATAAATTAAGTTACCATGACAAGAAAAAATGTAAATAGCTATTTGAAGGTCAACCTATTAATGTGTGTGTATGGCACAAGGCCGTTTTAACTGGTTCCAGGTGTTGGGGCACAGCTCAAGCAGACACAAAAATACCTACGGCATATTCTATGGGGATCACCTCAGAAACAATATAGCCGCAGCTCCTCGATTTTCTTAGCTCACATCAAGCAGTCCGAACCGACAAAAAAAACCGTGGTAGACAGTTTGTTTTTAGCTTTTTTTGCAACCCGCAATTAGCAAGACATGAAAAATGTCCGAACGGTCCGAAAGCAGTCCGAACTGACAAAAATTAAAAGAAACCGTGGCAGGCAGTCTGTTTTTTGTTTGTTTTGTGCCCCGCAATTAGCAGGACTTCAAAAATTTGTCAGAATCTTCCTCGGAAAATGATAACAAATAGAAAATATTAAGAAAAAAACCAATATGAAAATAAGTTTTACAAAGCGGATATATACTCGAATATCGTTGCCGTAAGTTATGGGCCAGATTTATTTTACCCGAATTAAAAATTTTCTCTATTTTATTTCCCTCTAATACTGATATATACGTAGAATATAATGTATTAGAATCCTTTTCGTGAAAATAATCATTAAAATATTTAGACATATAAAGAAATAAATGAGATTTATTTTGTTTGAGAATAAAAGTCAGAGATAACCTTGACCTTAATTTACTTCCTTTAACGACAACTTCGTCACTGACGTTTGCAGGATGTACAGAACGGAGATGATCTTTGTCTTCGGTTCATTGTTTAAAAATTCCTAATTCACACACATACACACACATATATATATATATATATATATAAACACACACACAGATATGTAAGGGGTATGAAATTCAAGAAAACGGATTTTTAGGTCTTTCTTTTTAGAATTGAAAATTATTTCCTTAAGCCACCCCAAAATATTATCTAAATGAAGTGGGGGTAGTAAAATCGACAACAACAATAATTTCGTCCCGTTTAATGAGGATATTCGTATTTTTTTTAAATGTATTTCTTTTATTAAGTCTAAATTACTTTGTAGTCTTTTCATTTGTTTTTGTTTTTAATGGAAAGATGTACTCTTTAGTTGTATTTCAAGTTTATTTCATTTTAAAAAATAAATAAAAATCAATATCTTCTTGATAAAGATCAACTATGTTGACAAAGAAATTCCTTTCGGCAACCGGATGTCTAAAAAGTAAAAATATTAATATTTCATTTTGTTCAACAAAATAAATAAACATCCATATTTTATATAAAAAAATTGTGGAAGATTTTTTTTAAAATCATCTACCTCAGCAAACAGGGGGTCATGTTCACTGCTCGATCTGCCGAAGAAAAAGAAAAATGTATCTTTCCTCATCATTTCGAGTATAGGTCAAGATATCTTAATTTTTATTTAATCGTCCTCGATTGACGTGACCAATTGCAAACTGTTTTCTCAATTAAAACAATTGTTTGGTTTGGTGGCATATCAACCATTGTTGGTTATTTAATGCCAAATCCATTTTTATACATATAAACAGATTGGGAAAATAAATAGATATTCAAAAATCTAACAGCTTCCTATTTCTTTCTCTAAAATTTAAATGTTTCGATTAGTAAAACTTCTTTCATGACATTTCTATTGAGTCTGTGATAGGAGATATGTCCAAATCGACGAAGAACAAATATCTATACGAAATTATTTCACTAATATTCTTAAAGTATTTTCTCTTAAAACCTCTGGAAACGTTTTTTTTTTTTTTTAATTTAATATCATCAGATGGCTAAGTATTTTCTTCCATTTCCCACTTTAAAAAATTTCTTGATTCCATTCACACCTTCAGACTTTTTTATTTTTTAATTGATAAAAGAATCTGACCTTCAAAACAGTCGGAAATTATTTGATCAACAAAAAGTAATAAGAAGGGTGTAATCTTAGAATTGATTCTTCCACAATATTTTCATTGAATTTCATTTATTTTTTTTTACAGTAAGAAAGGAAAGTAAATATAATTTATTAACTCATCTATTTTATTTATTTGTTTTTATTTCTTATTGTCAGTTAAACAATCAAATTATATACAAGTTAGTAATGTTGGTATTATATACAGGTTAATGTTCGCTATTTACGAGTTTCTTTGAAATTGTTGGTTCAACAATTTTCTTTAGATAAGCTTGTTTACAGTTATTTTAAATTATTCGTAGATTTGGTATGAGAGACAAATATATTCATCTACTTATTTTGTTTGGTCAACTTTCTAAGATCAAATATAAAAAGATAATTTGAAAACAATTACAGTACACATCTTTATAGGATACTAAAATTTTAGACAAAACTCTTGTTTATTCGCAAGTTTCTTTTAAAAAAAATTGTTTTTTCAGCAGTGTTGCTTTGATTAGATTTTCTACAATTTTTATAAAGAATTTGTAGATTTCGTTTGGAAAGCAAAAAATTATCCATTCTTCATATTTTACTTTAAATTTATATCTTTAAATATAAAAATGATGCTTAACATTTCTACATTGCTATCTGCATCCTTTATTTTTCTGTCTAAATAACATAGGAGTAATTTTGGCAACAATTACAGTACACTAAAATATTAAACTAAGACATGCGAAAACTAATAATAAAATAATTCAACTGCCGGAGACTCCCTCGCTCACACATATAATTTAAGAGCTGCGTCTTGAATCCTAATGTCTATTTTTTTACCGTCTATTTCTATTGTTTCGTCACCATAGTGGATTACTTTTATTCTATTTACCAACCCCTCCGCTCGGGCAGGATATGACACAAGGTCAATTTTTTAAGCGGAGTTTAACAGGTTTGAATTCAGTTTTCCTTCTCCTAGACTAGTCGCCTAACCAAGGCTGAAGAACCTAGTCTGCCCTACTATTTACCCATAGCTGGAGGGAGAATATTTGGATTCATACCTTTCCCAAGGGTATTAGTGCTATGTGAAATGTAATCAGGTTCGTCGTGTCCACATCCTGCGACGATAACCATTACACCACGGGCACCTCCTTAGTGGATTACTTTATAATCTATCATTTAAAAAGCTGTAAGATAATTAAGTACGGTTAAGAATATTCATATTTTTCTTTATAATCTAAAGATTGATTATGTACAAGTCCATAAATAATTATCACCTTATGCAGTTAAATTATTGGTAATCGAGAACAGCTATTTTATTTATAGGAATCTCTTTATTTCAACGGTGATACAGTAACCCTCGGGACTGAATTTTTAGAATCACTACGAAGACTTTAAATTAATACAAATATTTAAAAAAAATCTCAACGTTCCTTTACATTTAGCCAAGAAAATTCAAGTCTAATCCAAATGAATTGTCGGATTTTCATGTAAAAAGAATATGAAGATTAAAACATTGAAAATAGTCGATGGACGAGTTACTGACAATAAATGTCTTCGTTGAATAAATATTTCCTATGTTCATTTTTTTTTTCTTTAATTAAATATGCAACCCTTTCTTTCATCTTTTTCATGATTATTTTTTTATCAAATGGAAAGATATTCGACTCTTGTTCTGTTAGTTATATTCTAAGTTCATTTAATTTTTTTTAAAGATAATCTAATTAAAGAAAAAATAAAGTATTATGACTTTGATAATGGCGGCAACGTTTATAAAGAAATTCGTTTCGGCAACTCGTTGTCATAAGGAAAAAAAAAAACACTGTTTATATTTTATTTCGTTTAATGGAATAAATAAATATAAATGTTGTATCAAAAAGTGTGATAAAAGAGAATATTACCAACCTGAGGTGGTTAGAGGTCTGATCTGACCAGAGGTTAAAAATATATATTATGTTAGCAATTCACCTCTTTAAGGACACTCGAAATACGTCTTTTTTTTATCCCCCCAAATGTCGCCATACATTTCATATTCACAATAAAAATAATTTTTACATTTTCTCATTGGTTCGAGAGAAAGTCGTTCATTTTGAATAAGTTTGTTTTTTGCTATAACCTCCGACACACTCTTATTTTCTTTGTTTCGTAGATTTGTGATTCTGGGTTTTTGACATGGTTCTCTCCCTTTGAATTTCTGCACCTGAATTTGTGATATGGATTTCTTTGATCTTATTGTTGACAAACTTAATAACCAAGATAAGCAATTTCGGCAATTTTTTTTGTTTTTTCATTTAAATGCCGAGCAAACAGTCTAACTTTTACAGCTGAATTCACCAGTGAGAGTGTAGAGGGACGTGTTATTTGGTAGATATGTTTGGTCCCCCAAAATTTATGTTGGTTTGGTATATTATTTGCTTAGTGGTATTTTATTTTTGTTTGTTTGGGAAAAGGTAAAATAGGCAAATGAAGTAATGATATGAAAGATGTGTAAACGATATGAAACGGCGCGGACAAAAGGAACATTCAAAACAAGCTGCATAAACCAAACAAATTTACATATTAACAATACATACAATGAAACATTTAAAACATTATTATGGTTCTATTACTGTTCGTGAAATAATCCTGTGTGTGTAACTAACACAACTAAAACTACAAAAAGGACTAAATAACAAAAGTGTTCAATGCATATTGACAACGTATTTCTGCTGTTTCTTTCTGTGGTTCGACAAAATTTCTGTTTTTGAAGTTGAAAAAAATCTCACCGAAAAGGTGTAAGAATTAAGACAACGGTTGCGTGACATATACATTTTGTGGCGGTTGACGGCTGTTAGTTGAAATGAGTGATAGTATTCTCTCAGGAAGTCACACTGGAGAGAGTGTGTTGGCCCTGTAAGTGAAATGTGAAAAAGAGGAAGGCTGTTGGAAGACGAAGTATTTATAGAGAATACTTGTCATGTGGTAGGCTCCAAAAAACGCGGGACGAAATTCAAATAAGGACGTAGTTTTAAGCACTGACCACGTGGTTCTCCTGGCCAATGGTTTCCTGAGACTGAATATTTACGTGCGTCCGCCATCTTTGTTTCGTGAACAAGTGGCATCACGTCCATTTTTAAATTATAGGAGTGTAAGTCCTATAAGAGATTTAACCAGCTTTGCCTTGAATGGAGCGAGTGTAGAGCTTGTATATGAAGTATCAGAAGTTAGAAGACCCGGTATCTATTTGATGATATTGTACTTTTAAATGAATGTAGATTCAACCATTTTCTAGCATCTTTTATATATCCACAGAAAACTAGCTTTAAAAGATGACGGATATATTTAAAATGTTGAAACTACGATTGATTTTATTCAAACTAGAAAATAATAGCGTAGCTTTATTTTTTTAGGACATTGTAATTCACCCACCCAAGCCGAAACCCTGCTACATAGTCTGGAACGAGCCGCTGCAGGCATTGGCCTCTGTGCTTTAATCAAACAGGTGACATCTCCACACTAAACAGTAACTCTCTGAAACTAGTTGACAAGTTCACTTACCTAGGAAGCAGTGTCTCATCAACTGAGACAGACATCAACACGTGACTAGCAAAGGCATGGACAGCTATTAATAGGCTATCGGTTATAAGGAAGTCAGATCTGACCGATGAAATGAAACGCAGTTTCTTCCAAGCAGCGGTCGTGTCGATGCTGCTATATGGATGCACTACATGGACGCTAAATAAACGTTTAAAGCTTAGTTGCCACACAAGAATGCAAAAATAAGTATAGTGAAGGAAGCATGGTTTAGTTCTATTTAACCCATAGATAGGACCCTTATCAGGTGCTACCACTCCGGACTACAGTGGACCTGGGAGCGATGGCAATGAAGGGGTACTCCGTATTTCCCAAAGCTCCAGCATTACTGGAACCTCACCATCCGATTGTTTAGTGTCATATCCAGGACACTCGTTGGCGGGTGGTTTTTTTTTTTTATACCTCTCTGTAGAGAAGCAGTCGGTGTATTCTACAACCCCAGCCGACTGGGCAAGTGAGTTCTTGAATTTACTGCCTTTTGCATTTAAACTGCGTATTTATGCTCAACTGAATTTTTTAGAATAGAACTGTTTTGACATTTAAACAGTTTACTTATGCTAAATTGAATTGTCTGAAATAAAACTGTTTTGACATTAACTCTGTGTATTGCCCAGTTGCCAGGGGCTGTAAAATACACCGACTGCACCTCTGGAGAGGGGTAAGACTCCCACCTCTAATAAGTTTCCTGGATATGACACTAAACAATCTGATGATGAGGTTCCAGTGATGCTGGAACTTTGGGGAATGCGGAGCACCCCTTCATTGATATTGCTTCCAGGTCCACTCTGGTCCTATCTATAGGTTAAATAGAACTAACTGCATATTTATGCTAAACTGAATTGTTTGAATTTGAAATGTTTGACTAAGCTAAATAGCTTAAAACAAATGTTTTTTGACAATTAAACTGTACTTCCGTTTAAACTGCGTGCTTATGCTAATCTGAATTGTTTAATATAGAACTGTTTTGACATTTAACTGTGTGTAAAGAAAATCTCTACTCATGCTAAACTGAATTAGCTGAATTAGAACTGTTTGATTAAACTGAATAGCTTGAAATAGAAATGTTTTTGGACAATTAAACTGTGTACTCATGCTAAACTGAATTTTTTGCAATAGAACTGACTATATGCATAAAAATCGATTTGGCGTTAGATAATCCTCAAAGGTTGATATACCATGAAAACCAACCAACTACCACCAAAATATCTAAGAACTTGAATAACTCTTGTCAGCGTCTTCTGCATCTCCATTAACCACCTGAGGACATGCTGACCGCTTATTTAAGTGACTTTATTCAGTCAAGCGGCGTGGATTCAGTGTAGCAACAATTTGTAATAAATATCTATCGCTTCTCGGCATTTGGTTAATGTCAAAGCCTTGTTCTCTCAAAATCCTGGGGTGTGTATTCTCACACCTCAGCATCGGACCAACATGCATTCCTCTTTCTGGGTTTCTGGGGCATACGATAAGTTTCCAGACTTTTTTTTTTCTTGTACAGGCATTTAAAATTGTCGTAGACTCTTGAAAAGTTACTATGTTATTGCTATACATCCTATGACATGACTGACCAATTTTTATGATTTCAAGTTCAAATGAACAGCTACAGTATCAATTGGAATACACCCTACTAAAGCCTGATTGTCACAGCTGGTGAATTTCAGAAATGCAATCTGACACTTTAGAAGAACGATAGGCAATAAAATTCTGTTTTAAACTTGGAAAAAATGCCACAGAAACGTATGGAATGCTTCAGACTACTTTTGGACCATTTTGCATGAATCGAGCATCAGTTTTTGTGTGGTATAAGACATTCAAAGAAAGGCAGGGAGTCTGTGAGGGATGATGAGAGGTGTAGGAGGAGTAAGGAAGTCAATACACCAGAGTTGATTGGCCAAAGTGTTAGGGTTACTATGTTGAGGTTTTAAGGGAGTTCAGGAAGAGATTCCTTGGGAAGAGGCCAACACTCTTCAAATATACAAACATAATACATCTACATATGCATGCAGAATCATAACGACGACACAATAAAGACGAGCGACACAGTTCTTAGAAAAATATACCTCTCACTTTATTGAAAGGGTTGTGTGTGAGAGCGAGTTGGAGACCGAACAGAACTGCAACGTATTGACCCCCACTCTTATGGCCATCAGCGTTTCTTTCCCGTTCTCCTGGGCTGCTCAATCGGAGGCCTTGGGCCCACTCCGCTGGGTGCTAGCTTTCTCTACCGCATCTTATCTCCAACTCGTCTGGTCTACAAAATAACTGACTTCCTGTCTTCACCGAGTTATATAATAGTTCAAGGCCCACCTTCTTGTGGACGTCACAATCGCACTCATTCAACCCATCCACGGTCAAGGTTATATTCTGATATTCCTTGAGCGGATGCACCTGTTATTTACATAGTTGCATTTCCTATTTTGACAGCCCGGCCGGGTCGTAGGTCAATATACAACATCTCCCATCGTCTTTACTTCCGTTGTCTCTTTGTAGATACTATCTTTTGGGGATTTTCCTAATTTGAGGCCCCTATTCGACCTAAAAGCACTTATAATTTAAGGTTCCAAAATGGACCCCTATCGTAAATTTGTCCTGACCTTTAATCTACGGAAGCACTGGTGTCAACCGAAGAGTTTAACCTGAGCCCTATCCACACCGCGAATTCGGAAGGAGAGAATTGCCATCCTTATCTCTCAAGGAAGGAGTCCCCAATTTAAGTAGGAGCGCGTCCCTTAGCTCAAAAGAGTTCGGTGCCTCGTTCGGGAGCCGACCCAAATGAGAAAGTGGGGGAGGGTTAGCGTTGAGCCCAAATGAAGCCAGGAGCCTATTCCGAGCTTTAGTGATATTAGCAACCAGTTAGAAGTCGGAGACCAGGCTTGGGTGTCTCTCGATATCAACCTCTGGTGGCATTGGTGAGTCATTCGGCGGGGTCACACTCATGAACCCAAAAGTTATAAACCCGGGCGAGCGGGTTCCACAAGAGCAGCAGTCTTAAAAACCTACTCTGCTGTGACCATGATACACCGGATGACCGCAGTCTTGAACCAGGCAGCAGATTAGTAGCAGCTCAGTGAAGTACCTTCAGAAGCTCGGCCAACCGGCAGTCGGCAGCCCCGCCAGATCCCATAGGATGACCTCAGTTTCAGGATAAGTTGCAGACAAGGTAAAAGTCTCCGGATAAAGTCTCAGAAATCCGGCTGCTCGAGGGTCCAGCCAGGCACCCACACAGAAATCCTGGTTGCCAGACACCCCATGAGACCGGTACAATAGCAGATGGCGGGATTCATTATCCAGGAGTAACCACCTCTCGTGTCCCGACACCAATTTCCGGCAGTGGCATCATTAGTCCTGAAAGTGAACCCGGACCCGCAGCGACCGGCAAATCTTGGTTAATAGCAGCAGCAATCTCGGGGATCCTGCTCACTTAGACTGGCGCAAAAAATAGCCACACAAGACCAGCAGGTAAAACCTAACAGACAGAAGCAGCAGACACCAGGATCCTCTTCGAAGATGGTTGACACTCCTCACTTTCATTCACCAAAAGAAAACAAGGTAGGGGAAATTAAAAATTGGAAAAAAGAAAGCGGAAGCCCAACTAAAGTATCATAACAACATACCTATGAAGCAGGACACAAACAAAATATTTTGGGGGAAAGCTCCAACCCACTTCCTTGAATTTCCTACCCTAACCCCATGTCAGTATATATCTTCCTCTTCCCCTAAATCTACCGATGTTGTTAACTCTTCTCTAAGTCCGAAGGTCTAAATTTACTCTCGGAGGAAACACCCTCAAGGTTGTTCGCCACCTCGCTTCCGAAGAGAGATCCAAAAAACACTTGTGAGGCAAAAAGAATTCCCTGTTTGATGAAACAGAAGGAATCTGCCGGGAGTAAACTCTCGCCATCGCAGCTGACCTCTGCCACAACTAAAGTAGAGATCTCAAGCCCTTAATCTGATCATGGATAAAAAGATCGACAAACCGTAAAACTATCTGAACGCCTCCATATTGACCACCTTCACCTAGGTGTGACGTTTGTTGGATGAGACCCACGGTCCACTGGGTAAGGCTTACTGACCATTAACTCGTTCATCTTTGCATATATACACATATTTCTGCCTTCAGTTGGAGGGAAGAAGTATACTGCAAAATTTGGTCTACCATTAACTCACCAAGTGAGCTAGCGGGTGCACCATTCATATGGCCTTGTACCACATATGTTCACTGTAGAAAGCTAGAAGCATACACGTATGTAACAAAATAAATAATTTTTTAAAAATTAATCTCTTAGAGGGCCTATTTATTTGAATAAAAAATATATATACATATATGCTAACCACTCTGCACTAGCTGGATGTGACCAACATCAATTTTATAATATAATCTTTTATTATATCAAATCAAGGTCTCGTGTAATATATATATATATATTCATCATACAACGTGTGAAAGCACGTGCGATACCCTGTCCTCATCAGCCGCCAACCAGGGGAGATAACATAGTTTCGGTCGCTCGATGGTACTGCCACTCTTGGCGCTACCAGGAAATTAATTAATAATTATGTATGGATTTTTTTAATTCATACACATTCACACACCACGTACCTGTACAAGGACGTATACATACTCGCACCTATATATATATATATATATATATATAAATTTTTAAAAAGAAGCCACGATTTTTTGACTACTCATATTTGGAGTATTCTAATGTTTTTGTTTTTTTATTCAAAGCTGTGTTACACATCCAAAGTTTGTCTTTCTTGCGAAATTTTTACATAAACAAAAACAATGTATTTATTATCTTGTATTGTATTATTTTGTACGATAGATATCCTTTTGGATTTGAGTTTCTTTGTTTAATGGCATATCAACCTTTGTAGATTATTTAATACAAAAGCTCTTTTGTGGAAGAACAGCTGTGGTACTATTTAACCCATACCTGGGAGGATAAGGGGGTTCATATATTTCTTAATGGTATTAGTCCGAAAGTGAACGTTATAGCACGACTGGAGTTTGAACTCTTATTACGATTCCGCAGTCCATCGCTTTAACCATTACACCACGAGGACACCCACTATTTCCTTTTGTCCTATGTACACACACACGTTGAGCTTTATTATTTATAAACACACACGTATATACAAAATCATCCCCTTCCTCTGAGACTTCTCCATTGCTAACAACAAAGATGTTAAAAACTACGGACCTGTCAAAAGGAGAAAGACTGACAGTAGATAAAGTAGGGAGTTCAACCTAACTTATACTAAACTGAATTAGAACTGTTTGAATAAACTTATACTAAACTGAATAGCTTGAAATAGAAATGTTTCCGACATTTAAACTGTAGTCATGCTAAACTGAATTTTTGAAATAAAAACCATTTGCATAAAAATGGATTAGGCATTAAATAACCTACACGGGTTGATATGCCATAAAACCAAACCAAATCATATAGATTTGATATATATGTATAAAGAGGATTTGGCATTAAATAACCTAAAATGGTTGATATGCCATAAAGCCCAACCAAACCAAATCATATATTTAATATAGATGTATAAAGAGGATCTGGCATTAGATAACCTACAATAGTCGATGTGCCATAAAACTAAACCAACCAAACCTTGTAAAAGAACAGCAGTAATGTTTATTGCAAATAGTTTCATCCATCTGCAATAAATAAATCTATGCTCCACGACCGAATTTCATTCCCCACCTATGAGCACAAGGCCCTAATATTTTATGGGGGAGTGGTTATCGACGTAATTGATGCTATTCTATGCTAATCTTAGCGAGCTACACTTGTTGACCCATTTACTCAGACAATATTGACAATCATTTGTCCTGTTCATACCCCAACCATCAAAATATCGCTGTTACTCAAGACAAGAAACCCTACTTACAAATATCACTCCAGTTTAAATAATGATACGAGGATATGGAACATAGAAAAAGCATAACATATGGTGTAACGATTATAGGCGTTGGTTCCCTAAGCTTCTAAGTGACAATCATCTGGAGGTTGCAGGTTCAATCCTGACTGCAGGTGAATAACAATACAGGAATACTTAACACTTCCACTAGGTTATGATTAATGGAATCAGAGCAAGCGACCCGTGGATGAAATTAAGGACGTGGTTTAGAGTTCCGTGTAGGCTCCCAAGTTCGACAAGAAACTCCTGAAAAAAGCCGGAGAACACATCGGCCGAAACATTGTATATATAACAATAAAGATGAAGACAATAATTCGAAAATCCTGAATTATGAAAAAAATTGTTCAATTGTTAATTTTATATATATATATCGAAAAACCTTCGTTACAATGAATTTTTTAGAATTAAGTTTATTACACAATGTTGTCGAGAGATCTAAAAATACAAAACAAAAAACAAGTAGTTGAAAAACATTAAAGGGATTCGGTTGGCTGGCCATGATATCTATCTGAACTGCAACGATACTACTTGATCCATTACAAGGAGATTCATAGCTTTCCCAAAGATATTAGTCAAAAAGTGATTCTAATCATATCTACCAACCCTTCCCCTCAGGCAGGATAAGACACAAGGTCAATTTTTAAGCGAAGTTTAACAGGTTTGAATTTAGTTTTCCTTCTCTTTGACTAGTTGCCTCACCAAGGCTGAAGAACCTAGTCTGCCCTACTGTGAACCTAATAGCGTGACTGGAGTTCGAACTCGCTTACTTGGCGGGGGAGGGGGGCTGTAGTCTACCACTTTAAATATTACACTACAAGGAATCACTGTATTAGTTATCAAATGTAACAATATTGAATTTATCAATATTACTGAAACAGTGAATAAGAATTCAGTTTGTTGGCATACGAGGATCATTAAATAAGTTTCCAGACTTTTTTTGTATGGGCACTTTTAATCATAGTTCACACATTAAACTCTAGTCCCCTTCGAAGTAATCTCCTCTGGCTGCAATACACTTGTTGTAACGTTCCAACAACTTCTGCAAGGCCCTATGGAAGTCCTCTTGTGTGAACATGTCAATGACCTTCGTCACAGCCGCTTTCATCTCCTAAATTGTCTCATAACGACCGCCTCTGAGCTTAGGGAATAACCAAAAGTCACAGGGAGCAAAGTCTGGACAATAGGGAGACTGAGGAACTGTCTTGATGCCTATCTCGGTCAAATAGTCTGTGACAAGGATGGAGTTGTGGACTGGTGCATTGTCCTGGTGGAAATGCCACTGACCAGAAGAGTGATGGCCTCTTCCGACGGAATCTCTTCCTGAACTCCCTTAAAATCTCAACATAGTAACCCTAACCCTAACTCTTTGACCAATCAACTGTGGTGTATTGACTTCCTTACTCCTCCCACACCTCTCATCATCCCTCACAGACTCCCTGCCTTCCTTGAATCTCTTATGCCACTCAAAAACTGATGCTCGATTAATGCAAGATGCTCCAAAAGCAATCTGAAGCAAACCATACGTTTCTGAGGCATTTTTTCCAAGTTTAAAACAGAATTTTATTGCATATCGTTCATCTAAAGTGTCCTCGCATCCAGATTGCAATTTTCAAATTCACTAGCTGTGACAATCAGACTTTAGTAGGATGTATTCCAATTACTGCTGTAGCTGTTCATTTGAAGCTGAAATCCTAAAAATTGGTCAGTCATCTCATAAGATGTATAGCAATAACATAGTGACTTTTCAAGAGTCTACGACAATTTTAAATGCCTGGACAAAAAAGTCTGGAAACTTATTGAATGCACCACATATCAACTTTCTTTGGTTATTTAATGCTAAATCCATACTTTTAGAAGGACAGTTGTGGTATTATTTAATCCATACCTTTCACAAGGGTATTTGTCCGAAAGTGAACGTAATAGTACAACTGGAATTCGAACTTGCGTACTACGATTCCACAGTCTAGCGCTTTAACTATTACACCCCCTAAAAATTCAGCTAATAACTTTGTTAGAGAAAAACTTCTACATGATTTATTTTGTAATCTGCTTGAAGTATTGTGCAAATTATTGTATTGTATTAATTTAGAGGGCTATTACAATGCGAAATAATAATTATTTGAGTCTAATTATTAGACTCAATTATTATTTCGCATTGAAATAGCCCTCTAAAATTGATATAATACAATGAAATCTATAATTTGATAAATTTAAAATAATAAAAGCTACTAAAATGTTTAATATCGTATTAAAAGTTTTTAAAACTCTTTTTGAAAAGTAAAGTTGTCTCCCTTTAGTCGAGGGCGACCAGAAGGCTCCCTTTTCAATAGCTACTACACCGAGGCGTAAGGGATGGCGTTACTCCTTTCCCTGGATTGCTCCACTTTACCCTTGATATGTACCTTATATTGCTGAGTGTTACGCAAAGAGGTATCAAGTACCATGTTTAAGTCTTTGGTATGACTCGACCTGGGATTGAACCCCGGTCTCCCCGACCAGTGGCGAACACTCTATCCACTAGGCCACTTTTTGAAAAGTACACCGAACAAATGACGTTATTTGATGATCAGTCCTGGAGAAAGTATTATCAAGGTGAAGGTCAAAGTCGAACTGAGGTTTTTCATAGATATTACCAAATTTGTACGACTTTTTAAACTAAAACGTGCCAAAAATATCGACTAAACTTATGAATAAAAGCTAAAAGTCAAACCTGCTGGCCTGTCCAGGAGCCACCTTACGTTCGCGATGGGTGGGTGATTTTAAATTAATTGCCTATTCCCAGAGGTCTTCAACCTTTGCAGTAACTGTTGGTCAGTCTCTTAAACGGACTTTGTCATATTTTGGCCTCATTCCGTACCGGGTTGAGATCGATTAATGTCTGAGTTGTAGAAGACCTTCCACGCGCCGAAAATATGTAAGGTCTGGGTTTATTGCCCGACGCCTGAAGTGCCCTTCAAAGGAATGCTGACGGAATCTAAGCATTTATTCGAAACGGCGCTGCGGGAAATTCGCTTCCTATTAGGCACCCCCATAATAAACCAACAATTGTAGATATTATTGCGCGCCCCACCGAACGGGCAAGTGCGGCACAAGGCCTTTTTTAGGTGGGTTTGGGCACAGGGCCAGAGCATAAACCAGAGCATAAACCAACTAGTGTTACATTTTGGCCATGTTAGGTGTCGAATAAATAGCAGTTTCTGGTCAAGGATAACGGATAAATCTTTCCTCTTTTACTGAAGATTTGAGGTCGATAACCAATTCATGAGTCTTCATAGATTTTTTTAAAACCTTCTTCCTTGTGAAATAGAAAAGAATCTAAAAAAAAAAAAAAAAACTTTCAATACAAAATTCCGCCCCCCTTTTTTTGTTTCTTATCATATTTGTTTTAAAGCGTTTCTCTCCCCCCCCTCTCTCTCTCATTTTATTATGCAAAATATGGCGTTAGAGTTGTTTTTGTTTTGCTTTTTCCTGTTTTTAGCCCCCGTTTTCCCTACCGTGGCCTGCAACGACTTGAAACTAATTTTAAAACCCGACTTTGTGTGTGTGTGTTTGCAAACAAGTGGTCATCTCTCTACCAATCTATTTATCAGTAGGAAAGTAGTGTTAGTGAGGGGTAACCTGTCGAAAGACGAAAAGCATCTATGATTAGGAACACATTTCTGGAAGCTGCTCTGTCCAGAGCATCAACAAAGAACAGCAATTTCCGTACATCTCACCGCCTGAATATTACTTCTCCCCCATCCAATACACCCTCACCTAACGCTCCCTACCTCGCTCTCCCCATGCAACATTGGGTTTTAGCCAAATCTATCGATAAGGAGACTTTCATGTAAGAAGAACCGGCCGTTCCACTTCAAAGTTTTCTCGATCATCGCCAGTAATTGACTCCATAAAGAAAAGATGGGGGGACTTCTTTCACTTACACCGCCAGTAATCCTCCATCTACACCAGTCTCCGCCCATTCTGTCTACCCCCGGCACAAACGTTATGATTTTTTTTTTTAAGCGACGCGCCCTTTCTTGTAAAGTATGGATGATCAAAAGCGTTATAATCCGTAGTTTGTTGTTCGGAAAACGTTCTCCCATGTGAGGATTTTTATATTGTTTCTCTCGCAGGCCTCCGTAGAAAAAATATTTCCCATAAGAAACCGGACACAAAAAACAGACTAAAAATGTATTAAAATGAAATAATTGTTTTAAATCAAATCAGTCAGATTTATTTATTCAGTATTTTTACATTAATTAACAAAATCCCAGTCACATGTTGTGAGTAGAAATGTTTGATCTACGATTGTCAATTCTACTCCCTCACCCAAATCTAACATGAATTTTTTCCCTTTTTTATTGACCACATCCTAAGAAGATTAAACTATGAAAATGAATCAATTAAAAAAAAGAATGGCTTGAAGAGAAATATTGTACCTTACTTTACCATTTTTGTACTTTGAAAAAAAAAAGGCGGCATCTGTACGAATAAAATAGACAAACTTATTTTAAAAAAAGTCAACAAACTCTAATTCTCCATTCAATTACCTTTATAAACATGTAAAAATTATTTACCTAAACTTTCATTAAGTGAGTCAAATTAACAAAATGATTGTGAGGAGTAGACACATGACAACAAAGCCATAAAAAAAAATGCTGTCTTCAGAATTTTGAGATAAAATGTCTTTTAAAAGATATTGGCTTGAATTAGCAATTCAAAAAAAATTAAAATCCAAAAATTAGCTAATTTAGGTGGAATTTAAAAAAACAGGTGTTTTAGTAGGTGCATGTTTTTGTACATACATATGAAATAGAAATTATTTACCTAAACTTTCATTAAGTGAGTCAAATTAACAAAATGCTTCGCGAGGGTTGGCGTGTAACAACAAAATTTTTAATGTCTTCAGAGTTTTTAAGATTGTCTTTTAAAAGAAATCTCCCTTTTTATTGCTGTTGATATAAAAAAAAAAAAATCAAAATTCGATAATCAGCCAATATTGAGGGACCTTTTAAAAAAATTAAAAGGTACTTTAGCCAGTACGTGTTGTGTGTATATATATATATATATATATATATATATATATATATATATATATATATGGGCTGGACAAAATAATGAAATTTTCAAACATTTATTTTAATGTTTTTCTGATTGCAATCATCCCGTGAAATTCGGTTTTGTGCAGCTCCCTTCTCACAGTTTTTGAGGAAATTGTGTTCTCGAGATGTTCAAGCTTTGCGGTAATTTTCGGAGCTATATTCTTGTGATCCTTTCTAACAATCCACGTAAGAGTCCCTATTAGACATCTTTCGCTTTCTTCCAGCGTTTTGCTTTTGTGGAGAGGTTTTCCTTTACTTTCTCAAATGCTGTCATTACTTTCGAGACAGTACTCCTTGCTACACCCATTAATTCAGCGGTTTTTGTCATACGAGCACCAACAAATTGACCTCTTTTAAAGTCTGATAAATCTGTCATTTTAATGAATTTTTATTCATTTATTCTGATAACTGTGAAAAACAGCAATTTTAGTAAAATTAGATGAGAAAAATTAATAATAAAGCAAATATATATATATATATATATATCATGTCGATTTCCCGTTGTCCATGATTTGGGGGAAAATAATTCCGTATGAGTAGAAGTGGCCTGCAAAAGCAGACGAGTATCTAATAACACTTAAATAACAATGGCTACGTGATGTCATGAAACCTTCGAAAGGCTGTCGTCGTCACATAAGCAAATTTGGGGGGAAACCGTGAAAAGAAATTTGACAGAGTTAGAACAGTATCGTTCACAGCTCGCCTAGTTTTGCTTTTTAAACCTCGAACCAACATTGTGTTAGTTGAAAATATTTGTCAGCCGCAGGTTTTAGTCGAAACTATATAAGCCTCGGTTTGGCTTCCCAAAGATAATGAAAAGAACAAACGAACGCAATACTTGGTGGTGCGTGTGTGTGTGTGTGTGTGTGTGTGTGTGTGTGTGTGTGTGTGTGTGTGTGTGTGTGTGTATGTATATATATATACCCACCGCTCCGTACGATCAAGACGTTACACAAGGTTAGTTTGTTTGTTTTTTTTAAGCGAAGTTTTTAAAGTTTGAATTCAAAATTTTCCTTATCCTAAACTGGTGGGCGTACCAAGGTTAAAGAGCCTAGTCTATCCTACTATTTGTTCATAGTTGGAGGGGAAATTTGTTGGATTCATGCCTTTCCCGGTGTTATTAGCGCAATGTGAAATGCAAACAGCCTCGTCCATGATTTGAACTCGGGTCAGTATGTTCATTTCCAACGACGATGACACACACACACACATATATATATATATATATATATATATATATATATATTTATTTATTTTGTATGGTTGTCACTATCTCACTTGGTGGGTTTGTGACAGACCAAATGTGCTATAATTTGGAGAGTACTCAATATCTGTAATAGATTTATTATATAATAATAAATGAATACATATATATATTTAATATATTTGCTCTTTCTTTCACTGTTTTTAGTAATATTCTTGACTGATCAAAAGAAAGTTGTGATTGATTGATTTTCAACGGTGTGTCAATCTCTCTAGGATTATTTTATGCTTAGAAGTTAGGGAATCGCATTCATATTTGCATTTTCTGTGTAATTTGGCTTGTTTGTTGTTTCGTTTTTGTTTTCTATTTTTTCGTTTTTATTCTTTATTTTTGTTTTGTGGACACATCTTTTTAGGTTTTTTTTTCTCAGGGTTTTATCGAATACGAACGATTTTTAAAGAGATCGATTTGATCCGTAGATGTGATTGGTGCTACTACTAGGATTCCAACTACCAATGAAAGTTGCTCCACAGCCCTCCACAGCTGGGACCCCCCCATCAAAATATAGTTTAATTTCATATCCAGGATACTGTAAGCCCCGCGTATGTGGATAATATTGCTGTCGTTTTTCTCTATACAAACTTCATGTTTTCTTGCCCAGTCGGCTGGAGCTATTGAATACACCGACTGCATCTCTGCAGAGAGATAAGACACCCCTCTAACAAGTGTCCTGTATATATGACACTAAACAATCTGATGGTGAGGCTCTAGTAATGCTGGAGCTTTGGAGAATGCGGAGTACCCCTTCATTGCCATTGCTCCCAGGTCCACTCTGGCATATCAATCTTCGTGGTTATTTAATGCCAAAGCCATTCTCCTTGAAGAAGAGTTGTGGTACTATTTAACCCATAGCTGGGAGGATTAGGGGGTTCATACCTTTCCCAATGGTATTTGTCCGAAAGTGAACTTAATAGCGCGACTGGAGTTCGAACTATCTAACAACGATTCCACAGTCCATCGCTTTAACCTTTACACCACGAGGACAACCCCATATCTATGAGTCAAAAAGAACTAAACTGTACTTATGCTAAACTGAATTGCTTGAAATACGACTCTTTTGACATTTAAACTGCGTACTTATGATAAACTTAATTGTTTTAAATGGAACAATTTTTGTATGCTAAACTGAATTGTTTGAAATAGAACTGTTTTGACATTTGACTGTGTAAACAAAAACTATACTTATACTAAACTGAAGTGTTTGAATTATAACTGTTTGACTAAACTGAATAGCTTGAAATAGAAATGTTAAACTGTGTACTGAATTGTTTGAAATAGAACTGTTTATTTGTATAAAAGTGGCTTTGGCATTGAATAACCTAGAAAGATTGATATGCCATAAAACCCAACAAACAAACAAGTTATTTGCTTGCACACAGTTAAATGGTAAAACATTTCTATTTGACCCATAGATGGAAGCCTATCAAGGACTACCACTCTGGGTCCGGTTTGACCTGGGAGTAATGGCAATGAAGAGATACTCCCCATTCTCCAACGCACAAGGACTGGATCTTCACTATCAGATGCTGTTTAGTGTCATGTCTAGAACATTCGTTGGAGGAGGGAGACTTGTCTTACCCTCTTACCTCTCTGCTGAGATGCGGTTGGTATATTCTGCATCCTCAGCGACAGAACGATATACTACTGAAACTTAGTATGCATTAACATTATTATCATTTGTAGTGGTAGTAGTAATATTGCTACTTTTTTAAAAGATGTTTATAATTGGTAGGAATTTACTAAGCGTTTTGCATAGATGTAGCACAAGGCCAAATGAACGGGACACCCAGTGAGACTCGAACTCACTCTTGCAGGTTTGCAAATCAATCTTTCTAACCATTACACGCCCAAAGAAGAGTCACTTAAACTACTGAATTTATTTTTTATTTTCCGTTGATTTTATTCCAAAATGTTTCGGTGGACCAATTTGTTAACTATTTTCGGGCGCTTATCTAAATATTGAACTTTGTTTTTAAAAAAAAAAAAAAAAAAAAAAAAAAAAAAAAGATGCGTTTAATAATGCTGACTACTTTTGGAATATAGTCATTCACTAAGCTTTGCGTAATTTGGATCCAGGCCAGAAGTATGGGGGCATTAGTGAATTGTAGTCTGCTAGTCCAACTCGCTAATTACACCAAGCAAGATGCCCTCCATCATTAAGCTTAGTTTGGCCTTTAGTCAAACGTATAGGAAACCTGATGAGGATCGAACTCGCTAACAGTAGTTATTGGTTTGTTAACAATAAACCACGGTGAGGTGTGAATTGAACTCTGACATCTTTCAAGGATCTTTATTTCCCTTGGCCGATTTGACCCAAGGCCGAAAGAAGGGGTCACCTAATTGAAATCCACTACCAGTAGTAATAGTTCTGTGAGACTAGTTTGTCAATTACCCCACGGTGAGTGCATACTTTTAGTATACAGTAACTGCCTTGCAATTCTGACCCTTTTTTTTTTTTTTTTTCTTTTTTTTTTTCTCGAGTTGCTGTATTTCCCAGCCATATTTATATCGCCCGATTTGAGATTCTGTTTTTAACTCTTATCTTTTCTCCTTTATTTCTTTCTGTTCAAACTTTGAGCTGCCTCTTTCATTTCATTAATAACATGTTGGAACGACCAATTTGGTCTGACTTTAGAAAATTATTGACGAGCAGATATAATCAATGTTCACTTTTAATTTCCGTTTCAATCACCCCGGAGTTCATGCGAATTATTTGATCATATTGTTTATTACGCTATTTGTGTCACATTTACAGACCTGTGCTCTATCGAGCCCGGGATTTTATCTGTAACATAAACCAACAACATATAGCGGAGGTCTCATAAACGATTAAAACCTAAGAGATCAGACTTTATACATTCGTGAATTTCATTTTAAACACTATCAAGCAGTTAATGATTGCGTTAATGATACGCTAGCCCCATTCGAAGATCCATTTCTTTGTATTGTATCAGTTTTGTTCTTTGGATTGAAAGTAATTGTATACACTGGAGTTATTTGCCCTTTATTATAGGGTTATTTAGTATATACTGTATTTTTCTTTCTGTGCCTCAGTTGTGTTGTCTGCTGATATCTTCGGTGTGATCAGTGATTGTCTTGTTGTTGTATAGCCACATACATATACAGATATAAGCGGAAACATAATCAAAGATAATGACGAACTTCAATGAACGAACGAACACACTTCTTTATAAAAATGTTTCTCTCACACTTTATTCTCGATGTTTCTGTGGTGTGTTAGAGATTATTGGAGACGGAGAGAGACAGCTATATTGACCCAACTTCTTCTCCTGACCATAGTAGCACTTATTCCACATCTTGGCTGGGGTTGCTCAACCGGGGGTCGCTGAGGGCCACAGCCCTCAGTTTGCAAGCTGCTCCTCACTCTGGCTTTCCTGTCTCCTACTAATTCAACTGCCGCCGGCACTTACCTATATTCTTTCATAAAGCTCACTTGTTTCCGCTTCTTTACACAGGTGCATCTCTGATTGACGGCTCGGTCAAGGGTCAATTTACAACATTGTGATTGGTATAAAGAGTGACATGAACTGTTAAGTAATTATAAAAGCAATCATTTTCAGGGACTAGTTGGGTACGCGGATAGAATTTCTTATACCTTTCTACTTCGTTCTTCTGTCGAGGTGAGTACACTATGACGGTACACCCACCCTCTCCACACACAGCGATGATCCCACTTCCATTGATCGTTCTTCTGATCAGATATATCTTCGACATGATCAATTCGTTATCCGTCCACTTTATATTTTTTAAATATAGACAACAGATCAATCGCTAATCAGTCGCTAGTCAATGAAGAAACGGATGAGACCGCACAATTAAGAAAGTAAAAAACGTTAAAATAAAAACATCGACGCCAACAAATACAGCTTTGAAACAATAATGATATTTAGAATGGTACAAGTATTCAACCATCACAGAGGGGGGGGGTAAGTCAGATGCCTGGTTCACAAAGAAACAGTCGGTCAATTCTTTGTATAAATTTAGGCAATTTCTTTTCTCGCTGTCTACATCCTGATGTAAAGCAATATCAATGACATCTATGTTTGTTTTCTCTCAATCCTTGGTATTATTTTGCAATGTCGAAACATAACAGGGTTTCTTCGCTGTCTATATCCAGGGTAGTCTGGTAAAAAGTCACGACTAAGAGCAACGGCCAATTCTCGTAGTCAACTCGCGTTCTCTCCGCGGGGTTTTCTTCTTCGGTATTATTTCACGATGTTATAAGATGAGCTTTCTTCACTTTCTGTATTCAAGGTAGTCTGGTAAAAGCCCCCCCCCACCTCGAAGTATCATTATCTCAATTCAATTTGCTTCTTCATTTCCAAGAGTCTGGTACAGGGGCATCTCTCGGCATCGCATTATCTCGATCTTTCTTCGCTTCTTCTATAGTTTTGTATATCGAAAGACTACATCACGTTCAAGCAATATGTAATATGGCTTTTCTCTGCTTTTCTACTTTGGATAGTCTGGTGCAAGGCCAGAGCTCAGAGAAACGGGAATCAAGAAGTGAAGTCGTGCTTTTCTACTCTCTTAGGAGGAATCCCTTATATTTTATGTATATCTTCCATCCGGGGAATGGCGGTGGAGAATTTAAAAATATCGATCTTCTAATTTAGTTTTCAGCAATCAATTCTGCCTCCAACTGTTATTGCAATCTTCACATCCACTTTACTCTTACTTTTACCCAAAAGGGGCTGTCCTTCCCAAATATGGAATGATTGCAATTTCATGTTCACGTAATATGACTTCCGTAACCCTTCAATCATAACGGTAAAAGAATTGAATTAAAATTTTCCATACTTAAATTGCTATTTCTGGACTTCGTTCCTAGGTTGTTGAGTGACAAACTCTGGCCTCCAGATCAAATATCCCATCGATACCGCTTACCCTGTTTTGTAGTCAAGAAGTGAAAATGGTTCGAAGAAGTTGATGTGTCGGGGGTCGAGGGGGTATCATCACATTCCGATTAAAGGAATGTATTGTTTTAAACCATAACTTATTTCCAGAGGGCTTCAATGACACCTGTTTGAATTTCCGATTCATGGAGACAAACAACTAAAAATCCTTTCATGGTTTTTCATTCTTTTCATCGTTTTCTTTGTCATCAAAATACACTTCCTATTTATTTCTTCTAAATCTATTTTCGCTAATCTTCACTTTTTACGATGTACTGAGTTCATTCTTCTAAAATCCGCCGCAGTTAATTATCATTGTAGTAAATTTCCTCGACTGACTTATCAGGTTACACATGGGAAGACCGTCTTATATCTTAGTCGTTCGTTCTTTTTCGGATTTCCAGAATTTAGCCACGTTTTCTATCGATATAGTAGTTCCTCTTCCTGTAATACGATGTAGGTGGTCTGCCAAGCAGACGATCCTTTTGTCTGTTTTGGCGTGAAACCAAAAAAAGGTCTGAGACCGTGATCTCGACGTGACCGGAAGTGGGAAAGGGAATGCGAGACGAGTGGGACAAAGGAACTGAGAGGAGGCAGTTGGCGAAGGGTGACGCGAGTGGCCAGTCGACACCGGACAGCATAGACCAGTTGGCATGAGAGAGTCCAAACCAGTGAAAGAAGACCGGTCAAGATGGGTTGGCATTCCTAGTAGCTTTGTAGAAATTTCGCAAGAAGTACATCGAATTTCTTAGTTTTATCATATATTTATCGCTAATATCGCGATTGATGAGCAGGGACTAGTCATAGTGTGTGGTTTTAGTTGTTTGCGTCGTATTCCTGCATAAGCTCAGACGTATCTTTCCTGTGATAAATCGGTGATCGGAAGCCACACCTTCAAAGGATGAATATGCCTCACAATTCAAAACGCTATTTATCCACAGATAGATTACATCCAAAGGATGTTATCTACGAGTACTTTAACATTATTTGCGTACGTATAGGTCCATAACTTTCCCTTCCTTTTCTGGAATTTAGTATTAAGACACGCCGATGATATAGTGATACTGGCGAATACACCCAACCAAGCCGAAACACTACTGCATAGTTTGGAACGAGCCGCCGAAGGCATTGGCCTCAATGTCAATGCACACAAAACTGAATATATGTGCTATAATCCAACAGGTGACATTTCCACACTAGACGAAACCTCTCTGAAACTAGTAGACAAATTCACCTACCTAAGAAGCAGTGTCTCATCAACCGAAAAAAGACATCGACACGCGGCTAACGAAGGCATGGACAGCTATCAATAGCCTATCGATCATATGGAAATCAGACCTGACCGATAAAATGAAACGCAGTTTCTTCCAGGCAGCGGTCGCATCGATACTGATGTATGGATGCACTACTTGGACGCTAACAAAACGGCTGGAGAAGAAAATTGACGGCAATTACACAAGAATGTTGCGAACAATATTGAACAAGTCCTGGCGGCAACACCCCACAAGGTACCAACTATACGGCCACCTGCCTCTCATCACGAAAACTATCCAAGCTAGACGAACCAGACATGCAGGACACTGCTAGAGAAGCAGGGACGAGCTCATAAGTGATGTACTCCTATGGACCCCCACAAATGGCCGAGCAAAAGCAGGACGACCATCTCGAACATACATACAGCAGCTATGTGATGATACGGGATGTAGCCCTGAAAACCTGCCAGAGGCAATGAACGATAAGGAGAAGTGGCCAGAGACGGTCAGGGATATCCGTGCTAGCGGCACAACATGATGATGAAGTGAGAAATCTGCTAGTTGTTTTCTATTTGAAGTGTCGTGTTAGTTGAATTTTTTGTTTTCGTTTTCATTTATTTGAGCATTCAGGTCTCCTCTGTTGATTAGATGTTGTGCTTGGGGATGCAACGAACAAAAGAGGGTAGCTCGTTATAGGTAATGAGCATTTGTACGACTGTACTGTTGATATTAAGTGATTTGAGGGTGTGAGGACTGAGAAGTATTCCTACACCTCCTATGATGGCATTAACAGAGTTTTTCCTCAAAATGCTGAGATAAATGTCCAGACATTGCTAGTGTCGCGGTATTTTATTTCTACTTCGCTATGATGGTATCTGTGAACTTGTACGTATACCACATCAATATTATGCTCTACCACACCTACTCTCAGTTCCAGTTGTTAGCCCATTGTTTTTAAAGTTCTAACGTTAAGTGTTGCTATATGTAAAATATTTTGAGTAATAAATAAGTAATTTTTCTTTGTGTTTGAGTTCTATTGCTGAATTTTCGAACCATTGTTTTATTTTTTTTACATAAATTTTTTCTTTTTTTTTTCTTTTTTAAAAATCATTTATATATTTTTTCATTGATTGTATCTGCTGTTATTGTTTCTGATATTATTTACTCAGTTTTTCACATCAGCGAAAGCTGATAGTCTTTCACTGGAGTTTGAGTGACAGCAAGTTTTCTCAAGTCTCTTGGACTCTTCTCAGTATTCTGGCCGTTCTCACTAATGTAGTAGTTTGGATGGTCTCCACTCGTCCGCCAACTTCCAAGACCTCCAGTCCCTTTAGTAATCCTTTAGTTACTGTTCCAAACGCACCAATTACAATTGGTATAATTGTCACCTTCATGTTCCATAGTTTTTTTTCAATTCCCTGGCAAGGCCGAGGTACTTATCCTTCTTTTCACATTCTTTCAGTTTTATTCTGTGGTCAGCCGGGACAGCACAGTCCACAATTTTGCAAGTTTTTTTTTTTTCCAAATTAGGTCTGGTCTTCTGGCCGAGATTGTGTATGTTAAAGTTCCATAGGAGTTTATTTTCTAGGACAGGTGCTGGGTTATGCATATACCATTTGTTCGTATGGTCAAATTTCAATTTCTTGTACATCTCCTAGTGGATTACCTTGCCCACCCGGTCGTGTCTAGTCTTATATTCCTTCTGTGCTAATTTGCTGCATTCGCTTATGTGATTGATAGTTTCATCTCTGTCACCACATATCCTACATTTGCTATTTTGTTGTGTCTTATCTATTCTCGCTTTGATATGATTGGTTCTTACAGCGTTGTTATGTGCTGCTATTAGGAGAGATTCTGTTTCTCTCTTAAAGTTTCCTTTTCTTAACCATGTCCAGGTTTTGTCGTGTGAGATGTTGTTTATTAGTCGTTTAAAACGCCCATAGAGTTGTTTTCCTTCCCATTTTTGTTTCCTAGTTATTGTCATTCTGTTGTCCATCGTGTTTTCAGTATCGTTTCTGATGGCTGTAATGAGTCCTCCATCGTGTTTTTGTAAATAATCTTCGAGCATTTCACCGTTCTCCAAATTAGTGATTGGTATTTGACTAAACCAGATGTTGAGCGGACATATCTCGAATCCTGTATAAATTTAAGAAATTCTATTTGTAAACGAGGAACCAAAGCAAGAGGTCGACTGTGGAAAATGAGAAATGAATAGTTGGACTGAGTTAAAACTTAAGAATATAAGGAAATATTTTGAACCCATAATTCAAACCTTAGAAGCCATGGGGAGCATCATGGTGGATGTGAAGTAAGGCAGATAAACACAACGACAGTTCAACGGTGCGTTTCACCTAATGCTCGGCGGGAGGACAGGATCAAATAGTTCAGTCAGGAAACTACTGGTCCTCATCAATAAAATGGAGTCTATTGATGACGTAAAAATACTGCCATCGAAAAATTAGCATGACTCTCATATCAAATCTCTCTCTCTCTCTTTTATATATATATATATATATATATATATATATCTGTATTTCTCAAATTTATATTTTATATATATATATATATATATATATATATACCATACTTGTGGAAGAGACTGAGTGTGTATGGCAGAGTTTTTAGAGTCATCAACTAAAAATGATTCTATACACTTCGGCAACAGTCTAACTTTTTTATTAGTTTTCTGTGTGTTCTAATATTATTGCAACGCCCACATTTTCTCTATATATTTACCTCGCCAGGAATTACATGACAACCCTTTTTGCTTTTTAAGATTTGAATCCGAAACTGCAAGAAATAGATGCTGCGTGCTTTCGGATTCAAGAAGTGAATTTATGAGAGCTATTTTTTTTCTTTGTATAATACGTGTAGATGGGTGGACAAGCGATTTGTGACATGTACAATTTGATAATGTTTTTCCTTCCATTACATCGTCCTACCGAATATGAAAAAGTTTACAACTACGATGTGACGACACAAAGATATCCTCTGCGATTATCAAAATAAGATTAGTTATTCTAAGTTGAAAACATTTCAGAGAAAATACCAGAAATATTTTTAAACAAACTTTTAGAATTATTTATTATTTGAAAATATATTAGTGTCGTCTGCACAAGAATTCTACTTTCATATACACACTATTCTCGCGAAGAGAAAAAAAAAACTTAGAAAACATGTTAAAGTTACTTTTACTGAAATTATTTTAAATATG